>CM056200.1:119908277-120424920 GCA_029692085.1 Gymnothorax javanicus | reverse complement strand
ATATCACATAATTGAAAAAAGGCTACTCACGCACTAACGCGCGGGGAGGTCGGATCTGATCTTCCCTGACTATATAGATTGGCTACATACGGCATAGGGATGCGTATGGGAAGTCGACTACGATCTTCCATAATTAAAAGGACTACTCACGCACTTACATACGCAGGGATAGATCGGATACGATCTTCCCAGAATGGATAGTTTCTCTTTCCTTTAAGCCAAAACACGTTTTTGATCCAGGCGGCACGCCATAAACACCTGGAAGGGGGTCGAATGGTTTTTGGGTTTCCACCATTTGGAGGATGTAATAAAACACTTCAGCAAAGAGAGGAGAATAGGGTGATTACCAGAGGGATTCTGACCAAATTCTCAGGAGTTTCAAAAAGGAATGAACCATAATTTCAATGGGAATGAAACATACTCCATTCAACTCCCCTGGATTCCCCGAGAATAACAAGACCAAACATGATATGAATATGTACTAATATGATGCAGTTGTCATGAAAAAGTCTTAAGATGAATTCTTATATAGGTAAATTGGGTTATAAGTATATAAGTGATTTCTTAGAAGGAGATCGAACATATAACATACATATATGCACTTCCCAGAGGTTTAGATTATTTGAAACAGATTAATATAACTGGACTTTAACTTAAGACCTAGGCTAGTAATATGACTCGCACAGGGGCATTGTGTCAGCCAGAGCCCTGCAACAACCCCCCCCCGTGGTGAGACCATTCCCACCTTCCCCATGCAGGCTGAGTGAGCATCCTGGAAGTCCACTAAAGTTTTATTGCTATCTGGCATGGCTCTGGACTGAGCTTATCAGCCATTTGTCCCTTACAGCCTCTGGGCTCCCCCACGCATCAGCGTTTGCAGATCCTACAGAGGTGCCGCTCAGAACCCAACCCCAAGGCACAGATGAATTTTACTGGTTTAGAAATGGAACAATCTTTTGTAAAATGAAATATGCAATGTTTACAGTCTGGAACTGGCGTGCAGATGGATTGTTATTCCAGCCGCCTTGTATGGAAAACAGGCACACAATACATAATTACTCCCAAGACATAACATATAAAGATATTAATTAAGCATATTTTCAGAATTTATTGTAATTGAAATAACATCAACCCTACCTGACGCTCTGATTGAATTAAATGGGAGCTCCATGTGATCCTGGCTGAACCTGTTGGTGAGCGCATACCGCTGAACTTGGAGCAGTTCAGGAATCATCTGCATCAATGTGTCAATGTTGATGACAAATCCGATGACAGACAAGTACCTGCAAAAGAAAAAAGTTTTATTACTCTGATTACTCTGACAAGACACCTCAAGAAAGCACCATGTAATTTTGTTCATTCAAAGCAGTAAAGTGAATTTTCCATCACATCCATCGGTGATGTTTAATCACCAATTCTTGAGTGCCTACCACAGGGGTGCAAACTCACAGAGAATGAAAATGATAAACAGCTACCAGGGCAGATAGATAATTAGTTTGCATCCATGTTTTAAGGAATGGAATCAGTTTCTTGTTTAACTTATACAGTATACTTTCAGGACACTTAACTAACTTGGAACAATGTAATTGCAGAACTGGGAGAACTTGAGAACAACCATTTTGACACCTACATGTACTTGATGTTGTGTAATACATACCATTTAGAAACACCTAGGACCTGAAACACACTGAATACAAGATCATTCCAACAGGAACAAAACTGCATATTGAAAAACATTTAAACAAGAGATCATCATATCAACATACATACCATCCTTCTGACACGAAGCATCTAGGACCTGAAACACACTGAATACAAGACAATAGACTCTGTGCACAAGCCTCGTGACGTACTTCCGTTTTCGCCAGAGCTCGGCAAAGGAGTTTCCGGCTTACTTCCTTCTCCAGTCACTTTGCGGTAAAATGAATGAACATCAACACAAGAGCGCTGTAACTGTACGAAAAAAGACAAAATATAATGTCAGGCATGCTATTAAGTTTCAGAAAACGATTAGTGGTTCTAATGACCACTGTTGTGTGCCACTTTGTACCAGTTCAAGTCGCTATAACAGCGAACTCAGCTTCCACTGCTTCCCAAAAGACACCGGACTTCGTGCGCAGTGGCTGCACAAGATATGAAGGACGGGATTTTCAGTAACTAAACATACTAAGGTATGCAGCCGACATTTTGAAAATGTCCAAATACGTAAAACTGCTAAGGGTAGACGGGTTTTAGCTGCAAGTGCCGTGCTGTCATTGTTTGAGTGGAACAACTACGCTAACAGCAAGACACGGCCCGGTGTTTGGGAGCTCCGGACTCGACCGACATCAAGTCCACCGGAACCAGGCCCGGTGGAAACTGAAGAGGAGATTGAACCTATGGTCCCAATGCTCGTGGAACACGACTACAGAGCTAGTCGCACGGTGCGTGTCGACCGGGAGCAGAATGAAAAAATGCATGAGGAAATCGAGGCGCTGAGACAGCAGCTCCAAACATTCCATCTGCAGAACTTTTCTGGACTCCAGCGGTTTGCTTCATCACCAGAGAACATCAGATTTTACACCAGGTAAGATATCTACAACACATCTATCAAGCTAACGGGGAACTCCGGTGTGAAATTGACTTGGGGTGTATTGAAACATGATGACGAGTACGAACATTTGTCGAATATCCCACCTCCATACGCAGCCAACATTTCGAAACACATGGCTTTTTAGCCAAAGCTCCCAACAGGCTATTAAACTTTCTGAATTGAATTATTGAAATAAATGAACTTTTCCATGATATAATTTAATGAGCTGCACCTGTAGTGTTAAAAGCATAATCAGATTACAGCGCAATGCCCCTTCGCATTAAATGTTGAGAAAATTCTTACCTATAGTCATTCATCTGAATTACCATAGAAGTGTGGCACATGACAGCTGATTTTCTTTTGTCTCCGTTCAGATTTTAATAAAGCAGTCATCTTATGTTCCATACAGTAAATATGCTGTAATGTGAACACACTGTTATACATTCAGCATTACATCATAAATTCATGCAAGTTCAAAATAAGCATATTTACATTACACAAAGTGACTGGATTTGAACACATTACATGCATTTCTGCATGTAAACATGAAAATAAAACCTGTCCACTTTGTCTTTGATGACATCAAACATGTCACTGTTCTTGTAAATTCTTTGAATTGGTATGTCTTCCTCAGCTGAGACAACAAAATCACACCAATTCATTCCTGTTAAGAGCATCTGCCCTTGTACTTGTGAGTAATAAGCATGTGTTTGTTTGAGCTCCAATTTGCCTGAACTCATTTTGAGATACGGGCAGTCCCGTAGCTTTTAACATTTGGACACTTAATTTCAATCAAACCAAACTGACATGGCTCTGAAGGGTCGAAAATTAACCCATCTGGAGATGCCCCCAACCAAGGGGCATCAGGGTGGATTACAAATCCACAGGGGTAGTGGTTGACCCTCTTCATCTGGCAATAGTCCCAGATGGCATCCACCTCCATTTCAAGCCCCCTCTTCATAGCTGCAGTCTGACGGGTCCCCTGCAGTATCCGGTCAGCCAGACTGTCTTCAGAGCTCTCTCTGACCTGACGGATCTCCCTGAACTGTGAGGCAGTCAGTCTAGGCCTCCTTAACTGATGCCATTCAGCACATGAACTTTGTGGTCTGGTAGCACACTCAAATTTGTGTGCCATGTCCCAACTGACCTCAAGACTTTTAAGGTGTAGCTGTTGTGGTTCACTACAGACAAACATGCAACTGGATAGCTGCAGGCGGTAATTCTGAAGAGGCAGGGATGGAGGTGGTGGGGCAGCATGGAAGAGCAGGTTTCTCTTTGCGGTTGCTGGTTGCTGGTATGACAATGGACTTCCGGCTTGAACCAGGCCAAGGGCAGAGTCAGCCAGAGGAACTTCACAGCTGATGCCCATGCTGCAGATCATCGGCGCTTCAGCTGCAGAGAAGTCCTTATACATCTCTGTCACCTAGGGATGTAACAAATCATTATTATCATACCATAAACATTTCCCATACTCTCAATGAGCAGCATGTGAGCATGTTTTTCATTATGCGCAGGGCCGCACGCTAGTACAAATAATTTCAAAACGGAGGACCCTTGCGTAGACATTCTCATATTGCTTCAGTTCATTTCCCCCACTCCAAAGCAGAATACTTGTTTAAATATGTTTTATGAAAATGGGGTAAATAATAAAATTGTGAAATATCGGTGTAGGTTTTCCAATTTTGGTTGATGTCATATCGTACCATTCTGTGAAATTTTATATTGTTAATCCCTACTCACCTGAAGGACAGAGAGATCAGGTAAATCTCCACTGAGGCCTTTGTACAGTGTGCTCCTGTGTGAAGCAAAAACTTGCATAAGGATCATACACATTTTAATTCAAACATTCATGCAGAATATTTTAAAGGAGTCATCACCAGAAAGTCGCATTTTTCATTGTTCTTACATGTATATTGTAGTTGGACTTTATTTGAAACTTGCAGACTTCTGCCCAGGAGGCTCTTTGTAAAAACCCTGCCTCTCTACCACCACCACCCCACCATTTCCTGCTCAGCATATGAGCTCTTACACTGCAAAAACTCAAAATCTTACCAAGAACATCTGTTTTACCTCTAGTCTTAAAGGGTCAGTCAAAACCTTTGTGTGTATTCTCATGAGAGACAGTATGGCAGAGAGTTGCCACAAGCTCAGTGTTGTGTTTTCGCAAATTCAATTTAAAAATTGATTTGAAGACAGTTTAAGATAGACATATGTAGAAATACCAGGTGATGACTCCTTTAATAAATCTACAATATTCAGCTTTCACCTTACACCCTCTGTTGTTGCTCCACACTTTGGTTTAGCAGACAGCACAGCCATCTTATCCACAGGGCCTGGCTTTACACCCGATCAAGTTATGCAGGATATAGTTTAGAAAATATCACCAGCACATGTATAATGAATGTGCAACAGGTAAATATGCCTTTTTTCTTGACTTACTAAAGTTCTGGGCTTGTGCCATTGTTGTTCTCCCTCGGTACAGCTTAGCACAGGGGAGACCACTGGCACCTTCAGCTGAGAAAAATGTGCTGACTGGAATAGCAAAGCCACAGTGGTTACATAAAGCTGCTCCAGCCACACATGTGCAGCTGTGATGCATCAGCTCCACGGGACAGGAATCTTTCAGTACCACCTGCAAAAGTAAAATGCTATAGTTAATACTTATTAACAGAGTTGTGACCAAGTCATCATGTCCAGGTCAGCTGGGAGAGTTAAAGGCTTAGATACATTTAGAATCAGAAAGGGGTCAATGTCAACATGAAATGCAGCCCATGGCTCTCTCAGCTTTCCCCACTCTGCTTGTTAATTAGTTAGCTCATTGTCTAATTTGTTCCTCTGCCCCCTTTCACTCCTCACTGCTCTCCCTCGTCTGCTTTGAGTTTGAGCTAATGACCAGTGACTTGATTTGACTTGGACATGATGACTTGGTCACAACTCTGCTTATTAATCTTGGCTTGTTTCATTGTTTAATCATTCTTTTAGGACACAACCTGGGTTTTTAAATAATTTCTATTTCTAATAGCTACTGAGCAAATGTCATGTGTTAGATTATTTTGTATAACTTTCCAACTGCACTAGATCAATATCCCTAATCGATTTCATTGATTCATGATAGCCTAATTCCTACAACACCAGCTTGCACCTTAAATGAATGACTAAGTTTAGATAAAACATAGCTAACAGTGAGAAGCACAAGAAGATGCAAAAAGAACTGATGAACAAAATATTAATCAGAACGTATTAACCCAGTGGGGACCAGCTAAGTAAACTTACCTGCCTTCTCTAGCCAATGTTTTCATTCTATTAAGAGTTAAGTCACATCAAACATGAATGGCCTTATCTGAATCCTCTGGAACACTGGGTTAAAACAAAGTACTGGTTAACAACATTATAACATGAACAAGAACGCACCCAGTGGGGACCAGCAAGATAAACTTACCTGTCATTTTCAGTGGCGAGTCGTCGGCTGTAACAAAGGGAAGCCAAAACCTCGCCCTTCAAAGCATAATGACTTAAACCTTTCGCAGTTTACTTTTCTTAATCAGCAATTGCTTGTACGAACTGGTAGAAGGACAGTCAAATTTATTTTCGATAGCAAATGATGACGCAAATTATCAATACGTCTTTATAAATTAGTTTGCGAGGCTTCTTTCGCAAGAAGCCATGAGAATCCGTTTTCCACAATCTTAATATAGAAGTAAAGAATGCGATGTTGCACAGCTTATTGCTTCATGAGCCTCACTAATCAATTTGCGAATGCATGCCGTTTCGCGAGCTAATTGAGCGCGGAATTTATAAAGACATAGGCCTATGGTAATTTACGTCATAATTTATGTGTGAAAGCAAACCCCTCATAATTTCGTGGTGCAATGTGTAACAGTGCTATCGAAAATAAATTTGACTGTCCTTCTACCAATTTGTATGAGCAACTGCTGATCAAGAAAAGTAAACTGCGAAAGGTTTAAGTCATTAAGCTTTGAAGGGCGAGGTTTTGGCTTCCCTTTGTTACGGCCTACGAACCGCCACTGGTAATTTTAACCACTATTTTCATTCTGTGCAGATTTAAGAGCTACATTAAACATGTTTAACCTTAGCTGAGTCCCCAGGAACATCGGGAACACTGGGTAATTAAAGCAACAGGCTAATAACTGTTGTCTTGTCGATCATAGCTTCACCATACACTCAAACTGTGAGGCTTCTCAGCTTTCTTCATAGATCTGTAACAAAATGCCCTGACAACAACTTCACCTGTGCCCTTATCTTTGTCTGATACTGCGAGGGACATAAAGTTGATACAGTTAGCACAACAACTAACGTTAACAATTAATAAAATACGAAACAAACACAAAGCTAAAAATTAGCACGTCGCTAACGTAAGCTGGTCGGCTAATGTCACCACATAATCTACTTACCCTCGTACTGGTGCAAGTAAGTGGATCTGTTGAGACGAAAACCCTTTTCCCGCTTACTCTTGGGAGCAGGGGAGTGGGCATCCACGATACGGTGAACATCATTTATTGATATTTTTGGCAAGTTTTGTAGACATCTTGAAAAGTTCATGGCGATGCGGATGACGCTGAAGGCAACCGGAAACTGATCTGCCAGTCTCTGGCGAAAATCGGAAGTACGTCACGAGGCTTGTGCACAGAGTGTAATAGCCACCTCCAAATAAAAAAGCCCACTCGCATATACGAACTCAAGCCATAAAAACCATAGTTGAAACCAGTGACCACAGAAATCGCGAAACAGTACACATTTTATTTCAACTGTGATTCCACATTAGTTCTTTCTAAGTTTTCTTGATGGAAATAAAATTACTTCTGTTCATTTATTCATTCACTCATTATTCCTCGTAAATTATCTACGGTACGATGGACTATTTGTTTGTTTAAATGATTTTTTTTTCTTTTTTACAAGAATAGAACTTAGTTTAAAAAAAACATACAATATGAGACACAGTTTTGAAGGATTGAGAATCATTTAAATTTTCATTTGACTAAATTAACAGACTAGAAGGGACCACTAGCAGCCTACATCTAACTCCTAGTTATTGAGCTGTCAGCACTTTGTTTTCGGCAAGCAGCGTCTGTTCCAACTTAGCTCTTTTTTTTTTATCCCTCAGCAGCCTTTGTCAAGAAAACTGCAGGGAAACACTTCAAACGCTGAAATACTTATCAGGGAAACCGTCATTCAGTCACGCTATTAATTGTTCGGTTTCTGAAACTAGTTCTTGATATCTTAGGAGATAAAGCAGTAATTAACATTATTCACTTGCTAGCCAGGTAGAGTAACGTTACAGAACTTGAATGGGTCAGCTACAAATGGTAACTTAGGCATGCTTACCTGTGAGATATAATCGCATGCATTTGTTCCTGTGATTGCTCTTCCGTTATCTGCGAATATTCTCGGAGGTTTCACTTGGCAAACAGATGCCGTTGACTGAGCGAGCCTGTGTTGTAATGAGTGAAGACATAACTTTTAGTAATAAACATTGCGTTTGACCAACACTAGTTTTGCTAATAAACAGTAATTTCATTTAAGGTAGACTGTAAACAGTGGTATATCGCACTCATTAACATATGTTTCTTGACATTGCATTTCCAGCGAATGTTTCTTTCCGTTTGATTTTTTAACAGAGGGCTGTACCAGGACTGGTCTCCTAGCAACAGTAAGACAAGCAGATAACCGCCACACACACAGAGCCGCTGTGTCACTCAGTCAAAGAAATCCTCGTTAGCCACACCTCAAACTCCTGCTTCTCAGGAAAAAAACGTTCATCCTGTCACCAATATAACCACATCATTCAAGGCAGGAGACTTTGCTGAGTGTGTGGATGTCTTTTTATTTCTCTGAGTGATATAATGTTGGATTTATAGGGATCTAAAAACTGTGTCCGTTTGCCTTTCTCCCAAAATTTTTGTGTGAATTTTGAATGGAAAAGATAGAGAAATTCAACGTGCATCCTGTCGCTTGGGGGCGCCTAGAGTTTCAACCTTTTGTCTGTTTTCTTCCAAAGTGGTTAACCATTTTTCAGGCCTGCACAAATTCATTTTTTTGTCTCTCTCCACTCTAAATCCTAGAGTGTGCGAACATTCCGCCCATTGATGTGAACATTAGTCCATTGATTTCTATAGAGGGATTATCAGTCTACGTCACTACATACGTCACCCCGCTCTACTGCGCACGTTGACTGCAGAAAGAGAGCAGGAAGAGCCGCGACCATGTCTTGTTGTGCTGTTGGTTGCACAAACCGTTTCGATAAGAATAACGAAACGTGCAAGTTTTACAGACTTTGAGCATCAGTGCTGCTGCATGCCTAAAGCATGACCCCAAGCTGAGAGAAAAAAGAACATTGGTATTAATTTCGAGCAATATAATACGTTAGACTCATTGGTTTGAATGGTGATAAAGCTAGATATGCCTGCAGGCGCAGCTGTATTATTGCAGCAAATGAGTTGTGAAATGTTTGCTACAATAACAACAGTGACTGAAGACGAGGTTACATAGCAATGGAAAGATAACATGAGATTAACTTTTATTGATCCCTCAGTGGGGAAATTTCATTGTTACAGCAGCACAAAAAGATAGTGATATGAGAGGGGGAAAAAACAAATGTGTATAACAAGTACAAAGGAAGCTAAAATTAATTTGTAACATTATATTATTCTAAGTTACATGCAGGTGCAGTTTGCGGTCAGGATGCAGTTGTTTTTCTTGTCACAATGACCCAGACTTTATACATCTTTCTCGACATTTATCCACTCACCTGCACCTAAAGCCTATGGGTCATTAACACGTTGACTGCCAACTATGAGATAACTCGTAATGGCGGGTCAGGGCCAGCGCTAGATTTGAAAATTCGGGGGAAATTATCCATCCCTTTATTGACAACAATTAGTCCTGGCTAATCCTAGATGGTTTTCCTTTATACACACGTTATCCAATTCAAGAATAATCAAGTGGCAACTGAAGACACGGCTTGTCTCCCCCATGCGATCTAACAGCAAATAATGGGCTACACTCAGTAGAGAAAATAATTTAATTATAATTAGGTCTATGCACTGCCACTTTTTTTTTTCCAGCGAGAACGCATTTCAGAACTCATTTGCGAATGAAGGTAATTTCGGCAAGAACCTACCTACACCTGTTTTTGCAGCACGGTCGCGCAACTTGCTGTTAAAAATAGACAGCAGTCAGACTGGAAAATGTAAACAGAGGAAACCACGCATACTTGTCACCAGAATTACCTTCATTCGCTGAAGAGTTCTGAAATGTGCTCTCGCTGGGGAAAAAAAATACCTTTGCTGAGTGCCAGTGCATAGACCTAATTATTATTTAATTATTTTGCTGTACTGAATGTAGCCCATTATTTGCTGTTAGATCGCATGGGGGAGAGAAGCTGTGTCTTCAATTGCCACTTGATTATTCTTGAATTGGAAAACGTGTTAATATATAGGAAAACCATCTAGAATTAGCCAGGACTAATTGTTGTCAATAAATAGATGGATAATTGCCCCCGAATTTTCAGGTCTAGCGCTGGCCCTGACCCGCCATTACGAGTTATCTCGTAGTTGGCAGTCAACGTGGTTAAGATGTATCCCATTCACTAATGTTAATTTAGCAGCATAACTTGTTTTATCACTCGGCGATAAACTGTTGTAGTAGGCTACGCTGACAACATCGCTAGCTCGCCAACATCGCAACTGCAAGATAACCATGACAACCTGTCAAACAGTTTAAAGGGGCTGGTCTTTCTGCAGTAAAGTTTCGCGCGCATCCGCCATGTTGATAAACAAATAATCCTTCTATAGGGAAAATTTGTTGGAAAAATGTGAATATCGCGGAAACGATTTCGGTTACGGATTTCAAAAGTCATAGCATAAAGGTCAAGATCGAGCTGCACTTTTTGATACCTTTCCTGTGCGGCCCGAACCGCCGCATTAATTTTCTTAAAACGAGGCGGAATAATAAGAATAACCAGAGAATGTAATTCCAGGGAATTACGAGTGCATGAAAATGAAAGCTGTAGTTGCTTAAGGTGGAATTTGTGGCAAATAATTGCTTTATGATATTGGTAGCTAGGTTGTTAGTCAAATAACTAGAAAATTCTGGGAGAAATTTTGAATGTGCCTGCTGTTCTACACGTACAGTGTTTGGAATGCTTGCCAGGGTTCTGGGAACCGGTTACTATGGTGTTCCGGTGGTTGCTAGGGTGTTGCTAGACGGTTGCTATGGTGTTCTAGGTGGTTGCTAGGGCATTGCTAGGCGATTGCTATGGTGTTCTGGGTGGTTGCTTGGACGTTGCCAGGCGGTTGCTATGGTGTTCTGGGAGGTTGCTAGGGCATTGCTAGGCGGTTGCTATGGAGTGCCAGGAGGTTGCTAGGGCATTGCTAGGTGGTTGCTATGGCGTTCATGATGGTTGCTAGGCCATTGCTAGGCGGTTGCTATGGTGTTCTGGGTGGTTGCCAGGCCGTTCCTAGGTGGTTGCTATGGTGTTCCATGTGGTTGCCTGGGCGTTGCTAGGCGATTGTTGCTATGGTGTTCTGGGTGGTTGCTAGGGCGTTGCTAGGCGGTTGCTTTAGTGTTCTGGGTGGTTGCTTGGGCATTGCTAGATGGTTGCTATGGTGTTCTGGGTGGTTGCTAGGGCATTGCTATGGTGTTCTGGGTGGTTGCTAGGGCGTTACTAAGCGGTTGCTAGTTGGAATGGTTGAACAGTTGGATGGTTGAGTAGTTTAAATAGTTAAATTATTTAATTGTGATCAATTGTAGTGAGGACTTGTATTTTGAATCAGTTGTGGACAGAGGAAACAGTTGGCGGGAGTCATAGTTGATGATAACTGGCAGTTGGAATGGCTGAACAGTTAAATATTTGAGTAGTTTAAATGGTTAAATTATTTAATAGTGAATTATTGTAGTGGGGACTTCTATTTTGAAACAGGTGTATGCAGAGGAAACTGTTGAACAGGATCTTAAGTCTTAAGAGAGCCAGATTGTAGCCTTAAATCCTGAGAAACTGACAGTTGCTGCAGGTGGCCAGGACACCTGGCACAAGATTCTAATTGCTTCATGGCCCTACTGTGATTCATCAGCCCAATGTTAAGTCTATGGGGAAAAAGTTAACCCTCCTATTATCCTCAAATATTACTAACACATTTTACCCTTGGGATCAATCTGACCCCAGGGATATTTGCCTCCAGAAAATGATTTACATAAAATTGTTGACCAAGTTTTTGTGTCAGGCACTTTGTTTATTTGTTGAATACATAAATAACCCCTTGATAATGAAACTTATCATTGAGTTGACCTGTCCTCTAGCGCCACCATCAGGCCAAACTTTTAAATTAGAATTTATGTATCTTGAAAAGTTTTCATACAAATCTTCTCAAATTTACTGACCACATTATTGACCACGAGAGGATGAAGCCTATTGGTTTTAGTGATGATATGACCTTTCCTGTAGCGCCACAATAAGGTCAAAATTCAGTTTTAGAGTTAATGTATTTTGAAAATCTTTCCTCAAAATCTTTTCTAATATGGGGTGCACATTCATGACTCTCACAGAATGAACTGTATTGATTGATGTTGGTGACCCCCCCCTTTCCTCTCATAAACATATTTATTTACTTTTTTAATCTATTTTTTTTTTTTATAATATTAGCAGCGCCAAGTCTACCCCGCTGTTGAAGTGGGGAAAGGGACCATATTATCTTCCCATTTTTGGAAGGGATGGTGTCTGCTGGTGGTTGAGAGACAACAGGAGGGTCAACACTCTCATTCTGATCAGATGAGAATGCCTCAAAATCAGGGTCCTCCTCAACACAATCCTCTGTCTCAGACACATTCTCCTCTATCCTCAACACAATCCTCTGTCTCAGACACATTCTCCTCTATGTCACTTTCACTGTCAAAGAACTGTTCCAAAACCTCATGGACAGTAAACCTTTTCCCAGAGGACATTTTCAAGTGAGAGAGCATGCAGATTGCAGTATACACAGAGCACAATGAGGAATGATTTGGATAGAGGGCTGCCATGCAAGCTTTAAATGTTTGCTCCTCCCTTATTTTACATGAACTACCAATGTCCTTGCGGGAATACCCACCCTCCACAGCGCGGGAAATATCAGTTCTACTTCAGCAGGTGTGAGTACAGTAGGTCACACATACACACACAGACACACACACACACACACCGTCATGCCCATGGTGCGGGAAAGTTCTCATGAGAATATTGTTTCCCCCTCCCCCATGTCACATTAGCACCAAAAATGGAAAATTATGGTCCCTCTACTCACTTCAACAACAAGGTAGACGTGCTGCTAAGAGTGTCGCACCAGACAGGCAGTCAGCCATGTTGAAGACATAGAGTCATTATTCGAGCTCTTCATATAACCATCGTTTGAAAATATTGTACTTGAGATGATAATTTTACAGGGGAGGCATGTGTAGATAGAAAGACTTGGATGTGAGCAGCTCGCAAGCCTACATTGGCTTCCTCATTTTGGCAGGGGTTCACAAGTCAATTTGTTTCCCACATGCCCACACCACGAGAAGTATCGAAGTTCTCGAGGGAATAGTTGTTTTCCCCAACCCCCTGTCATGAATCAACTCAAAAGTATCAACTCTGCACCTGCAGGTGTGAGGATGTTAGGTCACACACAGACAGAAAAGTTTTATAGAGCTAAAACAGCTTGGGGTCAAATTGACCCCAGAGGAACACCAATGCGTGCAGTATGTGTTCAGCACATTGAAAAAATATCATCATGATAATTTTATGCTTAATCAGTTGTCCCCATCAAATTAGGAAAAGTCATGAAATATGAAGCAAAAAAAAAAGTCAACTATTATTTTTTGAATGATAAATTGACCCCAAGGATAATAGGAGGGTTAATAGTTTTTCATAAATAGTTTAAAAAGTATAAAAGTTACAAAGATGAAAAATACATTGCACAGGTATCATAAGTAAGACCTACGCAACGCAGTTTGAATGAAGTTTCTACGTTAAACGGTTGAGGCTGCATTAAGTGTGTTACAAGAATAATAATAAGAAGACCAGGATAACAGTAGAGTGCATTTTCATGCGCTCTAATAAGAACTAGAGAATGTAATTCCAGGGAATTACGAGTGCATGAAAATGCAAACTGTAGTTGCTTAAGGTGGAATTTGTGGCAAAAAATTGCATTATGATATTGGTAACTTGGTTGTTAGTTGGATAATTATGGTAGTGGCTATGGTAACTGGACTGGTTGCTATGCTGGTTGCTAGGGTAATCATGTTGGTTGCTATGTTGGTTGGTAGGTTGTTGCTAGGGTACTTGAGGTGGTTGCTAGGTTGTTGCTAGGGTGATCAAGGTGGCTAAACAAAGCAGTTACTATTGTGGTTGGTAGTATAATCAGGTTGATTGATATGGAAACTGACATAGATGCTTCATTTCAATGGTTGCTATGTTGGTTGCTAGGTAGGTGGTGGCTTACTTTAGTTGACTGGAGGCATAGTTAATGACAAATGACAGTTTGAATGGCTGAACAGTTAAATAGTTGAGTAGTTTAAATAGTTAAATTATTTACCAGTGAATTATTGTAGTGAGGACTTTTATTTTGAAACAGTGGTGGACTGAGGAAACAGTTGGCAGGAGTCATAGTTGATGACAACTGGAAGTTGGAATGGCTGAACAGTTTAATAGTTCAGTAGTTTAAATAGTTAAATTATTCAACAGTGATTTATTGTGAGGACTTTTATTTTGAAACTATTGTGGACAGAGGAAACAGTTGGGAGGAGTCATAGTTGATGACAACTGACAGTTGGAATGGCTGAACAGTTAAATAGTTGAGTATTTTTAATAGTTAAATTATTTAATTGTGAATTATTTCAGTGAGGACTTTTATTTTGAAACAGTTTTGGACAGAGGAAACAGTTGGCTGGAGTCATAGTTGATGACAACTGACAGTTTGAATGGCTGAACAGTTGAATAGTTGAGTATTTTTAATAATTAAATTATTTAATTGTGAATTATTGTAGTGAGGACTTTTATTTTGAAACAGTGGTGGACTGAGGAAACAGTTGGCGGGAGTCATAGTTGATGACAACTGGAAGTTGGAATGGCTGAACACTTGAATAGTTGTGTATTTTTAATAATTAAATTATTTAATTGTGATTTATTGTAGTGAGGACTTTTATTTTGAAACAGTTGTGGACAGAGGAAACAGTTGGCAGGAGTCATAGTTGATGACAACTGACAGTTGGAATGGCTGAACAGTTAAATGGTTGAGTAGTTCAAATAGTTTAATTATTTAATAGTAAATTATTTTACTGAGGTATTTTATTTTGAAATAGTTGTAGGCAGAGGAAACAGTTGAACAGGATCTGAAGTCTTGAGAGAGCCAGATTGTAGTCTTAAAGCCTGAGAAACTGACAGTTGCTGCAGGTGGCCAGGACACCTGGCACAAGATTCTAATTGCTTAATGACCCTACTGTGATGTCATCAGCCCAATGTTAAGTCTATGGGGAAAAAACTTTATAGTTTTTAAATAATAGTTTAAAAAGTATAAAAGTTACAAAGATGAAAAATACATTGCACAGGTGTCATAAGTAAGACATGTAATGATCTAATATTGGCTATTTTACTGACATCAATGGTCATAAGTCTCTAAGATAATTACTTCTAGCCCTACTTATAAATGGAGAGAGATAGCAATGTAGTGGACAATTCAGAATGACTGTTGCTGACATTGATCTTCAATTTGGGTGACTGCTGAATGACGAGGTGAAATAGCTGGAGGCAGGAGCTTTAAAACAAATAAACAACATATAACAATGACTTCATTATTGTAAGAAGGTTACGCTAATGAATTCTAATAACTCTTTCTAATTCCATCAGCTGGATCCTCTCAAGAATCCTTGTGCTATTTCAGGTGATTTTTTGGGTCATTCAAAACAACTTGGGTGATGTGTAACCAGAGTGGGGAGGAGACATATTATGTAAACCAATCACAGCACACATACACTTTAATAGACATGCAAGTTGCTGAATTGTAAAAGAGAAACAGGTATGGATTAGTTTAGGAGGGTTGTGACACAAATGTAACAGAAAACAAAACATTTGAAAGGAAAATACATTTTTTAATTATGCATAATGAGATAATTAATCGACTAAGAGTTTATGCATTGGATTCTGGAAAAGCTACCATGGAAAAGTAGAACTGGTCTATATGACCTATGATACCATGGTAAAGTAGAACTGATCCATATGGGACCAAAATGATACTGAAGGCTATTTCACCACGAAATAGCCGACATGGTCCCGAGTGGGGAGGTGGTTTTACAATCTTGCCCTCTGGAGGTGTTTTGGGAATGCTGGTGAAATGCCCAAGAGGATGCTCACACTCTACCTAAAAAACGCCGATTGTTCTGCCCATTGAGCTGTGCCAAGAAGGAGAGAATGTAGTACCATGGGCTTGCAAAAGGAACAGGTTAAATATTCCCTGGCCGGTGAGTCAGCAGCATTGCATTTCAATATATACAGGTATTAACTGGCAATTTTACACGACTCAATTAATCTACCATCACTCTTCATCGGCTTTTTTGGTGGGGAGAATGTCACTCTGTCGCCGTATTTGGCTCTGAAGTAGGATGAAGTTTGATGATTACTTTATTGAACCTCAAGTCATTTGTTCCTGCATTTGGACCCATCTTACAGATAGGGAGCAGTGGGCAGCCACAGAGCAGCACCCAGGGGTCAAACTCCGGTTCTAAAGCCAGTTCCTTGGTCAGGGGCACTGGGAGGAGTGTTCCTACGATGCATGTTTTTCTGGGTGGGGGAAACCGGAGATCCCGGAGGAAACCCAAGCGAACATGAGGAGAGTATACAACCCACTCAGAGAGGCCCTTGGCTAACCGGGCCTGAACCTGAACTGTTATGATCTGGTTTTCTTTATAGTTCACATTTTCTGTTAGTTTCTTATTTCTGTTAGGTTCATTTGTATTTTGTTATTTTTATTACCATTGCCAGTTCCTTGCACCATTGTCTCCCCGTGTTATGTATGTGCCATCTGTGTATTTATGCCAGTGCACTTTCCTGTCTGCGAGTTGTCACATTTCGGGTGATTTCGGAAGTTTTCCGGTGTTTCAAAACTTCCTTCACTTCTCATTTAGCTTCCTTCAACATTGCTAATTAAGAGTGAATGCACGCAAAAATCAAGCAAAATCGTGGCCACAGTTAAAAAATCAACCTACTCTAATTTTGAGTTTATGAGAAGCGATTGGTGAGTTTTAAAGGGTTCTGGGGTTTATTTTTAAATTCTAGTCGAATTTTGTGAGAAAAACGGGATTTTAGAATTTCGCTGGTCCTTGACAAGAAATTTGGGTCAAATACACTGGCCCTGAAAAACTCGCTTTCTGAAGCCAAACAACGCTTTCTCCTCACTTAAAAACACCTAATTTGCACAAAACAGACATCAAACAATTAATCTATGACAGATTTCTGGTTTTAGAGGATTTTCGTGACAGCTAATTAGGGCATTCTTAGAGTCAAATACCAACAGGTATACTGAAAAGAATGGTTTCAGCACTGGGGGCAGTGATTATTGGCTTTCCAAAATCAGGTATGTGGCCAACCTGGAAATATGATATTTCAAATATATCAACAATTTTTTACATCTAAATGGCGCCTTTAGAAATTGCCCACCTAACCCGCCCTTCCAATTCTGTCAAATTTCCTTGGTGAGTGACCGTTTACTTGACCCTTTTGTTTTGAAGCGGTTACGTGAAATCCCCAATAAAACACAATAACAATACTATGAAATACAATGAAAATACAACCCCAATTCCAAAATAGTTGGGACAAAGTGTAAATTGTGAATAAAATCGAAATGCAATGACTTTCAGATCACGAGTCAATATGTTATTTACAATGGAACATAGATAACATTTCAAATGTTGAAACATGCTTGTCCCAGACCATATGCACTAATGTATCCCCTGCATTCATCAGAGATGCTGCCTTTGAACTGAACGCTGATAACAGGAGGGGTGGTCTTTTCTCCTCTCTTACACCTGAGACACAACGCCCATGATTTCCAACAAGAATGTCAAATTAGGACTCGTCTGACCACAGGACACTTTGCCACTTTGCTACAGTTCATTTTAAATGAGCCTTGGCCCACAGAAGACGGTGGCACTTCTGGATCATGCTCAACAATGGCTTCCTTTTTGCTTGATAGAGTTTTAGGTGGCATCTGTGGATGGCACTGCGGACTGTGTTTACAGACAGTGGTTTCTTGAAGTATTCCTGGGCCCATTTAGTAATTTCAATGACAGAATCATGCTGGTGAGTGATGCAGTGGTGTCTGAGGGCCTGAAGATCACTGGCATCCAGTAGTATGGTCTGCCTGGCTTCTTGTAAACAGAGATTTTTCCAGTTTCTCTGAATCTTTTGATGATGTTATGCACTGTCGATGATGAGACCTTCAAAGCCTTTGCAATTTGACATTGAGGAACATTGTTTTTAAAGTATTCCACTATTTTTTTTACGCAAACCTTCACAGGTTGGAGAGCCTCTGGCCATCTTTACTTCTGAGAGACTCAGCCTCTCTAAGACATCCCTTTCATAGCCAATCATGTTACACACCTGATGCCAGTTAACTTAATTACTTGCCAAGTGTTCTTTCAGCTGATTCTCTTATATATTAATTGCTTAGCCCTTTTTGCCTTTTGTCCCAACTGTTATGGCCTCTAATTTGTTAAGTATGCCACGGACAGCAAGGGATGACAGACAAAATTCTTAAACTTCAACAGATTTAATTAAACAAACACTTAGAACTAAACTACACTCTACCCTACTGACCAAGATTGAAATAATAATAAAAAAATAGTTACAGTCCCTTGGTAATTGAGATGGGCTGCTATGTTGCGATGTCCTGGGACAGGAAAATGCTCCAACACAGGCTAAAAATCCACAAAAAGCTTCACAGGTCTTGAAAAGAGTGACAGGTCTGGTCAAATGTATCCTTCCACAATTTCTCCTTGCAATTTCTCCAGCTACCCTTCCACTCTCTCAATTTTTCTCCTTATATACTCTTGTCCAGCCCCCTCTGAGGCATGCCCAGGACATGCCCAACTTAGCTCCAGACTTGGCTTAACAAAAAAAAATGTCAATACTGCCATCTAGTGGCTTTTTTTTTTTTTTCCCCCACATTACACCTCCATTCCAAAAGGGAAAAATTTTGACTCATAAAGGCAAAATTTTTCTTTTGCAATACAAAAATGTATAAGGTGACATCTTCTGTGTATATATATACATATAATACAATATGCTTATAAACACGCGGATATATATACACATACTCAAACACGGATAAGCAATCAGCAATTACATTGTCAGTACCTTTTTAATGCTTAATTTCCAAGTCAAACACCTGTAAATCAAACTCCAATCTAATAATTTCCCGATTCTTGTTTTTCATCTTACTCAAAAACATTAACGGATTGTGGTCAGTATACACAGTCATCGGCTTTTGCCCCGCACAAACATAAACCCCAAAGTGCCGCAAGGATAGAACCAGAGCCAACAGCTCCTTCTCAATTGTGGAATAGTTCTTTTGGTGGCGATTGAACTTCCTGGAGAAGTACACAGGATGCTCAATGTCATCAGAGTCACTTGTAGGAGCACAGATCCACAAGCTTGGTCGCTAGCATCGACCGCCATGGAGAACTGGTTTGTTGAAGTCAGGAGATTTGAGCACGGGAAGTGACACAGCTGTTTTGGCTTTCTTCATCTGGAGTCTTCACAATGTAATTGAGATCATTGAGTTTTTGTCAGAATTTCATAAGGACCATGAAATCTAGCCTGCAATGGATTGGACTGCGGACTGTTGCAAAGTGGCAGAGTGTCCTGTGGTCAGACGAGTCCAAATTTGACATTCTTTTGGAAATCATGAGCGTCGTGTTCTCCGGCTTAAAGAGGGGAAAGACCACCCTCCTGTTATCAGCGTTCAGTACAAAAACCCAAAACCAGTGAAGTTGGCACGCTGTGTAAATCAAATAAAAAACAGAATACAATGATTTGCAAATCCTTTTCAACCTATATTCAATTGAATACACTGCAAAGACAAGTTACTTAATGTTCGAACAGGTAAACTTTGTAATTTTTTGCAAATATTAGCTCATTTGGAATTTGATGCCTGCAACATGTTTCAAAAAAAGCTGGCACAAGTGGCAAAAAAGACTGAGAGAGTTGAGGAATGCTCATCAAACACTTATTCGAACATCCCACAGGTGAACGGGCTAATTGGGGAACAGGTGGGTGCCATGATTGGGTATAAAAGCAGCTTCCCTGAAATGCTCAGTCATTCACAAACAAGGATGGGGCGAGGGTCACCACTTAGTGAACAAATGCGTGAGCTGATTGTCGAACAGTTTAAAAACAACATTCCTCAACGAGCTATTGCAAGAAATTTAGGATTTCATCATCTACGGTCCGTAATATCGTCAAAAGGTTCAGAGAATCTGGAGAAATCACTGCACATAAGCGACAAGGCGCCGAAAACCAACATTGAATGCCCGTGACCTTCGATCCCTCAGGCGGTACTGCATCAAAAACCGACATCAGTGTGTAAAGGACATCACCACATGGGCTCAGGAACACTTCAGAAAACCACTGTCAGTAACTACAGTTCGTCGCTACATCTGCAAGTGCAAGTTAAAACCCTACAATGCAAAGCGAAAGCCATTTATCAACAGCACCCAGAAACGCCGCCGCTTCGCTGGGCCCAAGCTTATCTAAGATGGACTGATGCAAAGTGGAAAAGTGTTCTGTGGTCTGACGAGTCCACATTTCAAATTGTTTTTGGAAACTGTGGACGCTGTGGTCCTCCGGACCAAGAGGAAAAGAACCATCCGGACTGTTATAGGCGCAAAGTTCAAAAGCCAGCATCTGTGATGGTATGGGGTGTATTAGTGCCCAAGGCATGGGCAACTTACACATATGTGAAGGCACCATTAATGCTGAAAGGTACATACAGGTTTTGGAGCAACATATGTTGCCATCCAAGCAACGTCTTTTTCATGGACGCCCCTGCTTATTTCAGCAAGACAATGCCAAGCCACATTCTGCATGTGTTACAACAGCATGGCTCCGTAGTAAAAGAGTGCGGGTACTAGACTGGCCTGCCTGTAGTCCAGACCTGTCTCCCATTGAAAATGTGTGGCGCATTATGAAGCGTAAATACGACAACGGAGACCCCGGACTGTTGAACAACTTAAGCTGTACATCAAGCAAGAATGGGAAAGAGTTCCACCTGAAAAGCTTCAAAATTGGTCTCCTCAGTTCCCAAACGTTTACTGAGTGTCGTTAAAAGGAAAGGTGATGTAACATAGTGGTAAAAAGGCCCTGTGCCAACTTTTTTTGCAATGTGTTACTGCCTTTAAATTCTAAGTTAATGATTATTTGCAAAAAAAAAAATAAAGTTTCTCAGTTTGAACATTAAACATCTTGTCTTTGCAGTGTATTCAATTGAATATAAGTTGAAAAGGATTGTACAAAAGCCAGCATCTCTGATGGTATGGGGATGCAGTAGTGCATATGGTGTGGGACACTTGCATATTTAAAAAGCATCATGAATGCTGAAAGGTATATAATGGTTTTAGAGCAAATTATGCTCCCCTCCAGACGACATCTATTCCAGGGAAGGCCTTGTGTATTTCAGCAGGAAAATGCAAAACCACATACTGCAGCTATTACAACAGCATGGTTTTGGAGTAGAAGAGTCCGTGTGCTGAACTGGCCTGCCTGCAGTCCTGATCTTTCACCGATTGAGAATATTTGGTGCATAATTAAATGAAAAGTCCATCAAAGGAGACCCAAAACTCTCCAGCAGCTGGAAGCCTGTATTAAACAAGAGTGGGATCAAATTCCAATGGCTAAACTCAAGAAACTTGTCTCCTCAATGCCCAGACGCCTCCACTCTGTGTTAAAAAGAAGAGGGGATGCTACACCCTGGTAAACAGGCCCCTGTCCCAACTTTTTTGACACCTGTAGCAGCCATCAAGTTTGAAATGAGCTCTTTTTGTGGATTAAATTGTAAAATTTCTCAGTTTCAACATTTGCTATGTTATTTCTGTTCTATTGTGAATAAAATACTGGCTGGATTGATTTGAAAGTCATTGCGTTTTGATTTTATTTCACAATTTATACTTCGTCCCAACTATTTCGGAATTGGGGTTGTATATAATGCTATTTACGCATTTTTAATATTAATAAGCATGGCAGAATGGCAGAATACATGGCTGATCTATTAAGAAGATTTTATGATGCATTCAGATCTTAATATCCCCACATTTTTTCATTTCTAGCATATTCATCTATTTCAATACCTGTTTGTTAAACACAGGCATACTATGACTATTAAAAAACAATGCGTAGTACATCCAACAAAGAAGTAAGCTGTTCAACACACAGGCTTTTATTGTGAAATTCAACTGCCACTGTTGCAACATCCAACAAAGATGTGAACTGTTCACTGCTCATGTTTTTAATATGAACTTCCAACAACCATTAGTAAAGTAACATCTGGCAACGAAGTGAGCTTTTTAATACACAGGCTTTTAGGAGCCAACCAACAGTAGATGTGAATCATTCACTTTTTCACTCTTTTAGACATCAAAAACATAAACACATCTGAAATATTAAAGTGCTGCACAAACCTCTGTTCGTCACTGGAGTCAGTTTTCCCAACACTCGTACTGATAATGTGCTGATAACGCGGAATGATAATCACTGAAATAGTCTAAACAACTAGTTACCAGCCAATCCGGCTAACTTCATGTTTATCACTTTGGTTTGTTTTTAAAATGTCAGCTTAAAAAGAACTGGACCAGAAATAATTGGAAAAATTGATATTTTCCCCATCTTTACAGAAAAAAATGAACCACAGTAAAGGTGTGAAAACATACTGAAGACATTTTGAAAGGCAATGTGTCCAATTGTTTGACTGGTAGTGTATAACGGCAGACAATTTTGATTCTGCTGAGCAATGCAAAGTAGTCTACATTTTCAAATTACTGTGTGTAAAGTTTGCAACTTGAAAAACAAATTTTGTAAAGATATGTTTTAAGCGTTAAGAGTGAAGTCTGCAGTACGGTGAATAAAAAGCTGAATAAAGCATTTCTCTTCATTTTTGACCTGATAAATTCCTGTCCAAATGTTTAATATATCTGAAGTTTAAGATATGTATGATGTGCATTCATTATATTTTGTGATATGTGCTTGAAGCAAAAAAAATTAAAATTTATTTATATATATGCGTGTGTATATATATATATATATATATATATATATATATATATACTCAAAATTTGATAGGGATCATAGGAATTTTTTTGTGAAATGACATGCAAATTTGGTAACTGCCACTGATGAACAATATATTGGATAAATGACATGCAGTCAGCCACAAAACACATTTGCACGTGCATTTCATGACATTAAATGAGCGTGCAGCCTCACACTTTTTTATTTTCACGAACACTTCATGGTTTCACCTCTGACATGTAAAGTGAAACAGACAGTGTTCGTTTGATGTTTCATTACCACAGTTAATGTCAATAACGGGTATGGCCTCCCCTAGCTTGAATGACGGCTTGACAACGTCGGTTCATACTGTCAGTCAGAACCCGGATGCTTGCAATTGGAATGTTGTTCCATTCTTCAACAAGGGCATTTCCGAGCTCTTCTAGAGTTGTGGGTTGTGCCCTACGACCGGAAATGGCGACCTGCAGCATGTTCCACACATGCTCGATAGGGTTTAGGTCCGGCAAACGCGCGGGCCAGTCCATGCGGACAATTGTCTCCTGCTCTAGGAATTGATTCACCACCCTAGCACGATGGGGACGGGCGTTATCATCCATCAAGATGAAATCAGGGCCAACAGCACCAGAGTATGGTCTTACGTGTGTGTGGATCTCATCCCTGTACCATACCCCTGTCATCGTCCCTCTCCCCATGACATGCAGGTCCGTTCTGCCGTTCCTGCTTATTCCTCCCCAGACCATAATTGATCCGCCACCATAACGGTCGTGTTCGTTGATGTAGGCATCATTAAATCGCTCACGTTGTCTTCGCCACACCCGTTGCCTCCTGTCAGTAAAGTCCAAGCAATATCGGGACTCATCAGTAAAGAGAACTGGAGCCCAATCGTTGTGTGTCCATGTGACATGATCGTGAGCCCAATCCAAACGGTCACGCCTATGACGCACGGTCAGTGGGATTTGAACACATGGCCTTCTTGAGTTGAGGCCGGCAGTATGAAGACGATTCCGTATCGCCTGAGTGATACCCAGACCCCGAGGCGTTATGAAGGTCATTTCATAGGGTGGTGGCTGTCCAGAAAGGATGACGTCATGCCTGAAGTGTGAGAAAGTGGTCTTGTCGTTGTGTAGTCGATCTCTGACGACCACCCCCATGACGGTGTGCTGCTGTACCAAACGTTTGATGCCGGTTCCACGCTCTGTTCACAACGCTTTGGCTGACGTTAAGTGCATTAGCAACGTGACGCCAGTGAGAAGCCAGAGTCAAGCATTCCGATGCATCTTCCCAATTGCTCTGAAGTCAATCGACGTCTAAGACGTTGAGGAGACATTGTTATTGCTAAATGTAATGCAAAAAATTTGGGAACTTCCAAATTTTCACCAACAAGCAACACACAAGTCTGAGTTGAAATGGTGAAGTGTTAGTCAAAGCCAAAAGTGTGAGGCTGCACGCTCATTTAATGTCATGAAATGCACGTGCAAATGTGTTTTGTGTCTGACTGCATGTCATTTATCCAATATATTGTTCATCAGTGGCAGTTACCAAATTTGCATGTCATTTCACAAAAAAATTCCTATGATCCCTATCAAATTTTGAGTAGTATATATATATATAAGGGATAATCAACTCGTTGATGTGCATTACACGGTTTTAAGGCACGGCGCGGAGGCGAATAACCACCCGCGGAGTGAAGTGCCTTAAAACTGTGTAATGCACACCTACGAGTCGATTATCCCGCTTATACCATGGTCATTTGCCAGCAATATCAAATCAAAGCATTCAGAAATTTTTGGTGAAAGTTTTGCGCTTAAAAAAACGAGCTAGTTATCATTAAACAGGCGCTGCGCCTTCTCATAGCCAATACTATAGGCCATGCTAAACTGAACAAGCTAACTTAGTTCAGCTCACCTTCAGGAGAAAGAATTTTTTGCAGAAGCTAACAGCTTCCTGCCATCTAATAATTTGGTAACAGATTCCAGCTGAAACAGAGATTATGCATAACACCACATTATGCGCGATCATGCAGACTGTAGCAAACTTGCTACCCCAATTACAATGAATTTATGACGGTTTCCCTAGAGCCAGCGAGCTGAAATCAGTCTGTTGTCACAGCATGTAGCTAGCAAACTGTCAACAGTTGCTGATACATGAAGTGGACATGTTAGCTTCCTTTGTAACTGTGCGCAATTACTATTGTTTAATGAATAAAGCGTGATTACTTCGCTGCTTAAATATTTACCGTTATTATCGCTGGAGTACCTATTGTTAAACACCTGGCGGGACACAACTTTATAATGCCACCAAATTTTCTGGAGATAAATGAGTAGCTAGGTTTCTGGTATACCCAGCCAAATGCCAGTGCTCTAACATTGCTATGGTTACAGGTTGGCTAGTGGATGAATTTTGAACTACCGTAGCCAAACTACCTGTGCAGTTCCACGGTTTTAATCAATACCTGCCAGCCAATCAGAAAAGAGTATTCACCCAGACCATGGTATAAATAAATAAATAAATAAATAAATATATATAGACATGTATTGTCAAAGATATGTTGCCCCTTACCATATATTCAAATGTATTTTATAATATATTACATTATATTTTTCAATATATCGTAATATATTTTTGTTCCGTAAGTGTACAATTTGACAGTCACAAACTCTTAAGCATTTTAACCTCGTTCACTTGTACTTGTCATCGGAGGGATTGTAACAGGCGTTGTGCCATTTTTCCTCTCCCTGCCAAAGTCCCACTCCCCCGCTCGTGAACGCGCTTTCGCTATACACTACAACCAACTTTGTTGGCATAAACGTCGACAAGGATTGCTTTTATTATGTGATGCAAACACGATAATTCAAATGAATATGCAAATAAATTCATAAAAAACTCACAATCTCATAAAACCTATTGGCGGGCTATTTGTAACGTTTTATATCGTGCTTTACAGACTTCAATTCTATCATAGCAAACATTATAACTTCCGTGGTGGAATTTACGCGTCCATGAAATGAAGTTTATCGCTGTTGAATATTTAAATAAATAATAATAAACAGAATAATTTGACATGTTCAAATGACGGAAGCGCGACATTACAAGGGGAAAACCCGACACAGTTATAAACTGAATGAATTTAACCATTAAATCAGCGCATTGTTTCCTGGTTATTTTACCTGTAGGTGGAGTCCTGAGCGCATCTCACAGTGATTTACACTTTACATACACGGAACTCTTGTAAATTTGTGATAAAATTACGTTAAATTAACTGGCAAAAAAGGTGCAGGTTTATAACAGTGTATGTACTAAATCTTATGCCAACAACAATTAAAGGAAATCATCAGCCAATAAACAGTGGCGTGTAAAATCTCAGAAAGCCTTGCATAAGGTGATATTTAGCATCAATAGTAGGCCCACCCTTTGCCTTCAAAATCTTGAGTATGATTTTTGTTCTGTGTCTGGTGGGATATTGGCCCATTCTTTCAAGACAGTCTCCGGTGTTTAAGGATGAAGGAGGAGGAGATCAAGTTGGCACTTTGCACTCCTGAACTTTCCATTCAGGTTCAGTTAAGTTTGGTGATTTTCTCATTTTTTCAGATATTTAACTCGTGCCTTTGGTGCCAATGACGCACCACTCGGGATCTATAAAGGGTTAAAAAAGAGAATGAATGAAATAAAAATAGAACTTTTTATTGGGAGTTAGAATATCCCACTGTACCAACGCCATATCAAGGAAAGGTAGGTTGTAAGGAGAAGATGCCACTACACAGACTTCAGTTGTCCAAGACTGGAGACCTGTAACTCTAATCTGGTTTGGATTTTAAGGGGTTAAATTTTAGATGAAGACTAAAGCCAGGTGCTTGGAAATCACCTTGTGTGTGTGGAAGCCCCTTTCCATTGATATCCTGGAACTAGAAGACTGCTGGACTTCTGAAATTTCTGCAACATATCAACATTAGCAAGTAATGGGGTAACCAGGTTAACAAAGAAAATTCTGTTTTTAAAGGGTTAATTCAGACAAACCAGAAGAGTCACGCCTGTGCAAATCTTTACACCTGTTAAAAGTTCCACTGTCTGAAGATCTTGTTAATGTCCAGTTTCTTGGTTGTCTGGTTATGGCGCTATGAAGCTCCAAAAACACCTTCCAGACAATGCGTGCACAGATTTTCGTCATAAATTGCCAAAAAGTGCATTTTTAAAGCTTTCTAAATCATAAATGGCTTATGATAAATACTTCTCAATCAAGATCCCCAGCTAGAGTTCCTAGAAGTATAAGAACCTTGACTTATAACTTCCTAAGACAATGGCAAGCCTGAGAAAATCCCCTTCAAAAGACCTTCCCACAGCAATTTTACAAAAACCCCGCTATTTTACAGTTTTGATTACGCAGGGGTGACTCATCAGAAATGCACAGCTCTTTCAAAACTCATAGTAAGCACCAAGATCTGGGAGGGGAAGAAGCCTTAATGCATTATTTTACACAGGTTTGGAGCATCAGGCCTCCCAATATTGCTTCAGAGCTAGAAATGGCACTTTTTTCCCCGACTTTGGTGGGTTTGAGAGCCTCGTGACAAAATATTGCAGGATATCTCGTGGAGAACTTTTAACACAAGATCCGCGTGGTCCTTGCCTACAATAATCCGCAGAGAAAAAGTAGTCCCCCTGATGTGGGAACGAAACTGAACGCTATGATTTTCAGCTGATGGCCTAATACGAATCGCATCCAGTTTCAAAATGAAAAAAAAAAAACGCTATTCAAATTGCCAAAATCGAAACTTCCTAAATGGTATGCTGAAACCAGTGGGTGATGTTACGGTTGCTTCGTCCATCTTTATATACTGTCTATGGGTAGGAGTTATCAACTTATGTCTGGGAAATGTACCAACTTAGCAAGATAACAGAGTTGTTTATATCTGTACCAGGTACCGAAATTGAGCCCCTAAGCACAAGATGCGGCTCCTCCAAGCTCATCCCAAAGGCAGATGTTTCCAAAGAATGAAACGTTTGTTTAACGGTGTGATTGATTGCTTGAAAGGAACGCCTTGCTAGAAGGGCATAAGAATTGTCTTTAAAAGTTGCTTAGTAGAGACCAACCACAGACTGCTGTACACACAGAGTCCCTGTTCGCTCTCTCATTCTGCAGAATTATGGCTCCAAGGCCAAACCATGGTTATTTCATCAGCTACCCAGCTAATCTATGGCCTTTATATTAGCTAATGATACCAATGTGACTTGCAGCGTTTCTTTTGCGTCGTATAAATTAAGGTACTTTTGGAACTCAACTAAGAGCCTTTGCTCTTAGCTTCACTTTTCAATCATGCTTTTTTTTCATGTAAATGGAGCGTTACTGGACACCGAATAAAGCTGAACATGGCCAGCTAGTGACAGTGTTTTCCGTTGCCATTTGGTTTATTAATTAGGTCAATGTAGCTAGCTAACTTGTAGATGATGAACTTTATGAAGAAACACATTTAGCCACAGCTAGCTAGCTAACTAGATAATGTGGGATAGGTTTAATTAGCTATAAAGCTAGCTAGTTTTCCTAAATACAACAATACCGTATCAGTAATCGCACTGAAAATGGAACAAATCCATTTGTGGCGAAGCAGCAGTAATTGTAGCTCTTGCAGTAAGATAGCATGAAAGGAAAAGAGACTCAGGGCCAGAACATGATTACATCCCTAAAAGGGAGGAACAACGAGAGACAGAGACTTTGCGCTAAAGTGTGGAACAGGCAGCAGCCTCAGTCACAGCCACAGAGACTGGTGAAGACTCAGCTAGATTTAGGCCAGCGCCTACCAACCAGTCCCTGGACCAACAGGTGAATTTATCAGTGTGTCCTTGATAATGACATGGATGGCTACAGGGTAAAATCATTTGGATAAATCTATGGTTATAGTGTGTCTACAGTGAGGGTGGAACTTTCATGGTAACCATATAAAACCTTTGATTTACCTTTGCGAGTAGTTGAGACTAAGAATAATCTGAATAGAAATGTTCATAGGCCAGTATTACAAATGTAATTACAATGGAGACCACTTACTACTCATAATATTATTATTATTATTGTATCCCCGGATGGAGTGTCCGGCGGTACTATGGATTTGTGGTCATCGTGTGTCCGCGTCCATAGAGATTTTCTTGTGAACGCTCGACGGACTGCAATTCTTATCCGATCCTTTTGATATTTCACATGCACGTTGATAGTGGTTAGAGGAAGCAGTGGCCGCTGGCCAATAGAGGGCGCTAGGGCGCCGCCCCACCACTCACCACTCACCACATTACCTTGAATAAGACATTAAAAAAATTAAATAAAAATAAAATTATAAAATGAAAATATTTCAAAATATATGTATATCTATTTTTAGATGAGCAAGATAAATGTTATATAGTTCATGATGAGTAAAGTTGTTTCATTCATCTGTGTTGTCTGATTGGTAAAATTTGGGGTGATCCCCCTATTTGTCCAGTATAGTTCAAAAAAAATCTTGTTGTCCATAGACTCTCGTTAAAAGTTGCCCATAGATTGTTAAAAGTTGTACAGTAGCTCCTCCTCTTAGGACCATGTTGGGGCGCACCTCACCTGCGCCAAGAGCTGAATGCAGCTGGATTTACCCTCCCGCCAGCAAAATTTTTTTCCCACTGGAGTTGCGGACACCAACAGAAACTCATTTGCATACAGCCAATCAGCAACCCTGTTACGGACCACTGAAGGAGTGTCGCGAGACAGTGAAATTTTTCTGTCTTTACTGGCCTTGCACCGAGGTACTGTCTCAAAACCACTGACTGCACAGTTCAAGCCCAGAATACTGCGATTACAACGTAGATGCCTGCCTTACTCTCAGCATAACTGTTGGCCAAATCATTTGTCTCGCCTGCCATTTAGATAAATGCATTGTAATGAATGTATTTGTTCAAATAGTGAAGCTGGTAAAATGAGCTGGTAACAGTTAGTGTAGTCTAGCAATACCCAGCTCGCCGCTTTATTATCCTGTACTGATCTGGCATATTTATCATAAACTAGTTTGTGACACCGAACAAAATCCAATTAATATAAAGTAGAAATAAATGAGATTGCATCAGCTTATTCTCAAAAATGTGAAGGAAGTGGCTATTCGCCCTGCGGCGGGGTGAATCGGGGGAAAGAGATCGACTATCTGCTCTGCAACGGGGCCAACAAGAGAAGCTGTTCTGCAATATGCACCGCGGCGGGGCAGATAAGAGAAGCACTTCTGCTCTTTGCCCCCCAGTTGGGCCAATAAGAGATTTCATTTTATAATCCGCCCTGCTCTTTGATCTTTCGCGCTGAACCGCCGCGGGGTGAATAGCCTCTTCCAAATATGAATGCTCTGTAGGCCGACAGATTATTTTTATCTAGCCTAGTTACTGAACGTAAACATATCGGCAGGTTTGGCAAGTGGTATTATTGAATTGTATTCACACTTTGCTGTCGGCTGTTAATATAGGTTGATTATGGTGCTTTCTTTCTGCATCATAGAAACATCATTTTAAGTAGACGGCCATAGCTATACTCAGGCAGAGGAGTGTGGTACAGCTTAATGATTTTATACTTTGAAAGAGGTTTTGAATTGTTAAATCTTCGTGGCCTTCATTTGAAAATGCGGTGGCCGTTTCCAAACCTGCCAATCATTTTTAATGTTTCCAGCTAGGATTGATAAAAATCATCTGTTCAGAGCATTCATATTTTTTAGAATAAGCTGATGCAATCTCGGTTATTTCTACTTTATATTCATTGGATCATGTTTGGTGTCACAAACTAGTTTATTATTAATATGCCAGATTATTAATAAAGCCATCCCTGGTTTTAACCATAGAGTCATTGAGAAATTTGCTTCTCTCAAGGAAAGAAGGGCAAAATTTATGCACAAAAAGTAGAACGCTACATGACATTATAATGTTACTTTTGTTGTTTTCATTTATGTAAATACACTGGTGTAATATTTTAGTATATGTTTGCTTGCTTTTTGGTATATGTTTACTTTGGAGTTATAGCCCCCCCCTCCCCTGGAGAAAACTCCACCAGTCGCCACTGATTGATAGTGGTTAGAGGATGAGTCCTATCGAATTTTGGTTTCGTCGTGCGGAGTCCGGAATATTCCCAAAAAACTAACAAAAATTTTCCCATTGGAAAGAATGGGAGTTGGGTTCTCATTGCTAGAGCGCATGATGTCACACCTAGAGTGGGAGCTGGGAGCACAGAGGCTGAAAAAAATACTTTTCATATCGCTATGATATGAACTTCCACAAATTTGAATCCCTCTTCATGAAATTTCACAGAAACATAGGAAAATTTGTTGTTGTCACAGCATTATAGTTTTTGTAGCGCAGAAGTACATAGTTTTGGCTCAGGGAACAGCTAAAGGACATGAGGCACGTCTAATTTCTCTATCTTTTCCAGTCAAAAATCACCCAAAAATTTTTGGGAGAACAGCAAACAGACAGAGTTTTTAGATCGCTGTAATTCCAACATTATATCACTCAGAGAAAAAATAAAGACATCCACACACTCAGCAAAGTCTCTGGCCTTGAATTATGTGGTTACATTGGTGACAGGATGAACGCTTTTTGCGTGAGAAGCAGGAGTTCGAGGTGTGCGTGAGCAAGGATTTCTTTGACTAAGTGACTCAGTGATTCTCTGTGCATGGGGAACCAGTCCTGGCATGGCCCACTGTGATTGGCTGATTTGATATCTAACATCTCAGCTGAGTTTCCATGGAGATGATTTGGTTAGAATAGGGTCATGTTCGAAATGTACACTCACCCACTATGTAGGGCATTATGTTGTGAATGTTCTACATTGAAAACAATATAAAGACAGTGAGTGAGTGTGCATCCCGTGTGTCGTCAGCATCTGTTTGCCAGCGTTACCATTAAGATAAGCTAAACCTCTGGGGAGTATTCGTGTAGATAACTTTAAGGCTCTCTGTCCACCGGCCGCCACTGCTAGCGACAGGAGCTCTATTCCCCGTAGCTCTTTGCATAGTGCATCAGCAAACGCAGATATGTATTTACTCTGTTCATTTTGGAAATATATATTTGAAATATTCTCAATCCTTCACAACTCTGTCTCATATCGTGTGTTTTGTTAACTGTGTTCTATTCTTGTAAAAAAAAATCATTGAAACAAATCCAATAGCCTGTTGTGCCGTACATAATTTACAAAGAATAATGAGTGAATGAATAAATGAACTGAAGTAATTTTATTTGCATCAAGAAAACTTTCAAAGAACTAATTTGGAATCACAATGAAATACAGTTGAAATAATAACAGATAAGAATAAATCGAGTGGTCACAAATGCATTTGTTTCATAACTGAGGTTAATCATTGTTCCAGCAAAATTAAGAAAATCATTCGTCAACGCTGGCCAATTCTTAAGGTAGAACCATCTCTTAAGAATGTACCTCCACCATTATTCTCCTTCCGAAGAGCAAGAACCATAAAAAACGTTGTCATGAGGACACAAGTTCCTGCGGTTAAATCTACGTGGCTTTCTCCTGTTGGAATGTATCGTTGCAACAATTGTGCTCAATGCAATAACACTGTCGATACGAAATCTTTAAATCACCCACTGACTGGACGCAAAATTCCAATTCGTCAATTTATTAATTGCAAATCAACTCATGTTATCTATATGCTTACATGTCCTTGTGGTAAGATATATGTTGGTCAAACAAAAAGATGTTTAAAATTACGTGTTGCTGAACATAAAACTGCGATTCGGTCGGCCAATTTAGATTATGCAATGGCGAAACACTATATTGAAGCCAATCATGGTTCCCCTTCATCTCTCAGATTCATTGGGATGGAGAGAATTATTCCACATCCAAGAGGAGGTGATACTCTCTGGAAGTTAGCTCAAAGAGAAATGTATTAGATCTACACTTTAAAATCGATGACTCCTAGTGGTCTGAATGAAGACTTTAGTCTGAAATGTTTTTTGTAATTGTATGCATTACTTTCCATTCTGTGTTATTATAATAATGTTTTTCTGTGTGCATTCATGTGTATCTAATACCTGAGTGACTTTGCTATATATGGTCTGATTGAGTAATGGAATGATTGAACGAGTTGGATTTGTATAATTGCCTGCAACTGCAATTTGTGCACTGTGGAAATTATATATTCTAGCCATGTTTCATTCATTGTTACGCTCTGACGAAGGCTTGATTCAGCCGAAACGCGTTAGCGCTTTTTTAGTGTTTGCCTATAATAAAATCTATATTCCGTCTGATTTGTTTAATTTGGATGTGCGACCATTCTCTGTGTTGAGCGAATCACATTATTTGTTCTTTTTTGTGGTCGGCACTCCCTGTGGAATTCCTCTTGTTGCAGCGCAACTTTTTTTCTATTTTTACAGTTGAAATAAGATTTGTTCTGTTTCGCGATTTTTGTGGTCACTGGTTTCAACTGTGGTTTTTATGGCTTGAGTTCGTACGTGCGAGTGTTTTTATACATATATACACGTTCCGGTCCGATCCATAACCCGTCTGTGCCATAGAGATATATAATAGAATCAGAGAGAACGAGGAAGTACCGTTGCTTCAGCCAGTTAGCATGTTAGCTTCCTGCTTCCGCGTTTTCCACTGGATCCAAAGATGCAGCGGCTCCATAGACACCAATCAGAGCCGGCTGGCCCATTAGGCAAATGCTAAGGGCGCTGTGGCCTCCAGGGGACGCGACAAAATCGGGAAAAACTTCACCTTCAATAGAACTATATTAAAACTAGTTATTACTATTAACTCTTAAAATGGAAAAGCTTACATAGATTCAAATGTAAAGCAGTGCCCAATTAATATTACTACAAATGATAATACCAAAAAAGTCCCCCCCCCCCTCCGGCTGATGGTACCTGCTTGCTCTCTGTGGGGGGAGGGGTGTAAAACTCACACAGCTAAACCAATGACAGAAGAGCTGGGAGTGAGGGCTCATGCGTGTACTCAGGCTGTTGTGAAGCAAATGGAATAATATTAATAAACTTTCTCCGTTCGCAAACGGGGCCATGCTGTAATCACGGATATATCCGATCTGCCGCCCTGCGGTGAATAATCCAATGTGAGCATTAGAATATTACACCAGAAAGAAGAGAGGTCAGACACATCAGTGATCACTGCAAAAGAAGCGTAACAGTTACTGTTTTTACTCTCGTTTCAAATCTGACTCCAATTAGAATTTAGAATTTATAGTTTAGGGAAAACATAAGTGGATCTCGGGGTGATTGCCCCTCAGACTCTTAAATGAATACCTCCGTTACTCAATAAATGAATACCTCCGTTACTCAATATATGCTCCCGGGTTTTAGCATTATTGCCGAATCTTAGGTTCGTTGGTAATACCAGGGAATGGAGGGAATCACCGCAGCAAAGGCATCTTTTGGCTCAGTGACTACGAACCCAGGTCTTTGCAGACCTCCAGAGGGTTCCTTAAGGGGATTTAATGGAAACCGACTTTTCGTCCATGGGCTCCCTAATGGTTAAATTCCCAGAACCAGCGCTACATAGACCCTTTAAATGAGTAGACCGTGATAGCCTCTCCAACTTAATAAAACCAATTCCCATACCGGGCCGCTGGCCAGTCAGTCCTCGGTTGGGATTAAACCCCTAAGCATCCGCCATAACGTGGCTAGAAAGAATGTAAAAAGATTAGAGTCACGGAGACCACGCAAGTTTAAAGGGATAACAAGAATTTATTCACCAGGTAGGCAAAAGCTTAAATCAAACAAATCAAGAATAAATCAAATAAAAGTTACAAGCAATTTAGATGATGAGAGTGAAGTCATACCTGGCAAAAGGGCTACACACAAAACAAGCGTGGGAAGTCATCTGGGAAATCTTCCATCACTATAGACTACACATGCATTTACATGGTTAAATTCCCAGCGAGATCGGATACGATCTTCCCCGAAATGAGTGGATTTTCTCTCTTTGCTTTAAGCCAAATCAAACGTCTTTGATCCAGGCGCCATGGCCATAAATTACCTGGAAGGGGGGGGTCAAATCTGGATTTTGGGTTTCCACTATTTGTAGGAGGTAATAAAACAAGCAGAGAGAGAACAGAATGATTACCCGAGAGGATTCTGACCAATTTTCAGGAGTTTCCAAAAGGGAATGAAACATACTCCATTCAACTCCTTGGATTCCCCTGAGAATAACAAGACCAAACAAGACATGAATATGTACTATGATGCAGTTGTCATGAAAAGCTCTTAAACTGGATTATTGCCTAAGCAATTTTGGTTATGAGCACAAAGGTATTGCATAGTAGTATATGGAATATATGAGAAAGGTTTGATATTACTATAGTGTCAGAAAATGAAAACAGATGAGTTAACCCATTTAAACTGGGACAGCATGTGTGCACTTTAAGAAAGTGTCGTTGCCGACACAGATATGCGCGTAATTTTGTAAGTACTGTAATTACTGTAAGTTTTGCGCAATAGAAAAAATTCCAACTGTTCCTGAAAGCTGAGAAGCTGTGCTTCAGCCCAAATACAGGTTACTATATATAAACATGGCAGCATGATTCTCTGCTGGGATTTTTGCATGAGGCCTTAAGGGGTTAAGGTCCAGTTTCATGAAAGATATGGCCAGGGCAGGGGGAGAACTGTGATGGTCACCGCCCTTGCATCGCCAGAGACCTGCTTATCGTCCCGGGCCATTATAAACCCCCCCAGTCTTCCACAGACAAAACAAACAAATTCCTCCACACCCACTCAGCAAACATCCTGGGAAGTCAACGACCCCTCACCCTAAGGAAGGCCTAACAGCTTATTGTCATACTGCAGGCCACATGAGTCCTTTGAAGTTTAGGGTGAGCCTCAGTTCCTGGGCTCCACCAGTTTCTCAGCCTTTTGCAGTGTCCCAGCTGGATTTCCCGTCTTACAGGGGCGAATTTATTGATGCAACCCCAGAGAACTTTGTAAACATGTCAAAACGACCTAAACTGTCCGGAGCGCAGGGAAGAAAAAAAAAAAAAAAGAAGAGGAGGAAAAACGGAGAAAGAAAGAGGGTAAAGATACAGTTATGAAATGAAGCATCAGTGGTACTGCGTCAGTTTTTTAGCACAGTGTACTGTTAAGCTGATAACTTGCTTCTGAGCGATAAACCTCAACATAGTATGCTAATCAGTAGGGATGCACCCGAATCTGAATCAATATTCGGCACGTCATGTATAATGGCTTTTTGCAGAAAAAAATATTAGTCCGAACATTTTGTTGAAAGTTTGGCTTTATATATTTTTTACCCGAGTTGACTAAGGGAAACATCTCCTACAAGTGGTTGGTTCTGAAATTCTCTGATTCATACTAGATTGGCTGCCACCGCTGTCAATCATCCTCACCAGTCAGTCAGAATCGACGATGTCAGCAGCCGTTAGAGTGGGTTTCTTGAACCTGTGTTGCTTGTCCTTATAGTGCGAGTCTGTACATTCAGTTATGAACAGGCAATGGTATTGTCTTTAGTGGGAGCCTGAGAGGCTAACGTATCGTCTTTAGCCTGTTAGTGTAGTTTGCTTTGTTCTACTGTCGGGTTGTCGCTACAAGAAAGTTTTAAAACGCTGACTGTATTTCTTTTGATTCGCAGAGTGGATAGACGTTAGAGTGGGTTTTTAAACCTGTGTTGCTGGTCTGTGTCTGCGTGCGGGCGCTCTGGAGAAAAATACCTGTGACTGAGAGTTGGGTAGCTAGCTATCATTGCAGACAGTTTTGCTAAGTTCTGATTCCTTTATTTACCACTAAAATGGTTACACTGAGTTGCATTGCTTAGTTGTGGCATGCTGTTGTTTAACTAACCAAGTTAGTTTGTGTGTGTGTGTGTGTGTGTGTGTGTGTGTGTGTGTGTGTGTGTGTGTGTGTGTGTGTGTGTGTGCGCGTGCTTTTGAGAAAAATATACGTGGCTGAGAGTTGGGTGGTGAGCTAGCTCCATTGTTTAGCTTGCGTTTAAGGAGGAGACAGCACCTCAGCAAAGTATATTTCAGCGGAAAGTAGAATTCTTGAAGTGTCTAAAACGCATAGTTTTATAAATTCTAATTTGGTAATGATTCAGTGCGACGCATTTTTAAACTGGAAAGTCTTCAAATCGGCGTCAATACCTGAGGGGGCAAACATTTTTACTTGGGGAATCTAAGGCTGCATTCAGAATGCACACTTGTCCACTCGCTCACTCACTCTCTATATTGTTTTCAGTGTAGAACATTCACTACATAGTGCCCTGTAGAGTGGGTGAGTGTGCATTTTGAACGCATTATCCAATCAAACGCCAGTGCTGCGGTGCTTGTGCGTCACTTATTCTTTTTCGTGACATCAGTTGTTCTCTTTCCTTTCATCCGGACCATGGAGGAGTTCAAAGGGCCTTCAGTAAGCTCGCCCTTTATGGCTTCGCTGCCTGCAAGCTGTTTTTATTTAAGCTGGCCTGATTAACAATCAAACAATTCGACTGAGTGACCAAGACCCCAATACATGACCTATAATTACAACCCCAATTCCAAAATAGTTGGGACGAAGTGTAAATTGTGAACAAAATCAAACAACAACAAGCAGCAGCTTTGACTTGTTGAATACTCTTTCACTCAGTATGAGATAACACCATTAAACCTGCACCCTGTCTGCTGTTTTTTTCCCCCAAGTGAACTTGACAATTGGGAGCGGGAGTTATGACATCATTTTGTGGTCACGCTATTGCTATGAAGTAAATTTCCTTTCAATTTGTTCATAAACTTGTTTTAATCCTTATGTAATGATTTTAAGCTTCAAACCCAGCCAGTCAGCTGGCAAGTGAACTGTGGTGGAATATTAAACATAGCTATTGAAGTGAAAACAATAAAATGTAGGAAAAAAGTAATTTTTCATTTTTTCCCATTTATGATTGCTTGTAGTGTGTAACATACAGTACCACCAAGATTCTGCTGGCTGATTAGCTTGATTCGAGGCTCACAACTCTTTTAAATAAAGATTTTACAAAAAGTGTATGGAGGAACTGAATGGCAATTTACTTACTGGCACTGGCGTGACTACTACATGATGTAGCACTACTACTCCTTATAGGGCAGGTAGAACATAATCTGCACCTGCTTTTTACGCAGGTGCCCATGAGATCTTACTATCTACCAATGATATCTTAATATTTGCAGATTTCTATGCATGGTGCATTATTTATGCTCTCTCATAATCTGCATGTAAACTGAAAAATGACCTTCCCCGACTTATTTTTGGTGGAATTTTAATTACCAAGATAAAGTTCGCATTCGATTGCTTTGTAATGTTAAATATCAAATTATGTTTGAATTTTTGGAGTCATTAAATGTATTATCCAGCCTATTGATGTGTACAATATGGGTGTAATTTACATTCTGTCCATTAGAGGGAGGTACGACCCCATTAACACGATTTCCTTCTGAAAAGCATATAATGATAACCCGGATGGATTTACGATCCTGTTTTAATAAGCACACAAGCTGTGTAATGCATTTCAACTCTCTCTCCATATGAAAATCCTATATTTCCCCCCGAGTTCGAATTTATATGGAATTTCAAAGTTCGTTGTCACAGCCCTGAATTACAATAGGCTTAGCTCAGATTGTCTTTAATGAAGTATTACACTATAATATGCTTGAAAAAAAATGCTTAGGGTGGTGTATTCTGTATAAGTAATGTGGTGGCTTCAATTTTATTTGCTTGGAGCCTTTGACAAAGGGTTTTGTTTGGGACATGTTAGATCGATATGACTTGGTTTGGTTGCTGTTTGTCTTTGTTTAATTGGTCCTCTCTCTGGTCTCTCTCTTTCTATAGGTCATCCTCAGAAAGGCGAACTGCTTCCAGACATATTGGCAGTGACAGATTCAAGAGGCAGGTTCAAGTTGCAGTGGCAGGTTGTGGAGTTCATGGTCCATATGGTTTGTGGTCCATTTGAGCAGTGGTAGATTACTTTGGGGTAGGTAGTCTAGTATGCAGAGGGTGGGTTTTGGGGGATGCTGTTGTACCACCCACAACTAGACTTTTGCTTTTTTATGGTTGTTAGCTGGTCCATTTCAGTTCTTCAACAATGTTTCACTGTAAATTTATTATGTGTGAGCATGTGTCTGAGACAGTTTCTGAGTTCATTCAGCACACAAAGCTGCACAGCAGTGCTCCCAATTATTGGTATCAGTGTGGTGTGCCTGACTGCTTGCGGAAGTACTGCAAAGCCACCGTGTTGCAGACGCATATGTATAGGGACCATAAGGCAACAGGATCCTCTCTGCGCTCCTCTGTGCCATCTGACACACCCTTGTAATGTGTGCTTCAGTCTTGTGCATTTAAGGGAGACGCTTTAGCCTCTTATTAAGCATTAGAAGTCACATATACAGGGAGGAATGGAAACCAGATGCCCGTTTAGAGGTAGTGACTGCAGATTCACAGTCGTGTCCACTTTTGCTTCACATCTTTCCAGGAAACACAGTCATGCAGAGGATTCGGTTTTAGATGATTTAATGCTAGATAAGTCTGTCCCCACAGAGCCGTTACCAGAACCACGTCAGTCATGTTCAGAAGCTGCTGATGAACCCAGAAGTGCCATTAGGTGTTGATGAAACTCTCTTCTTGCATAACCGTACACTTTTCTATTTGAAATTGCAGTCTAAGCTGTTGTTACCAGCAAGCACCATACAAACAATAATTGATGACTTTACAAATGCTCATGAACTTAGCCTGTCACACTTGCTTAGCATCCTAAGTCAGAAACTGAAGGAACGTGGAATCCCTCAGGCCAGTATAAGCAGCATCACTGATGAACTAAACAGAGAGGATTTACTGGCGCGCTAAAACAAGGGAGTTCTCAGCACAGATGCAAGGAGGAAGGCTGCTTTTAAAGAGCAATTCAACTACGTAAAACCAGTGCCTTTGCTCTTGGGAAATGATGAAAACGACAAGGAATGCTTTGCTCAGTATGTACCTGTACATGAGACATTGGCGACGCTGTTTAAAAATGAGTCTGTACGAGAACAGTATGTGTCAACACGTTTGCAGCCATCTACTGACAGTGTTTATCGGGATGTTAAGGATGGAGAGGGATTTCAAAGCAACACACTGTTGAAAACTGAGCCTTCCTCGCTTGGTTTGATACTGTACCAAGATTCTTTTGATGTTGTGAACCCACTCGGTTCAGGGAAAAAAACACAAAGTTTTAGCTGTTTACCTAACCCTGACAGACATTTTGCCAACAATAGATCCTCAATAGATCAGATGCAACTTGTCCTCTTGTGTAGGGAACAGGACTTTAAGTCTTTTGGGATAAATAAGGTTTTTGCTCCCCTGATCAAGGGTCCCATTCTGTTGGGGGTTTCTTAGAAAACTTCAGTCGGTCTGTTCATTTCTGTCGCTACTGTGAGATAGACAGACATACATTTATGAATGAGCCACTGTTGTGTGGTACTACAAGAACAGCCCAATCCTATGAAAGCGATTTGCAAGATCTGGAAACTAGTGGCACAGACTCTGTATGCGGCATCAAGTCTGACTCTCCTTTTCATCAGCTGCTCATTTCCATGTTTGCCAGCCTGGCCTCCCACCGTGTCTAGGTCATGACCTATTTGAGGGAATCATTTCCTATGACCTTGCTTTGTATAATAGCCATTTAGTTAAGGAGAAGTATTTTACTTACCAGCAATTAAACCGCTGTAAGAACCAATTCAGATATTAAGGAACTGATTCAGCCGAAAAGCCAGCAGACCTCACTCCTGGCAGTGTGAAATTAAGTGGGCATGCAGTTCAAAACTGGTGCTTCCTTAGATTGCTACCTCTCTTGGTGGGCAGCAGGAGTAAAGATCCAAGTGAGAATGAGGTGTGGCAGCTCATTTTGCAGCTAAGAGAGATTGTTGAGCTTGTCTGTGGCCAGGCAGCATATCTGAAAGTCATTGCTGAGGAATACATGGACAACAGGAAAAGGCTGTTCCCCCGTGACCCCCTGAGGCCAAAGCATCGCTATCTGTGCCATTATCCCCAACTGATCATCCACTTTGGCCCACTTATCCATCTGTGGACCTTACAGTTTGAAAGCAAACATACATATTTTTTAAAACAATGTGCCAGAAAATTGCACAATTTCAAAAATCTATGCAAAACTCTGACAGAAAGACAGCAACTTCAGCGGGCCTTCTTCAGTGCAGGAAATCTGTTCCCTCAGCTATACAGGTAGAAAGGGGTACAGAGTTTAATGTGGATAATTACAATGACAAGATCAGGGCTTCGGTAGCCAGTTGTCCACTAGAGTTGCAGTCTGCAGTGGCTTCTAATAATGTTACAGTCAAGGGCACAAACTACAGAAGGGGGATGTTCATCTTGCTCAGGAAAAGTGATGAAGAACTTCACATGGGAAAGATAATGCTGGTCATTATTGTCCATAATTCTGTCCACTTTGTCACAGAGAAACACACTTTTGTAAAGTTAAGTGACATGGGTGTGTACTGTGAGTTAGGAGTAGCCCAGGAGGGTTATGTGTGCATTAAGCAGGAAGATCTACTGGACTACTGTCCTCTTCCAGCGTACAAAGTGTATGATCTGGCACTAACTGCTCTCCACCATTCTTTTCCAGAAGCTTTTTGAACAAGGAAGAAAAGACAGGACAGGACAGGACACGACAGACGTGAGTAGCGGAGCCTGCTGTTGATGTATAGCAGACTAATCAAGTTTTACGGTGAAGACTGATTTTCAAATTTTTTGTTGAGTGTTAGGAGGCACATGTCGGCTAGCACTTCTACAGGCATACAGAGTAGACTAAGCAAACGGAAATACGGAAGATGTGTGAAGTGATCACATTCGCCACTAGTTTTAGATAATGGGGGCTGTAAAGGAAGCAGTTTGGGCCTATTTACCAGGCCTACCTGATGACCTGCTGACTATTATACTGGACGAGGCTGGAGTGGAGCGTGTGGATGATCTTGCTTTGATGGAGGAGAAGGATCTGGTCAAATACCTGAAACCAATCCAGTGTTGAAAATTACTAATGGCATTAAGCAAGGTAAATTCATATTTTGTGTCTCACATGACTATTTTTGAACAAGGGCCTCATTTCTCGCTTAAGGAGAATGTGTTTGATTGAGGGAGAACATTTTCTGGTTGGTCCATGCTGTGGCTAGCTTCACATCTCAAGTGGTTAATGCTAGTTCAAGCCAAGAGGGACCATTAGCCTCCATAAAAAAAAAAAAAAAAAACAAACTCAAACACTCCACACAGTGCCCAAAATCAAAAAATGTAAGAAGTGTCTATTGGTGGTTCATTTGAGTGTTTATGCCATTCATTTTGAAGTCAAAACTATTTTGAAACCATCTGCAAGTTTGCAGACGGTGTGATACGCAGGTTTCCTGTTAGTAGTAGTAGTTGTGGCTCTGTAACTAGGCAATGTGATACACGCCTCCTTACATGGAAATACAGGTTCCAAAAAACAATGATTTAAAGATAGTTTGATTTAAAAAATGATAAACAGAAACACTCCAATGAACCCTCAGCAGACTGTCTTCATATTTTATTTGTTTTAGGTGCACTGTGGAGTGTTTTGAAATGAGTTTTGGATAGAGATCACTAGTTCTTATAGGCTCACACTAGTATCATACCTGCCAACAAGTACGGTTTGCCCGTAATGGTTACGGTTTTCAAAAGCACAGTCCGGTTTACGGCTGAACAAAAACAAAATCCGGTTTTTCGGAAAATAACGAATAGTATTAAAAAGGGCAATAAGTGGAAATGCATCATTTCTAGATTGAAGGAATTAAAAATCTCTGTGTGAAGAACGAGAGGTGTAATTTCATCTGGAGTATAGCTGGACGTCACATACCCGCTCTCTGTGTTGATCTCCACCCCTTGTTTACAAGCCCGGCTGCGTGTTCATGTATGTTCATGTGAATCGCCGCCTCCTCCTTCCCGAGAATGCATTCATACAGCCGGTGAGCAGAATCGCCTCCTCCTCCTTCCCGAGAATGCATTCATATAGCCAGTAAGCAGTGACAGCGCGTATTTTTTAAAAAGCGAAATGGCGGAGAGCGGAACGAAACGTTCACCTGAAGATGAGCAGGATCCGAAATTACTTCTAAATAAACAACGGTCGCTGGCGAAGAAGTTGTCGGATAAAGAAAGGGGCAGGACCCGGATTAATATTGGCCTTGCATTTCCAAGGTGGAGAGCACTGCGAGAGCGAAAGGGGCTACAGTTTTACTCGGAGCTAGCTCTTCTTCTCCTAGACAGGTAAGTAACAACATAAAGTCAAATGTCTGCTATAATTAGTGTTACAGTAACGTTAGGCACATGTCGCTATGGCGATTAAATTAAATTTAATGTTAGAATCGTAGCATGGGTTAATGCCCGGAGCTTGAGTTGTTAGCGGCTCGGTCCAGCAATGGGCCAGGCGTTACGGTTGTGTTAGGTGAGTAGCCCGGCAGCCAGCTAACATTTGCAATTAAACGCAAATCTGCTGTTTCCTGAGCATTTCAGGTTCGATGTACTGAGTAGTAACGCCATGAAACTTAAACTGGCCCGCCATTCTGCCGAATAGCAGAGGTTGAGGGAGGTGTGGCTCATGACACACTTTGTTTTGGTCTACAGGCAGTGCACAACAGCAAACCTAGCAGTGAAACGATTTCGCTTTTTTGCCCTTTAAAACATAATGATAAAATAAAACATGAAACAGGTTTGTTTATTCCGCCTCTTCAACGCTAGTTTATATTTACCAAAGACAGCCATTTTGTTTCAATCGGAGAGAATCTGTTGGTTCGCTTATGTAAAACAATCGGCACACCTTGCTGGTTATGAAGTTCATAAGAATCACGGAATTGGCCGAGGCGTTTCAATTGGAACCATTCACGGCTAAAATCGGAACCGCTTCGCAATGGAAAATAAGGGACAGTAAATGCATCATTATTGACGTTACTTATGAGTAACACTTTGACAATTAATTTTGATACCAGTTGATCATTCTGGAAGTTACTTGCCAGTGACACTGACAAATTTATGTTGATACCAGCTGATCATTATTGAAGTTACTTACAAGTAACACTATGGCAAATTAATGTTGATACGTCTTGATCATAATTGAAGTTACTTACCAGTAACACTGTGGCAAATATATTTTGATTCTGGTTGATTACTTTAGTTGAATGTGATGTATAATGATGATGTGTTTAATTAACAGATGTTTCAGATATCTTTTGTTTGGTCAGTGGAATAAGTTGTAAACTTGTTGCATACTGAAGACACATTCTCAGATCTAGTTACCCAGTTTCCATTAAATATGACCCATCTGTCTAATTGTTGTGAATTTGTTTTTCGTGGTCCTTTCACTTACTGTACTAAAGGGGTTTGGACATAACTAAATAACAATATTCATCACAGTAATCACGGGCATGTTACCTGGGCTATGAAAAGTTCTACTTTTTAGGATTTCTGTGTACAAAAGTGTCAAATTGAAGCTGAATTGTTTAGTCAAATTTCCGCCTCAAAAGAGCTGGAAATGCAGTATTTAGCAGCTATTTTTCCAAATTTTTCCCGGGGGAGGGCGCAATTGCATGTTAGGATTATTAGGATTATGGTTTTTCACTTTCAAAAGTTGGCAGGTATGTAGTATTAGCTACTAGTGAAGTCTGCAGCTGCAGTAGCTACAGTATGTACTTGGCCGAAAATGATTCCCATCAAAAAAAAAAAACATTCCTAGCCAGGCAAGTCGAAAATAAGTCCCTAGTTGAAGGAATTCAATAATTACCTATTAAGTTGAAATGTGTTTTTGTAGAATTTTTATCCTCATTTTGATGGCTAGGGGGTGGTGATGGGGCTGAATGGTACTGTGACATTCTTTTTTTCAGGGAGTACACTTTATCCTAGCTCTGCATCTTACCCTGCCTCCATTTATACATTGTTTCTTGTCCTGTCTAGGCATTTTTACACTCAATTTGGAATCAGTCTCACTAACCTGTCCAAGTACTCCAAGTACCACATCATCAAGCACTGCAGGCCCCGCAAGCACTACAAGCTCTCGAAGTTTAAGCTCCTCAAGCAGGTTAAGCTCTTTGACTTCACCACCAGGTTCTGGCAGGTAGGAATGTGTCACTACACAAAGAAGAAAAATACCAAGTGCTCTTAAATATCAGACAGGTATTGTGGGGTGCTCTTGAAGTCAAAAAAGTCCTCTTAGAAATTGGAAAAAAACCCACTACTTCAGGCACATTCGCACGAGCGAAGGATAAATTAAAATGCCTTTATTTGTTTAGGGCATCTCTCGATTAAAAATGCACACATACAGCTGTGAAGTAAAAACGCCGACCGGTTTCGACCGTAGATGAGCGGTTGGCCGAGTGACCAGATTACACTGACTTGTCATGTAGGAACAGTACCCACCATTTAAAATGCACAGTGTCGCGAGCATATCAAAGCATCTTGATTTTTGAACTTACTGAACATTAGGGCCCTTAAAAAGTATTAAAGTTGTAAACGCAAATCTCAAAAGTATTAAATTTCACAGCTTTTTGTATATTTGAACAAATAAATTGTGAATGATAATCACTTTTATTACTTCTGTTTTTATTCAGGCATGTAGAATAACAATAAATACATATTATCTAGTGTCTCAGAAGCAACTCTCGACTAAGCCAATATGGCAATTAATGGGTTGATATTGAGCATTGACTATCAATTATTGGCTTGTGTTGACATTGTTCAGCCAAAGCTGTGTAGTGAATTATGAGGAGTGGACTAATTGCCATGCAGCACAACAAAGCTCAGTGTTAGCTTATATTTTATTATTGTCTACATTTTATGTTCCTCAGTTTCTCATGTATGTTCTCTTTATTTATGATGTAGCCCTTCATTTACTTCTCAAAAGTGCATCAGATTGATAAATTTAACCCTAAAAGTTTCCTCTGGGGGAACACGCCTCCCCCCTATTATTTTATCAAGTGTGTTGCTGATGTAATGGATTATAACTTGAAAATGCAGTGAGGTCTTAAAATGTGTCAAAAGTGTTTAAAAAGGTTTTACAAAGTATTGAATTTCTGCATATACCCAGTCCTATGACAATGATGTAACAGACACACAGTGACACTTGTCGTCCCAATGAGTTGTATTTTAGCCTAGAGAAATACATTGTATAGCCTATTAACTGCATCAAACTCGAGAAAAAATTGCCTTGGCCTAATTGATATTTTTAATCGTTTAAATTAACTCTTCCAACTTCCTACCCCAGAGTTTAATTAATGATTATCGATCAAAATTCCAATTGTTACATCCCTAATTTATTCAGCAATCCCTATTGTCTTTTAACCAAATAGAAGAGTATCAACAGTAGTATCGATAAGCACCTGGATTGTTAAGCAATCATGGTCTCAATATCAATGAAATCTTAGCGATGCCCATCCCTACTGGCAGGTCATGGCATGCAGACTTCCAGCTCAACTGGGACCAGATGCCAGCAGCAATTCAAATGGCAGTGAGAAATGAAACAAGACCATCACCACAGGACCGAAGAGCAGTGGTGAACGTCATGGTGGACCAAATGATGCAGCATGACCGCAACCCAACCAGAGCAATGTGTCACAGCGTTGTCCGGGGCATTGTAAGGATCTATCCATAAAGTTTTGCTGACATTGGAAAACAAAGAGACATTTTCGGAGACGGCTGTCACTCTCTTCTTCAGCAAATAAAAACGAGTGGAATATAAAAATCGAAATATACCATCCAAAAAAAGTAGGGGATATTCCATACTTCTAGCAAATGCAAATGAATATGAGGGAAAGTAATATATATCCTTACAGATTAACCATTTCCAGTGAAATTGAGCACCCAAACACAATAATGACATCCCCAGGATTTGCACCTGATACAAATGATGAAGATGGGGGTTGAACCCTAGATTTGCATGCTTTTGAATTTGAAGATTCTAGCCATTGCGAAAGGAAATTTGAAGGTGCGAAATGACTCGGGACACCTCATAAGGAGTATGCCACGTCGGATCCGTGCCTGCCTGGCCAACAGAGGGGGGTTTACCCATTATTGACTTTGTTTTGAACTCGTGGTAACTTTGATGTTTGACCCTTGGTGTGGGTTTGCCCCTAGCATGGAAAGTCTCTGCTTCACTGGCTGTATCAAATGAGTGGAATAAATCCTCAAATGTTCCCTTAATTTTGTCTCACCATTTGTTTGATCCTAGCCTTCAAAATTTGCTTCATATAAATCATTTTAGTCCAATATCCCCTACTTTTTTTGGACGGTATAATACTCTTTCACAGGGCCGTGCAGAGACCTTTGGAAGGGCAGGTGCTCAAAGTTAAAAAGGGGCACATTGAGCACGGATTTGAAACACGGTACAGAAGTATACCTTGCAATATAAACCGTTGAATTTTAGCGACCCTTATTCATAAAGAAGGTAACACAGAATCACAACATACCATATCATTGAAATATTCATTTATTTGTTAGAGGCCGCAACTGCAAAGCAAAATATGTGTCTTTTTTACCTCATGGGTACAACATTGGACACCTTTAGTTGAGGGGATTGGTGAGGAGGCTACTGCTGCTGATATCGCTGGAGGTGGGCTGTATTGATCCGGAGTGTAGACAGTAGAAAAAACATGGGGGAAATATAGCTGATTATACAAGTGTGAGTGATCATGGCAAGATGCAAAGATAATCAACATTGAAAATGGCTCACTGGGACTGACCTGCCATACTGCTGATAGTTTGGAGGTGACTACTCGTAGAGAGAGGCCTCAGCCAAGGCTAACTGCTGAACTTGGATCACCATTTGACACTGGACTGTTTTAACTCTCAGTAAAACCAAATAAAACATGACTTCAATATTTAATGTTTCATCTTGTATTTATTAACAGAAATGTATTCATATTGTACCTGTAACTGAAAGGGGAACATTAATTATGGGAGAAAGAGAATAGAGAAGAGGGTGGGTGTATCTCTCTGTCAGTGTCAGTATCTCTCTTTCTCTGCATGTTTGTCTGTCTGTCAGTGTCAGTATCTCTCTCTCCATGTCTGTCTGTCAGTGTCAGTATTTCTCTTTCTCTGCACATCTGTCTGTCTGTCTGTCCGTGTCAGTATTTCTCTCTCTCTCCATGTCTCTCTGTCAGTGTTAGTATTTCTCTTTCTCTGCATGTCTGTCTGTCTGTCTGTGTCAGTATCTCTCTCTCTCTCCATGTCTGTCTGTCAGTGTCAGTATCTCTCTCTCTCTGCATTTCTGTCTGTCTGTCTCTCTCTCTGTGTCAGTATCTCTCTCTCTCTCTCTCTCTCTCTCTGTCTGTGCCTGTATCTCTGTCTGTCTGTTTGTCAGGGTCTGTCTGGTCAGTCTTTTGTTGCAGTTATAACAGCAACTTCCGGTTGCCCATGCTCTTAAAAATATCAATGACTTCACTGGGATGTCTTTTTCAATTGCCAGTAGAAGCAGCTCCGACAACCTCTCCTCTGTGCAAAGGGTGCGAAGTTTTGTTTTCACCAGCTTCAGTTTTGAGAAAGAACGTTCAACAGTTGCTGTAGATATCGGAAGGGTGCCATATGTCTTCAGCAGCTCAGTCAAGTTAGGGGAAACCAGATGTGCACTGTTTTCTTTGACCACAGAGAGGATAGATGTCACACTGATGGGTGAGGGGCATGAGTATGACGCATGGAAGACCTTAAGTTCTGTCTGCAATTTGTCTTCTTCTTCAATGTTGTAAAACTGGCAGAGTTTCTTCAATGCTTGCAGTGCCTCTGTTGGAATTTTCGCTGTTTTCCAGTTCTCTGGGACTGTCAGGCAGTGGAGGGCATTCAGGATTTCCCATGTGGAGTTATCTTCTCCTTTAAAGCGTCTCTGAAGCTCCTGTGTCATTTTGTCCAGAAAAGTGTAGTACACCTTAACACGGTAGTAGTCTTGCAAAGTGGGGAAAGTGTGGTCAGCAGTAGCTGAGGTGGCAATGACTTTAAACTTTGCTGGCATTTTTCTCTTCCTTGCTTGAGCAGGAATCTCAGCTGGGGGATCCAGGTCCACTGAGGCAGCCTTCTCTGTAGCCTTTCTATACATGCTGTCAAACTCCTCCTCTGTTCTGCTCTGGGTCAGCCTTTGAAAAACTCCATCCACAACTCTGTATGCTGCAGCCAGGTCTATATCTTTCTGTTGCAAAGCATCAGAGGCCACTGCAGTCACCTGAAAGATGGGACAGGTGATCTCCAGACACAGAAAGAATTCAAGCTCCTCAAGAGAATCATCGCATCACCTGCTGAGGAGTCTGGCGGGTCTTGCTGTGTAATTTCTTCAAGAAACTGCATCACAGCTGGGAGGACCTTCCTTAAAGTGCAAAGAGCAGTTTCTCTGCAGGCCCACCGCGTGTCTGACAGCTTCTGCAGCTCCAGTGGTCGCCGATCCGGGTACATCTTCTTTTGCATTTCAATAAATGCAGAGTGTCTTTTGGAGGAGTTGGCGACAAAAGCATAAAGTTTTTCAACTAAGTTGAAGAAGCTGACAAAACAGATGTTTGACTTTGAACTTTCAACCTACACCAGATTAAGGCAATGTGCCTGACAGTGTACATACAAGGCCATTGGATTTCTTTTGAGAATTCTTGACTGACGTCCTTTAAAGCATCCGCTCATGTTTGCAGCACCGTCATACCCTTGACCTCGGATGTTTTCCAACTTCAGATCATTTTCTTCCAGTAGAGCTATCACCACCTTTTCAAGAGCATCTCCACTTGTAGTTTGAACGTTACACACCTGAATAAAGCGCTCCTTGATCTGCATGTTATGGACAGACCTGATAACGAAGGAAACCTGTTCAGTTTTTGCAGTGTCGGTGGTTTCATCCATTAGAATTGAGAAGGTTTCGCTCTCCTTGATTTCTTTTTGGATTACTCTTTTGACGGATATGGCCAAAGCTTTTATCATGTCATTTTGACTTCTGTTGGAGAGAAGTGAGACAAGTGGTCTTTTACCTGGTCCCTGCTTCTCTTTTATGGCCTCCAGGTGTAATTTAATTACACTGTCATACTGGCTAAACAGCTCCACCAACTCCAGAAAATTTCCATGATTTTGGCTTGTAATGGTCTCGTCGTCTCCTCTAAAAGGTAGACCCTGCCTTGCCAGGTATAGAGTGATGGCCATTAAGCGGGACAGGATTTCTCTGTTTTTTTCTATTTCCCTGTCTCGAGCAGCTTGTGATGCTAGGTCGCCAATTTTGAATGCTGCCTCCCGGGATTTTTTTTTAAAGCTGTTCCACCTCACCATACTACACATGTGAGATTCAGAGGCACTGTGTTCTTTAATTTTTTCCAGAGCCTTTCTCCACCTATTAAGTCCCTCTGATTTCCACATTTTGCGGCCTGTGTATTTTTCTTCTCTTAAAAAAAGACGGCAGCTAAAAAAAAACATGGCGTCAAGACTCGGGGAGTTTTCTAGCCATGTGTTGTTCTCATACCATTTCTTTTGAAATGACCGGCCCTCTTCATTTTTTGGAAAAAGAAAAGAGCACTGGTTGACACGGTCCAGTGTTATTACAAAACTGAATGAAGGCTTCATCACATTTGATTTTGTATTTTTGGACATGGGCAGGATCATTTGGGTGGGCGAGTCCAAGTAGGGGCGAGAATGTATGCCTCCCTCCAGTTGCAGTCTCCTCCTGACTTGATGCTCCCTCTACCTCGACATTCTGTGTGGGCCCCTCAATCACTTCTGATACCTTTCCCCCAGCCTCAGTTTCCTCCTGGCTCTCTATTTGCAGAAAACTCTCCTTTTTCTGGGGGTCAGTGTCTTCTCCCTCCATCTCCTCCTCCTTCTCTCCCTCCATCTCCTCCTCCTTCTCTCCCTCCATCTCCTCCTCCTCTTCTTCCATCTCCTCCTCTTTCTCTTCTTCCATCTCCTCTTTCTCTTCTTCTATCTCCTCCCCTTTCTCTCCTTCCATCTCCTCTTTTTCTTCTCCCATCTCCTCCCCTTTCTCTTCTTCCATCTCCTCTGACCTATCATCACTCACTCCCTGTCCATCTGGAAACAAGGCACAATTTGCTCTTGGATTAATCTAATTAACACCTCTTACACCTTATCATTAATAATATCAATCAATAATCATTAATAAATAACACACCATATAAAATGATAGATAATGTAACAGAATAACAACATTCAAATTGTGTTTGTTACTATTGTTTTCTCTAACAAAATACCTCTGCAATGTAAATAGCTGCTATATGTGTTCTTTTTACCTTTTGTGCTCTTTCTCATCCAGCTGGTGAGTGATCCACTGCCTTTGGCAGCCTCATGCAGCTCTTTTTGTTTTTGTTTTAACCTCCTGTCCTTACGAGGCATCTCTGCAGAATGAAATACAGTATGATTGTTAAACTTCAATCTGATGCCATGAAACACACGCACACAGAGTGACATTTCAAACCTTTTAAAAAGTTGTACTGTAGCCACGAATTTAATCCATCCATAACTTGACCTTTATTATTCTTATTGCTACCACTAATAAAGTTAAAAAAATAATTAAATGATATAGAAATCATGTATTTAAATATTTTTGTGCTTTTAACTAGTTTGACTATCAACTTTGCCCAATACACGTAGATTTTAAAAGTCATATTATTCTTATGCATTATACTTATATTTATAGGATATATTTCTCATAGGCCTAAAGCATAATTTCTTCATGCCTTGCATCACTTTTGAGTAAGCCTGTCAAAAAAAGTAGTTTGTCTCTCCCTCTCCCTCCCTCTCCCTCTCTCTCCCTCTCTCTCTCTCACACACACACACACACACACACACACACACACAGAAAGAGAGAGTCGCGGTGGAGACATATGGCATGCATGGAAAAAAAATATAGGCTAACCTTAGCCACACGCCTCATTGCTTCTAGACACAGGGGAAAAAAAACTGCTTGACAGTCAAATAACACATGATATCTCTCTATGCGTTTTTCCCATAACAAGAGTAGCCTACCGGTACAGAAACAACAACAAAAGCCCGTCCCGACGTACTTTATCCCCACAGCACGCACGCTGTGGTTAACTAGCCTATAACTTGTGAGAGGCAGATGCGGTATGGAGATTTGGACGACAAAGGATGCTCATTGCTCATTTCACTTCATCATATCAAGATGACACTGTGTGCACAAAAAAATAACGTTGCAGATCCTACTTACCGGGCCAGTTTTTTACTCTCTCGGCCGTCTCGGGTCTTCGGTTTATCAAGTCGTTGTCTACAGCAGTTCCGCCAGCTGGGTATGTCTGGGCACGTCAGGGCAGTGAGAGCTTAGTGAGGGTACGTTGTGGACGTCATGTGACCGACCCAGGTAGATCTTTTTTATTATTTTTTTTATTAATATTATTATTCTATTATATTTTCGGAAACACAACCTGACTTTTATACACTCATAGCCTAAACAAAAAAAAAAAAAAAAAAAAACCTCTGACAAAAGGGCACTTTGGGTGTCAAGGGGCAAAGGGGCAGGTGCTCAAGCACCCTCCGCCCCCCCCTCTGCACGTGCCTGGCATATACATGGATACATAAATGATTCAACTGATGATGTTTTCAGTAACAACTAATGATTTTACTGAACAAATATTGATCAAAGCTACAGAAATCAAATACATTTAAATATCTCGCCTGACAATGTTTTCAAATCAACTAAACAGAAGCCTGCTAACTAATCAAAGCTACAGAAGCCTGGTGCTTATGTGTGTGTGAGCTGCTCATGCATGTGTGAATTGAACTGCTTGTATGTGTGTGTGTCTTTGTGTGAACTGCTTGTATGTGTGTGTGTGTGCGTGTGTACGTGTGCTGCTTGTGCCTGTGCATGTGTATGTGTGTGTGCATGTGTCTGCGTGCACTGCTCATGTGTGTGAACTGCTTGTATGTGTGTGTGTTTTATGTGTATGTGTCTGTGTGTCTGTGTGTGTATGTGCATGTGTACGTGTGCGTGTGCCTGTGCGTGTGCGTGTGTGTGTGTGTGTGTGTGCATGTGTACGTGTGTGTGTACCTGTGCGTGTGCGTGTGTGTGTGTTACTGCTGCATACATAATATGGATATCGATTTACTGATGAACATGATGAGAAATATTGAAATGCAATCCTCAACACTGACAGTGGTAGGAAAATTATATGGGTGACCCCAGAGATTGAGGGGAAGAAATTAAAGATGGAACTGGACACAGGTTCTGCACTTTCACTCATATCAGAGAAAGACTACAAGGAAAAGTTTGCAAATGTGAAACTGAAACGTACTAATGTGCTGCTTAAAACATACATAGGAGAAAAAGTGGCGCCAGTTGGAAAAATCAAAGTGAAGGTGAAATATGAAAACAAAAGGAAAATTCTGGACTTGCATATGCTACCACTTGGGGGCGTACCTTTATTTGGACGTGATTGGCTGCTAATGATACAGCTTAACTGGCAGTCCATTAAGTTAATGCAGGTTGACCTGAATGAATGCAGTCTAGCTACACAGGAAAAGCTCAACTGGCTGCTTCAGCGCACAGCATCGGTGTGTCTAGAGGGCGTAGGGACTCTAAAACAAATGAAAGCTCACCTCACAGTGGATGAACATGCATCACCCAAATTCCTGAAAGCTCCTCCTGTCCCTTATGCGTTGTGTCCTAAAGTGGAGACAGAACTAAAATGGTTAGAAGACCAGGGCATTCTGTCTAAAGTCAAATGGTCGGACTGGGGAACGCCCATCGTACCAGTCGTTAAGAAATGTGGTGCAATACGGCTACGCTGTGACTTCAAAGTTACCATAAATCCAATTTTACATGCAGACCAATACCCATTATTGCGCATAGAAGACATTTTTGCTTCATTAGCTAGTGGGCAACATTTTTCAAAGATTGACTTAGCCCAAGCTTACTTACATATGGAATGGATGATGCATCCAAGAAATTTTTGACAATTAATACCCACAAAGGCCTTTTTCCGTACAACAGGCTAGTGTTCGGCGTTAAGGCCTGCCCCCTGCAGTGTGGCAGCGTCATGATTGATCAGGTCCTCCAGGGCATTCCCGCACACAGTACTATTAAGATGATATTATTGTGACAGGACATGATGAAAGCTCTTATCTTGCTAACCTGGAAGCAGTCCTAACAAGACTTGCTGAATGTGGACTTGATTTTGATTTTGATTTTTGTTTTTATTTCGGCATGATTGTATACTCATTTCATGACAATTTCAATACAACATGTATCATAACCTAAAGGGTCGCGGGAGAAGCTTAGATCGCTTGTCAAAGTCCCGCCCCCAACTTCCAGAAAAACAGTTTGATTATGGTTAAGATATCATAGAGATTCATATATCACAACAGAGCTGAGCCCATTTACACTACGATTTAAGCGCCACAACGTAAGATAATAAAGAGTTGTGAACATCATGAAGAATTTTAATCACAATATAGCTGAGTGTCTATGCAAGTTTAGATTTGAGAGTCACTCTTGATTTAATCCATTAGATTTGGTCCAGAGAAACCTGAACTCCTTTCTTCATCAGTTGGTTTGTTCCTAGTGATTTGGAATAGGTGGAAGGTGCAATAATACCGGATCTTTGCATGGATCTCTTAGTTAGTCATCATCTCCGTCGACTTGGTTCACCCTTGCCTTGTCGGATTTAATGACCCCTCGCAGTATATTTAGTCCGTCCTTGGCTTCCTTGACGTCAAATCCAATTTTATTGAGCTTTATGTCGAGGATAACCATGCTTTTCAAAGTTTTTTTATCCTGTGGTCGATCAAAAACAGACCGAGCCCCAATGATAGCAGGCCCGCTATCATAAATCCAACTAGATAGACGTCCTCTACATCCTCGATGTCGAGGACTGCCAAACACAGCGAAACGCCACTTTCCCCATGCATCCATGGTGTAACCAGCCGAATGTCCCATCCGGCATGTCGGTTCTCCAGAACCTGTCCGCCTCGTGGAAATAATTTTGTCAATTGCATTTAACGACCAGTTTATAAGATCCATGTTGGTTACAGCTGTCTGTGGTAATGTGCTGTGACGGTTTCTTTAGACAGGTGGCCTGGTGTGTTCAGCAAATGCAATGGAACAGATTTAACAGTAGCAGTCCACATATTTAGTCTAAACAACTCCTATTGTTTTTTGCCGCTATGGTTCCGTTTAGTTTATCCAATGTCATTTTGTTGGATAAGTTTATAGTTGTTCAAACATGCACATTTCAAAAGATACTTAAAGACCTTCAAATTGTCTGCCTTTCTAATACCGTCTTCAAGTATATTCCATGCACTGACTCCAGCCACAGATAAGGAGTGCTCACTCCGAGTCGACTTGACCCTTCTCTTCTGCAACAACATTCTGCCTCTTAGATCATGGGTACATTCACGTTCCAAAACAGGCATTGTATATTTCTAGGCAATTCTTTGTGGTATCCTAAATATACAATTTGCAAGGAGTTGAATTTTATTATATCCTGTAATTTAAGAAACCTTGCCTAAATAAACAAGTCGTTTGTATGTGTTCCATAAGGAACGTAATGAATAATTCTAAGGGCTTTTTTTTGGAGTTTAAACAATGATTCTATTGTATTATTATAAGTGTGTCCCCATACTTCAGCGCAGTAATGTAAGTGGGGTGCTATGAGTGCTGAATAGATTATTTTAAGAGACTTGTGTTTTAATAATTTCTGCATTTTCCAAAGAATAGACACGCTTTTGGCTAACTTTCTTTGAACCAAGTTTACATGCGGTTTCCAGCTCAAGAGATTATCTAACATAACTCCCATGAGTGTATATTCGTTTACCCTTTCAATGCTGGTACCATTGACCTTTAAGTCTATGTCATCCTTCAGGCCTTTTTTCCCAAACATCATAAATTTGGTCTTTGTAAGATTTAGTGATAATTTGTTTACATTAAACCACGTGTGAAGTTTAGACATTTCGTTATTAGCCAATTTTACCAATTGTTTGAGATCGACACCTGAGCAAAAAATAGTCGTGTCATCTGCGAATAAAATTAGTTTTAGGATATCGGACACCTTAACAATGTCATTTATGTAAATTATGAACAACTTAGGACCTATGACTGAGCCCTGAGGAATTCCACAGGTAATGTCCAAGCAATTCGATTTGCTATTGCCCATCTGCACAAATTGCGTCCTACTTGTTAAGTAATTTTTGATCCATTTTAATGCGGTCCCTCTTATTCCATATTTGTAAAGTTTTTTCAATCAGTATATCGTGATTTATAGTGTCGAATGCTTTCTTCAGATCAATAAATATGCCCATAGAACATAAGTTTGAATCTAGTGAATCTTTAATCATTTCAATAAATTCCGTTAGGGCTAGTGCTGTCGAATGTTTTTTCCTGAACCCATACTGACTGTCACACAGTATTTTGTGTTTATCAATGTGCTTGTCCAATCTGTCATTGAAGAGCTTTTCTAGGACCTTTGAGCATTGAGGTAAAATCAAGACAGGACGATAGTTGGAGAAATCATATTTATCCCCACTTTTGTAGAGAGGGATAACTTTCGCTATCTTCATTTTATCTGGAAACACTCCATAGGAGAAGGATAGATTGCATATATGCGTAAGTGGAGTTACAATTGCGTTAGTTAGTGCTTTCAGTAATTTCATGTCTAGATGGTTTGCATCAACTGATGTCTTAGCTGTACAATTTTTCAGAATTGATCTGATTTCAGATACGGTAACAGGAGTTAATGTCATTATGTCTTGGATTTCCTCATCCTTATTAAGGTAGTCCCATCTCAGGTGTGAGGATTTAATACCCTTCGCTAGTTCTGGCCCAACATTCACAAAATAACTGTTAAAATTCTCCACGACCAATCCATGTTCTCCACCTTTTTGCCATTTATGTTAAAGAAGGCAGGGTACTCCTCTTCATAGTCCTCCCAGAGACGTTCTTGATTATATTCCAGAGATTTCTGGTATAATGTTTATTTTCTAATAAAAGCTTTTCATAATACTCTCTTTTATGTTTCCTTAGTAAATATGCCACTTTGTTTCTGTATTTTTTTGTACCTAATTTCTGCTTTCTCAGTTCTTTCCCTCAGAAACTGCTTATATAGTGTATTTTTTTTTTACACGCATTCGCCAGTGCTTTCAAACCCAAGGCCTTCTCTCTTTGTTTTGCTTCAGTTTGTTCATTGTTTTGACTAGACAGTGTTTATCATACAGAGAGTTTACTGTCCATAGAAAAGCCTGATAGGCTTTATTTGGATCTTGTTCTGTTAGTACATTATCCCAACTTTGGTTCAACAGATCTAATTCTAGTTTCTTTAGCCTTTTTTTCGCTTTTTAATTCTGATTTCTGTGTGTTCCAGGGTTTTGGATCTAGCCTGGTCCCTTATATCTAATTTGCAGTTACAAATAGCAAAAACTGGTAGATGATCAGTAATGTCACTTATCATGATGCCACTTAATATTTCAGAATCTAACACATTAGTATACACATTATCTATCAAGGTGGCACTGTGTCTAGTAATCCTGCTTGGTCTTGTGATTAATGGTTGCATACCCATGGCATACATGATGTTGATATAATCCTCTATTATAGAGCTATTATTTGGATTTATCAAGTCAATATTAAAGTCCCCACATATATAAACATTTTTCTGGTTCATATTGGCGAGTAATTCACCCATACATTTACTAAAAACATCAATTTGCGAATCCGGTGCTCTGTACACACAACAAATAACCGTATTTTTTACCTTTCAACCTAGGAATCTCAATTGTAAGGCATTCCACTACATTTTCCACAACATTTGATTTGCATTCCAGTACCTGGAAGTTTATGGCCTCATCAATAAATAGTCCAACACCCCCACCAGCTTTATTCAGTCTGCTCTTACACACGGTTATAACCCTCCATGTAGAAGTCCTTGTCCTTTTCTTCTTTAATCCAAGTTTCCGATATTGCGATGATGCTGAACTAATTAGCAAATGACAGAAGGTATTCCTTTATTTGGTCAAAGTTTGCATATAGACTCCTACTATTAAAGTGAATAATGGACAGACTCCTTCCATTTCACTGCTCTTGTTAAATTTGTCCACAGTAAAGTATCCGCATGCATTTGTTTCGTTGTAGAAAAACTGGTTATCCGGATCCATTTCCTCAGTAGGGTCTATTCCTGAATGATAATAACTTGTCGTGAAAAAAAAGCCAGCTTCCTGATCTACAGTTTGGTTCATCAGATAACTGCTGATCAAGATTTGTCAAGGATTTTAACCTGCCTCAGTGGTCAAAACTCTCCAGATCCCGCATCATCTTGATCAGCACCGGTCTGGTAGTTTCCGTGAAGACCCATTTGGTTTGATGAAAATTCTGCAGTTAGCCGACCAAGTGCTGTGTATCTTCCCCGCTTTCTTTAGTTGACGAGCTTTCCATGCGATGGTTGCATTGTGCTTGGTGAGGTTTTCATTTATGAAAACATTGGATCCTTTTGAGATTTTTCCCTTGCTTCAACAGAGAGATTTTGTGCTTGTTGCTTGTAAGTCGAAGCAGCACAGCCCGTGCTGCACTCCGGTCTCCTCTACACCCCTTTTCGGTAGCAGATAACATGAATCCACATCGCCGGGTTCAGAGAAATACTTTTGGACCGAAGGAATTCCATCACCTGCATTTCCACAGATTTATTGTCCTCCTCGCTTCCATCGTCGTCATCCGCTGTTGCCCTGGCATAACTCCTGGATTTGATTTTGAGCCCTGTCAAGATTACATCATTACGTTTCTCTTGTTGTTCCAGCTCCTCCAGTTTGATTGATAAAGAATTAATTAGTGTGTCTTTCTTGGCAATCTCTTTTCTGAGATCACAGTTTTCCTTCAAAAGCTGGTCCAACTGCTCCTTCATACCTTCCCTCCACTCCCTCCACTCCCTCATTTCACTTCTCAATTCTTCGAGGGTCTCCATAATTGCTGCAGGATCCGGCGGGCTTGTTTTGTCGCTTCTTCCCGTTCTACCCATTTTCTCAGTTCAAAAAAAAAAAAAAAAAAAAAAAAAAAAAAAAAAAGGTCTCTATTACAGAGTTTGTGAGAAAGTTTATCACTCAACTTTTCTCCTAGCTCTGTTGTTTTCCTGTATTGCCTGTATTGCATGCAGTCGCTGTTCGAAGATGTTGCTCCTTCAGTGACCATGAGAAGATTGTTTGTGACTTAGAGCTAATAAGGACAAATGTGAGTTTTTCAAAGACTCCATTGAATACTGTGGACATAGAATAGATGGAGATGGCCTCCACAAATCCCAGGACAAAATTGACGCCGTCCTGCAAGCACCTAAGCCCTGCAACGTAACCCAGCTTCATTCTTTTTCGGGTCTGATCAATTACTATCACAAATTCTTGCTGAATTTAGCCACAGTACTTCATCCTTTGAATAACCTCTTTCAAACAAAGGTGATCTGGAAATGGATGAAACACTGTGATTTATCCTTCAAGACAGCAAAGGAACTGATCACATCAGAAAAAGTCTTGACACACTACAACCCAGACTTACCTCTTCGATTAGCGTGCAATGCCTCACCATATGGCATTGGTGCCATCCTCTTGCATGAAATGCCAGACGGCTCTGAACGTCCCATAGCCTTTGCCTCTAGATCTTTGAGTGTGGCTGAAAAGAATTATGCGCAAATTGAAAGAGAGGGGCTTAGTCTTGTTTGGGGTGTGAAGAAATTTAACCAGTATCTTTATGTGAAACGCTTCACACTGATAACAGACCACCAACCCCTAGTGGCCATTTTCAACCCAAGAAAATCCATCCCCGCCATGACTGCAGCACACTTACAGAGGTGGGCATTGTTCTTAGGTGGACATTGAGTACAAGGGGACAACACAGCATAGCAATGCTGATGGACTCTCACGCTTGCCATGTAAACCTGAGGACAATACTTCAGACCCAGCGGAGTTGTTTCACTTGACCCATATGGAGAACTTACCTGTCACTAGCGCACAAGTGAAACAAGAGACCAGTCGAGATCCAACTATGGCAAAGGTTCTTTAGCTAACGGTGAAGGGGTGGCCAGCCAAGAAAACAGTAGGCTTGCCTGAATACTTCAGCTGGCGTGAGCAACTATCCGTGTGTCATGGGTGCATCATGTGGGGCATGAGAGTTGTAGTGCCACCAAAGCTACGCTCCCGAGTCCTTGAAGCACTCCATGAGGGGCACATAGGTGTCGTAAAGATGAAGAGCCTTGCTAGGAGCCACATATGGTGGCCCAGCATTGATCACCAGATAGAGGACTTAGCCAAGATGTGTTCTGGATGTGAGCTGACGCAAAAGCAGCCTCCACTTGCCCCTGTCCACAGTTGGGAGTGGCCAACCGCTGCGTGGCAAAGGATCCACGTTGACTATGTGGGGCCATTCCTGGATAGAATGTTTCTTGTGGTCATTTACGCATGTTCAAAGTGGCCAGAAGTCTTCATAGTGAAAAATGGCACATCCGCTAAAACTGTGGAAGTCCTGCGAACACTCTTTGCCAGAACAGGATTGCCTAAACGACTTCTCAGTGACAATGGCAGTCAATTCACTTCAGGGGAGTTCCAATCATTCATCCGAAAGAATGGCATCAAGCATACAACTGCTGTCCCCTACCATCCTGCCACAAACGGGCTTGCTGAGCGGTTTGTCCAAAAAAATCAATGACAAATGCTCAGATGTCCTTGACAGAGAAAGTGGCAAAGTACCTTCATACACACAGGAAGACTGACTGTGCCACAACAGGTCAAGCTCCAGCTGTACTGTTCATGGGAAGGCGACTGAGGTCACGCCTAGATCTGCTGAAGCCTGACTTGCGCAGAGATGTACTGCAGAAACAATCCATCAAAGCTGCAGCACGTCCTGTGAGAAACTTTCTAATCGGACAAGAAGTGTTGGCAAGAGATTACCGTCATCCAAAGCAGAAATAGCAGCGTGGTGAAATTCTGTCTAAGACGGGACCTCTGACGTACACCGTGAAGGTTGGACATGACGTCATCTGGCGACGTCATGTTGATCAACTGCTCGATGCAACAGCTTACAATGGCCCTCATTTATCAAACTTGGGTAGGATCTGTTGTAGATTCTGGTGTAAATATCAGTGTTCTCCTGGTGTCACGTCTGATTTACTGAAAGTGTGTACATCGCTGATTTCGGTGTAAAACTGGCATGGCGTTGATAAATCTGGTGGCAGAAACCATCGTAATTTACGTGACACGCCCTGATAAATTCATGCTCCGGGAGGCATAGTCCTGCCCACTTTACGACATGGACTCTCGAAAGACGGCAAAGAAGAAAGAGCTTCACTGAGGAGGAAATATAAATTATCACGTCCGAGGTGGAGAAAAACAAAATACATTTATTTGGAAGCTTTAAGAGTAGCATACAGGGAGCCCAGAAGGCTGCAGTTTGGAAAACTATTGCTGCTGCGATAAACACCATTGGGGTGGAAAACCGGAGTGCAGCAGAGGTTTGATTTAATTCATAAATAAATCGAAGTGACTATTCGCACTTATTTAAGTGCGTCCAAGCACAAAAATTGATCGAAATTCGCATTAGACGCACTTATAAGTGTGGCCAAGATGCACATTTCTCCATTGCCCACATTTATTTTAAGTGTGTCTGAAGCTGAAAATTTTTTCTTGGCCAAACTTATTTTAAGCAGTACTTTTTAAGCGGCACTGGAATGGTCATCAACTGGCGTACTTATAAGCGTGGCCAAGAAAAACATTCAGCATTGGCCACACGTGTAAGTGCGAATAACATCGGCCTTAATAAATTCAATTAATAGATTCATGATATTTCATGTTATATAGCCTACATAACTGACAATCCAATTGCATTACATGTAGCTAAAAAAAAAAAAAAGTTGTCCGATTTTAAGATTGCGCTCAGGACCAGTGGAGGCCAACCAGACTCGAACCACCAGCGGTCACCGTTCGAGGAGCGCGTGGCAGTAGGGCTCCTACTCTATCGTGAGAACACGAGGCAGTGGGGAGACGGATGAGTCCCCACCGCCTCGATCGGAGCTGCATGAGGGTAATTGTTAAAATACAGTCTGCAGAGATCACTCTTCATTGTACTTTTATTAGTGTTACTCCATGACATTTTATTGGGTACCACACAAAACAAACAGCCACTCGTCACTTTCCCGGAGGAGATCTTCTCTGTGCCGAAAGTTCCTCTCACGTCGGACAGAAGCTTATTCCTCTTACAATAGAAGATCTGCCATTGTCAAAATGTGATCACGGTCAAAGTGTCCGTAGGCTGAGCAACAAAAGAAACGCAAGTTAGCTAGTTAGTTAATGTACTCTTATGGTTACGCAGTCAAAGTGACCGCAAAATAAAGAAAAGTTTGATGAAACGAGTGTAAATGTGCACGCGCTAGTAATAAATTTGATTTTCTAAAATAATTATGCGCAAACTTATTTTCCAGTCTGCCTTTAATTAACTTGCGTTTCTTTTGTTTTTCAGTATATATCTGACTGGATGAGCATCTGACAAACCACACTGCATATCTGCCAAGCCACGCATTGCGCTTAATCAAATTGATTGTAATTGTCAGCCGTCTGGCCTGACAAGCAGATTGTCTCAAAATATAAGTTTAATTAATTTCTTATATTTATTTATTTATTTATTTATTTATTCATTCATTTATCTATTTTGCCTATTTATTCATTTTACTAATAAGAGCAACAACAACATGACGTCTGCATCACTGCATATGGTTTATTACTCATTTTGACAGCTGCACTCGTTCCTGCATGTTGTTCGCTGGTTTCAAATCTGTGTACACCTGGTCTGACCTGGCATGAGATTTTTGCGGACCGTTCGCTCATGTTCAGATTGATAAATGCCGATCCTTGTAGGAGATTTGGCGTACACCCATTTTTTTGGTGTACGCAGGTTTGATAAATGAGGGCCAATGCGACCAACATGAGCACTGAGGATGATGTTCCTGAGAATTCTGATGAACTCATGTTCCCGGCTTCGGACACACCTCCTGATGATGATGAACGCACACCTGCTAGTGTGGATAACCCCGAGGCTCCTGTTCAGGGCTCTGAGCCTGAAGAGAGACGCTATCCTGAAAGAGTTCACCGTCCTCCTCAAAGGCTTAACTTGTAAAAAAAAAAAAAAAAAAAAAAAAAAGGTCATACCCTGTAATTGTCTAATGTTGACATGTTGAATGTGTGTGAGTGGTTAAGCCTAGTGTTTAGTATGGAAGCCCATAGTGGACAATATTCAAATGAAAATGTAATCCCACTATTGCATTATAATTTTCCACTTATGAATGAGTTATTTGAGACAATATTAAATTGAAAATGCATTAATCCAATTATCACTTTCATTAACGCATACACATATGGGAAATCTATGACTATATTCAAATGATAATGTAAAACGGGTTGAACCTTCATTTTCAAAGTCATGCTCCGCAATACAGTGGACAATATTCAAATGCAATAAGCAAAACAGCACCCCCAGCCTATTGCATTTACATTTACATGTCAACACGCTCTTTTAGGGTCAACATGATAATGAAAATGCTGTTTTCTAATAACTTGGATCCTGCAATACATGGGACAATATTCAAACGCAGTAAGGGAAACAGCGCCTCCCAGTCCATTGCATTTTCAAATACATGTCACCACGCTCTTTTTAGTAACCTGACATGCCAGACGGACAGTTCCATATATCCGCCACGGAAATATTTCACAAGTCCATCTGGGAAAGAGCCGCTCAAAAAGTTTTCAGAGGAGGAACCTTCAAAAAAAATCTGCGGCTGCTGATTGGACGATGGTTCTTCTCGTCACACTCATCACCGACCAATCCACATGGGGTTTGGAGTCTTTCCCATCTAATTCACGACCAGAGGAGCCAGCTGGTAAATCAAACTCTTACCGAAACTGGTCGAGAGAAGAGCAAAAACATCGTTTCCCGTCAGAAAAGCTTTTAGTGACGTTCTTTGCTCCTCTTTTAATGAAGAAATTGAGTCTATTTCTGATAAAACTGCTTATATTGACCCATCCACAGGAACCGCCAAGACGCCGCCATTGTATTCAAAACATAAAGTCGCTTCCTGGTGATGTCACGCCTGCAGCTCCGCCTCTTTCCCCTGATTGGGCCGTAAAAATTTAGCCATGAAATTGTTGGACGACGGTAGTTGGCAAGACGGACCTGCGGGATTTCAGACAATAAATCAGGCAGGGGCGTCTGCTCTGCAAGGCTATCTTTTTGGGACACAATGAAAATTAAAATGCAATCTGTCAGCGTCTCATCAAGGCGGGTCTTCCGCTAGGACGTCACTCATTAGGGGCGCGAACGGAAACCATGTTCCTCATTTGCATACCAACCAATCAGCTTCTTGTACGCACGGAGGCTTACTGAGAATGTCATGATGGCTAGGCTGCTATGTATTGTGTGCCATCGCGCATTAGGCTACGTTGAGCCTCGGATGTGGCCATCTCGGCAGCTAGTATGCTAGCTAACGTTAACTAAGGAAAATATTTGTAAATGATTATCACATTAAAGCGATATGATTTGATTTTTGCCCCAACTCTATTAACTGAGCTAGCTGTAATATGCATGAACTTATCCGAGGCTTCGCGGCAGTGTTGTGCAACTGCAACCCAAGTGTGCTTGCAGATTTCAGACACGTTAGCTAGCTTGCTAGTGAGTCTAAAAGCAATCGCTTAGGTACAGCTAGCTAGCTATGATGCCTACTGGATAGGCATGGGCAATACAAATGAATAAAATGACAACATTTCTTGAGTTGCTGAGAAAAAAAAGTTTTTATTATTTTCTAATGATTTTTTGCAGGTAAGTACAGAAGACACAGACGAAGAGTTTGCCACAAGTCCAACGCCTTTTTACAGGAAAGGGTCTCAGAGCCACAGGGTCCCAAAAATGGCTGATTTCGGCATTTATCAACAAAACCCATTGTGAAAATTGGGGGTGAAGCCTGAGGGCATTTTTTAAAATGCAGTCTACTCAGAAATAAACCTGGCCAAATTATCCATTAGGGTACCCTAACAGAACTAATTGATGCTAAAGTCACCAACCCCTTTTCTGAAGTACAGCAGCACCCCCTAGGCCCTTTTTTAATGGAAGATGCATTGAATTTCACCCAATTATGTTCAACAAACATTAGGTTTTGCATTGATATTAAAAAACGGTATGAATGGGTTGCCTGTGAAGTTTTTTTTGGATCAATGGCCTGCAAAAATGTCAAAATTATCGGTGGGAGGGCAAACATTAACGCTACTCGCCCATTACTATATAAAATGCAGTGAAGTCGCTGATACCGCAGTTGTTTGCCCTCCCACTGCTACTTAAATGAATCAAACGTTCCCCTTCAATAACCCGTGGTGATAAAAAAAAAAAAAAAACTTTGCACTGTTTTTTTTACAATGTCCATATACCCTCCTCCCATGATAGTTTCAATGAGCTACTGTGAATAATTCATAGTAAAAACACAGTGATGTGCAGTCGGAGGTTAGTTTGGCGAGGCAGAAACCTCCCTTTGCTTGATTAGCAATCAGACGATTAACTAGTTTAGTAAGACTATTCGGCAGAATGACGGGCCAGTTTAAGTTTCATGGGCGTTATTACTCAGTACATCGAACCTGAAATGCTCACTAGACAGCAGATTTGCGGCGTGTTTCTTGCTTCCAGGAAGCCGAAGCAATGTCATCAACAAATATTAAAACAGTTCGACTAATACAGAGTTCAATGCTTAATCAATATACAATGTATTCTCCTTTAAATACACCCAAACAAAAAGTGGGCGCTTATTTTCAGTCTTCTTTCATAATCCGATTAACAAAATGTTTAAACGATATACAGAATTACTGAGAGCCGAGAATTTTTCCTAATTGATTATTCAGATTTCCATCCTCGCAGTCTCGAATTGAAGGGTATAAGTGAATGAATCTTGTGACCGGTGTTCACGAGGTGGCATATTTTGATAGGTAACAAAATCTGTCAGAACACTGGTACGTTTTGAATGCCTGGCGCTGGTTTATTCCTTGGTATATTTTACTGAAACTTCACAAATAGGGTCACAGGATATTCCGTCAACTAACTATGTAGATTACAGTAAAACATTTACACTCACATTTCTTGCTATTGTTGAGAAGAAGTCACAACGAACTCTAGCTTGCCCTAGCTTCACAAGCTAGCTAGCTGACAGCGATTGCTCTTGTGTTTGCCGAGTTGCAGGTTCGCCACCGGCCTCTCCTGAAACATGCACAATGTATGCATCATGCAGAACGGTCCGACAAACGGCCAGCAGTCAAGCTGCCGCTGTTCCTAGTTAATCGCAATTCCCAAGCCACGTAGCAATGGGAGAAGTTTTGATGACTGGCTGAAAACGATGTTCCTCACTTGCTAACTTAACCTGCTGAAATATGAACTTCTTTGATATGTTTGGCGGCACTTTTGTACGTCCCAACAGTACTATCAGATTTCTGGGAGATTTAAATGAATAGCTCATTACCTGGCTAGCTCAAGAACAATCGGCAAGCACAAGATCAATCGCTGTCAGCTTGTGAAGCTAGGGCAAAAACCGAATCACAGTGATTAACTATAAAAATGATGACAAACATTTCCCCTAACTAGCGTCAGCAGGGTGGGAAGACGGATAGCGTTTTATCTGGAGTAATGTAATATGCTATAGCATGCATGGGAGGATTATGCTGCTTTAGCTAGCGATGAAATAACATATCTGAGGCTGAACTGTCAGTTTGTTCTTTAGGGAAAAGAAGCTGCTGATCAATGGTGGAAGAGGTCATGAGTGCGAGATGGCGTTGAAGTGACAAATCAGGGCTGTAAGAGCTTCTCCAGTAGGCATCAGAGCTAGCTAGCTGTACCTAAGCGATTGCTTTTAGACTCACTAGCAAGCTAGCTAACATCTCTGAAATCTGCAAGCACACTTGGGTTGCAGTTGCACAACACTGCCGCGAAGCCTCGGATAAGTTCATGCATATTACAGCTAGCTCAGTTAATAGAGTTGGGGCAAAAATCAAATCATATCGCTTTAATTTGATGATCATTTACAAATATTTTCCTTAGTTAACGTTAGCTAGCATACTAGCTGCTGAGATGGCTACATCCGAGGTGCAACGTAGCCTAATGCGCAATGGCACGCAATACAGAACAGCCTAGCCATCATGACATTATCAGTAAGCCTCCGTGCGTACAAGCGCTACCCAGAAGCTGATTGGTTGGTATGCAAATGAGGAACATGGTTTCCGTTCGCACCCCTAATAAGTGACGTCCTAGCGGAAGACCCGCCTTGATGAGACGCTAACAGATTGCATTTTAATTTTCATTATGTCCCAAAAAGAGCGTGGTGACATGTATTTGAAAATGCAATGGACTGGGAGGCGCTGTTTCCCTTACTGCGTTTGAATATTGTCCCATGTATTGCAGGATAAGTCTTTGTAAATGAAATGGCAAATGTCGTCATCATTATTATATTATTTTTATTTCCAAGTGATTAGAAAACAGCATTTTCATTATCATGTTGACCCCAAAAGAGCATGATGACATGTAAATGTAAATGCAATAGGCTGGGGGAGCTGTTTTGCTTATTGCATTTGAATATTGTCCACTGTATTGCTAAGCATGACTTTGAAAATGAAAGGTCAAACAGCTTTTCATTATCATTTGAATATAGTCATAGATTTCCCATATGTGTATGTGAAAATGAAAGTGATAATTGGATTAATGCATTTTCAATTTAATATTGTCTCAAATAACTCATTAATAAGTGGAAAATTGTAATTCAATAGTGGGATTACATTTTCATTTGAATATTGTCCACTATGGGCTTCCATAGTTTAGAGTTCAATATGTTTTGATGTGAAGACTTGAAATAACTATTTACTTGCTTTAAAGATAGGCCTATGGGTTTTCCATTATTAAGGTATGGCCATGATTTTTCTGTTAAGAGATGGACATCAATGCTGCAAGGGAGGAAATGTTATGTTCACATAAATAGGGGAACTACTTTTAGTTTAGTTAAGAATTTAAGTCATGCGTATGATACATTGACATGTAGTGCTAAGTGGCGCGTTGATCCAGTGTAGTAGAACGGCGTGCACACGTTAAATAATGGAATGTAATGCCTACAGAAAACCCAGTAAAGCATCATTAACTTTACTCCGGTGTCCATTGGATGTATGTTGTAAAAGTGTGAAAACACAAAAAGCAGCAGGTTGAATGCATCACTTGATTGACATGCAAGTGCAAAGCAAGACATTGACGATAAAAGGCTCAGTGGTTCATCCCCATCAGCATCAGTGTCAGAATGCCACGGCTTACAGAACGCAGAACAGCAGAGGTAGTGAGCTTTGGGGATGCTGCTTGGGGGAACATCTCAAAGAGAGGTTGCCCACTGGTTCAGGGTCAGTCCATCCACCATCAACAGACTGAAGCATCGCTACCAACAGTCAGGAAGCGTTCACCAACGCCCCCGACCAGGACAACTTCCGGTTACGACGGCACGTCAGGATTGACACATCCGGCGGATCCATCAGAGGAACCGGTTCCAAACAGCAGCAGTTACGGCGCAGAACACTGTAGGATGCCAGAGACGCCCTATCCATGTCATAACTGTGATTTGCCGACTGCGAACTGTGGGGTTAAAGTGCCGAAGGCCGTATCGAGGCAACATCATGACACTACATCACAGTGACAACAGAATCCAGTTTGCCTGACGTCATCATGTTCAGCTGCCACGAGTCTTCCACCGTTGGATTTTTCAGATGAATCGAGGTTCTGAGTGTCATACGCTGACGGCTAACAACAGGTGTAAAGGAGGCAATATGAACGCCATTAAGACAGGTGTTTTCTGGAGAGAGATCAGTTTGGTGGGGGTAGTGTGTTCCAACACGACAACGCCCGTCCCCATACTGCACGCCTCACCAGACACTTTCTCCAACAAGCAGGGGTTGATGTTCTGCCTTAGCCTTCCATTTCATCCAATGTTAACCCCATTGAACATGTGCGATGAACTGGGTCCTTGTGTGCGCCAGGGTCAACGTCAACCACACAACATCGCCAAGTTCACAGCAACACTACTGGAGGAGTGGAGGAACTTTTCACAAGCAACTGTGCGACGTTTGTGTGAATCGATGCCTCGCCGTTTATGCGCATGTGCAAACACAGGGAGGACGCACTCGCTACTGAGTTTGTGGAGGGTCTGCGCATTCACAATGGCATATCGGAAACATTTGTTGAGATAATGTGATGAAACCTTACAGTGTTATGGACAATGAAATACTTTGTCTATTCGTATTAAAATTGAATCGAAAAACATTGGTTGCTTCTTCTTTCTGGTAATTAAATATGGGTGTTGCATTTTCACTGTGTGTCAGTATAGTTATTCATAGCTAGGGCGGCGCTTTCTCCCTAATTCCTGATTAAAGAAATAAAGCAAGGTAAATTAGCTTGATCGCGGAGGGTCAGAAAGTGTAATTGTATGTAATTATGCGTGAATAACACGCAAAGTTACTGGTTTGCCTCGCTTACATAGTCCAACTTTACTCTTAACATAAAGCGAAGCATCATATTCCTTTTGTTAGACTTATATGTAAGCGATATGTGTCACATCGCAGGCTTTATTGACCTCAAGTCAGTGTCGGTGCAAGAACTGGAATTTGGGGGAGCACAGACACATCCTTTTTTTTTAACAACAATTAGTCCTGTCTAGTTGTCAACAAGGTAAAAGATTGACAAGTTTTTCAATCATAGTAATGATCCATTGGCAATTGAAGACACGGCTTCTCTCCCTATGCAATCAAACAGCAGCGAAATAACAGGCTAAATTCAATACTGAAAAATAATTTAGCCTACTTATAAACAGGCCTATGCTTTATAAAAGACAAACTGCTCTGAAACTTCTGAGCTACTTTATCAGAACATCAGTCGATCTAACATGCGCTCTATGATCGTTTCAAGTATTGAAATGAGATAAAATGGCATTGAAATGCCTTTGTGCAATTTTCAATTAAGGAAGTTCCCGATAACGTAGGTTAATGAACAGGACCACTCCCAATGCGCCTTCCTATTCGTCCTTACGTCAATATATACCACCTACATTCCCACAATCCCCGCTCGTCTCGTTTCTACGTGGGTCACTTGCAACCACAGCGTACAGCAAGACTTCGCTTACCCAAAGAATGTAATCTGAAATCCTACTAAGGCCCTCAGACGCAGAATTATTCCAAGACTACGATGCTCCAGAGGAATCTTCCCAATCTGTTCCCAAAACTCCCGTTTCTCCTCCGGGCACCTGACGACGTACGTAGTGCCCATCTCTCGCTGATTCATAAACACTTTTTGGGGCCTTAGGAGCCTACACGGACTCCAACAAGAGATGCAAGCCCCACCCTGAGTCTCACCACCTGGGGCTCCCAACGTTCGCTCAATCACAGACTAAGTCCATACAACATCTCAATCGCCCCGATCTCCTATCTGTCGTTCCACCTAATACTCTCCTCCACTTTGGGAGTGGTCTGAAATTCATTGAAGGAAGTTCCCGATAACGTAGGATAATGAACAGGACCACTCCCAATGCACCTTCCTATTCGTCCTTACGTCTATATATACCACCTGCATTCCCACAATCCCCGCTCATCTTATTTCTACTCTCCTCCAGTTTGGGAGTGGTCCAAAATTTATTAACACTGATTTAAATACTCGAAAGTGAGCGTCCGCACTGCCTAATGTTGACGGGGAGAACTAGCAACGCCTGATACTGTGGAGTGTTTTCAGAGTGAATGTACTGCCAATTTAGAAAATGATTGAGCACAAGTCAGGGCTAATAATTGTTTTAAAGGGATGCTGTGTCCCAGTTTTAGCTTCCAATTTTGATGCCGACACTGCCTCGAGCTGACGTGGTTCCTCCCTCTCCCCAAGAGATCTTTAGCACCTGGCTCTTACGAACACCTTGCCTGCTACAGTGTTGAGACTAGGCAGTTATACAATGGCAAACAGAAACACATAAATGCATTTGTCAGAATATTTAAGTTTTATTGGCAGTAAGTAGAGCAAGGTTTCACAACCGAAGATGAAAAAATGCTGGCTATGACCTGGCCACGCTTACTACAGCTTTCTATGCTATGCCCGTTGTTGTGCAGTTATAGCTAGTTATCAGTAAGCTTAGCCAAGCTGGCGCCCTCTTCTGCCGGCAACAAACCAGACAGGCATAGCTACCAAGGATTCCCATAGCTGCACAATGGACTTCTAAGAAACAATTATAACCACATAATTGGAGTGAAAGAAGGCATTTAGCGAAATGTCCCGGGCCCATACAGACCAGTCCTGTAGTCAAACAACAGCTACAAATGCTAACCGGAAAAATAAGGCGCCCACATCCGTTTTACAGACCCGGAAATTTGAGATAGGCCTATTCCGGACAGCAACCCAAACTGATCTTTTTTTTTGATGCAGTAGCATTTTTTGTTTTTTGTTGTTGTTGGCTTTATGTAGGCTATTGACCACAGCCAAAAGAACAAGTCAAGTGTCACTGTACACATCACAAACAGCTCAATGTTTGTAATTACTGAAAAGCTTGGTGAGTTCACGTGGCGCGCGTCAGGATTACAATACCACGCCCTTTTCTTTATTTCCACTCGTGCCTCACTGGAAAAGCAAAAAAAATCAATTGATTCTTCAATTTCCTGCAAATACAGTACATACCTCACCGTTGCATTTTTAATGCCGTGAAGTATTGAAAGAACACAAAATGATATATTTAAATAATTCTCATCATTTTAATTAATATACTGGCAATGTATACACATAATGTATTTAAACATATCTGTATATATGACTAGTTATATTTTTATATATTTACTGGATTCCCGTGATCTTCGGGCCCTCAGACGCCACTGCATCACTCACCGGCATGATTCTCTCATTGACATTACTAAATGGGCCCAGGAATACTTCAAGAAACCACTGTCAGTAAACACAGTCTGCCATTCCATCCACAGATGTCACCTAAAACTCTATCATGTATGAAGAAAGCCATTGTTGAGCATGATCCAGAAGTGCTGCCGTGTTCTGTGGGCCAAGGCTCATTTAAAATGGACTGTAGCAAAGTGGCAAAGCGTCCAGTGGTCAGACAAGTCCAAATTTGACATTCTTGTTGGAAATCACGGGCGTCGTGTCCTCCGGGCTAAAGAGGAGAAAGACCACTCCTCCTGTTGTCAGTGTTCAGTTCAAAAGCCAGCATCTCTGATGGTATGGGGATGCATTAGTGCATAAGGTGTGGGACACTTGCATGTTTTAAAAAGCACCATGAATGCTGAAAGGTATATAAACGTTTTAGAGCAACATATGTTCCCCTCCAGATGACATCTATTCTAGGGAAGGTCTCGTGTATTTCAGCAGGACAATGCAAAACCACATACTGCAGCTATTACAACAGCATGGCTTAGTAGTAGAAGAGTCCGTGTGCTGAACTGGCCTGCCGTCCTGATCTTTCACCGATTGAGAACATTTGGCGCATAATTAAATGAAAAGTCCGTCAAAGGAGACCCAAAACTCTCCAGCAGCTAGAAGCCTGTATTAAACAAGAGTGGGATCAAATTCCAATGGCTAAACTCAAGAAATTTGTCTCCTCAATGCCCAGACGGCTCCATTTGTGTTATAAAGAAGAGGGGATGCTACACCATGCTACAACTTTTTTGAGACCTGTAGCAGCCATCAAATTTAATATGAGCTCATTTTGTGGATGAAATTGTAAAATTTCTCAGTTTCACCATTTGCTATGTTATCTCTGTTCTATCGTGAGTAAAATACTGGCTGGTGTGATTTGAAAGTCATTGCATTTTGATTTTATTCACAATTTACATTGTCCCAACTATTTCGGAATTGGGGTTGTAATTAGTAATAAATTTTGATACCTATGACAATAACATTGATTCTAAATGTTAACCCTTTAACTTTTCACATTACTGTAATATTTAATTGTAAGGTAAAACGTTGCAATTTTGCCAATAAATTTATTGAAAAAATAATAATATATTGAAAATATATTATTACAAATATGAAAAATATATTTTTGTTCTGTACAGCTGTAAAAGTAGAATCTTAAAAACCTCTGGGCCTGGTTGTTCAAAGCTCCGTTTGACACGGGGAGCAGCAGGACCCAATAGCAGCACAATCAGAGCGAGTCGACGTTTACAGATCTTTAATGACTATGAGGCAGGGGTAAACAGAAAGCAGGGCTGAGTGACTAGATGCAGAATGGGATCTGGAGCTTGTGGGTCTCGAGTGGAGCTCTTCTGGCAACCCGCTGGAGCAGGCGCCAATGGCAGAGATTGAACCCTAGTCGCCCACACCACAGGCGGGAGAGTTACCACTGGGCCACCGGAGCAGGCTGGTTTGAGGCTTGGCAGGCGAGGTCGTATCCACACAGACAGGCAGTGGAGCGGCAAGACGGGTGGCTTGGACAGGGGCTTGGAAGATGGCAGACAGGAACCAGGAAGCACACAGGCAGAACTCAGAGTCAGAGGCAGAAGGCAATCAGGGGTGCGTTCGAGCGCATCTGCAAGGTCTGCGGCTGCGTCGCACTGTGACATGACACGTTCCTGAGGCGGTTCGCATCTGCTCGAACAGCTCGCTGACATTGCTGCGCAGCTCATCACGTGAAACATCACATGAGACTTCACAACAGAAAAGAATGGCGACTTACTTGGCAACGCTGAAAGTAATCGAGGAGATGGATGCTCTGGACATTTCGCTCCTTATTTATGGACTTATCTATGAAAATTTTGACCGGAGACAAAGGTATGTAAAATATGACTTGACACTGTGTGCATATTTGTCGCAAATACCGGCTATTTCTGTTTCTTCCTTATTTTCTGAATGTCAGAGAAGTTACGTGTTCGCAAAAAAATGAAATGTACTTGTATCGCATTTGCCAAATGAAGGCAATAAATGGCTAGATCGGAAGCTGCTGGTGGCTTGGGAGTCGCAGTATTTTATATATATATTTGGTAAATTCCGTGGACTGTGTCTGTTTGATGCTGATGCATTGGCGCCACCTACAGGTTGCATCCTGTTGTGTCGTGTAATGGTTAGTATACACGTACATTACATTATTATTAAGACGTACAGTCCAAGTTTGTCATAAAATGCTATCTTTACCCTGGGATATTTCCCAGTTAGCTTGGCCCCAAGTTAGCTTGGGTTCTTGGTTTCAGACTTGCAAACAAATACATGACAGCAAGAGTTATAGATAATGTGAATATAGTGTTTGTCAGGGCAGTGTGATGTTTGGAGCTGAACCCGCTGGTACAGTCTCAGCACCAATTGGCGACAATGCACACAAGTTGCTCGATTACAAACATCCATGTGGAAACTCATGCGCCAACACATGTACATGCTGTTCCTACTTTATGTTGGCATCGTTAAGTACTTACACTCTTTTGGGGCCTCCGTGAACATTGGCCATGCATTTGTGAAAAGGTCCCCTGCGAATGATGGGTCTGCAAAATGCAGTTTCTCATTGCAGTTAATAATAGTGCACAAACAATAATAATTCCTCAGTATTGGTCTCAAATGTAGAAATATGACAACAGTTTGTGGGTACCACTATGCTGTAGATGGTCTAAAAACTCAACGTGTTTTGTAGATTTTACTTACCTGATTGGAGTCTTTGAAATATGTCCTCTGACACAAGCATTTCAACAGAATTGATACCATCGCTCAACTTGATTTTTTTTTTTGTGCTGCCATTTTGACAATATAATCACTTTTTTTTTGATGTTTATATACCTTTCTCCTGCCCTCCAGGTGTTACCAAAGCCCCAGTCAGTACCCTTAAGTGATGTATTACCCTGTGCTCTGTTTTTCAGGTTCAATCTGCTGATTCCCAACGACATACTGGGGGACTGACTGAAAGGTTTATTAGAACATGGCCTTCAAAGTTAACTGCAATGAAGGGAGACCATCTTGCCAATTAAGCTTTACCCTTGCTTCCCATTTTAAATGGAGCAGTTATATTAAGTGAGTTACATACAGAGACCTGAAACTAATACATTTTGCCTAATTCTTCATTACATGTTCCTCTTTCCCAATAGAATGAGCCCGTTTGCCTGCTTTCCACCACTGCAGACACTTAAGCTTGAAAATGTGCCAGAGTATGATGATAAACCAACACTTCAGTGTCCTTCAGCTTCCATAGGCTCTTTGCTGCTCTGTATTTTCCTTTTCTACACTCAAGCCATTGGTATTCTTTTGCCCCACATGATAAATAGAGTAAACTCTGTACCTTTACAATAAAATGCACTGGGATCCCCACTTTTAAAAACCAGAGGAGAGTACATCTACATAGTTCTCAATTGTTAAAGGAATTAAATGTGAATAAATGTTAGTGTTGTAAATGCTGTTGGATATTATATGCACAATGTTGTCAATCACCAGAAGGAAGGTGGCTGTGGTATGATATAGAGGATAGCCTCTTTATGATCTAATTAGAGATGCCACTTTGTGTTTTATGTCTTCATGATTTTTACAAAGCTTTTTTTTTGTTTGGGTTTTTTCTAGGTTTTTGTTGTTTTGTTGCTGTTTTCAAATTGTTTTTATTTTATCTTGATTTCTTGGACTGTATGTATCTTCTGTTAAGTGGGGACCCCAGGCAGAGTAGTTGTTGCCCTGGGTAATGGCTTATGGGGACCCTAATAAACTAAACCAAACTGAACTCCAGTTTTGTGTCACTCAAGTCTTTTTCCATGGTCTACAAGGGAGTTTTTCATTAGCAGGGCCTCCTGTGACCTCCTAAGTTACTACTTTAACCATGAAGTTGATGTGTGCGACGAAAACCTCCAAGATATGGAACTGTTTGGCATGGGACAATCTGAAGATGATCATTTACTCAAGAAAGATATTCTGCATTTTGCATCCAAATTACAGAACTTAAATGGCCCTCCTATGGAGACACTGATGTAGAACTAATGCATATTGTAGATGGGAGGGGAACATGACTGCACGCCTTAATCAATTGATTTTCATTGAAAATCATTGAAATAATCAATGACCACCTTTTAATCCTCTTACATCTGTGTTTTTGTAGGATGCAGAATATTGTGAGATTGTACGAATAATTCAAGAATGATGTGACATTTGCCTGCCCGTGCCAATTATTTGTTCATCTCGATGATACTGCCAAGATTTTTGGTTATCCGCTTACTCAATATCCCTCTAAAAAACATTTGTGTCCCGTCTACCCTGCACTATGGCCCCTAAATGGGCCCAGTTAAATAGAGACATTTATGAGAGTAGATGAATATCACAAAAGTCAATGACTTCACATCAGGATCTGCCTCTCCCTAAAAATCAAGGTTTAAAGAATAAAGGGCCAAACATAGCAAGTGCAGTGAGTAGGCAAAAGAAAAACAAAAATGGAATTTGAATAAGATGCAGACTGATGCATCATTGTTTCAGCTAAGCAACATAAAGTCAGCATGGATGAATCAACCACAAAAAGTGTTTTACATCTTTAAAAGACTTGACAGTTACACTGGGTAGTTAAGGAAGGCAGAGAATTATTATTTGACAACTATAATTCAACAAATATTCAATTATTATTTGAATATTTGAAGACAGGATGCGAGTAGGAAATCATACGCCGACAACTTTGTGAGACAACGCTGAAAATAACATGCTGTCCAGCTTCTTGAGTTTTATTCCAGTGGACACGTCAACATAATGACACTGACTTTCATAGACAATGAAATTGTCTAAATAAACAAGCATTGACAGGAGAAGCATCCCATCTGATTATGAGAGTGGTTATTATACAATCACCATTGAGGTTATTCTTGAATAAACCTGGAAGATGTACAAAGTGATGTACAGCAAAGCTGTATGTAACACTTGGGAATATTTGCCAGGGGTAGGTATGAATTGAATAATAATGCACACAACTGAAGAAAATAAACCATAAAAAACAAGGACCTGGATGTTCACTCATGCATAATACTTTAGTCAATTTTTTTAATAGGTTTAACTTACTAATATTGAGCGTCAATCTCATTGAAGTAACACGTCAAAGTGGGGTTGTTACATTCCCAAGCGCAAGTGTAGCCATGTGATATTAGCAACAAATACAAGTCAGATCAAAAAACATCTGAAGTTCTTATTCAAGATTTCAATCAATTACATTGTAACAAATGAAATATTGATTTAACAACATAAATCTCTTCCTTCATTCTCAGCGTATTTTCCTACACAATGGAAAATACACTATAGCGCGGGCAAACAGGTATAAAGGACAAACAAAAATCTATGAATTAAGTTCTGCACTACATTTGTTCTTCCATCACGTAGCGCTATCATCAGCACTTATCACCTATTACAAACGCGAATCCTCTCTTGCCCTGTGCCGTTCTCTTTGTTCGTTTGTAACCTCTGCAGCCGAGTGCAGCACCTCTCCAGGGTCTGCGGAGATGCGCAGATTTTTGGTTGCGTCTTTTTACATATTTCCTGTCAAAGGTCACGCAGCCGGGGTGCTCGAACGATTTTCTGCAAGATCCTGCAGCTATCACAGGGTTTGGAGGGCTTATCGCGCAACTTCAGCAAGATTCTCGCGTAATTTTTCGGGAATCTCGCGCAGCCGGCTTACTTGCAGACGCGCTCGAACGCACCCCAGGTTTACCAGGGCAGGAGTGAGAGGACGTAGTCAGAGGCAGGCAGAGTCAATTGCAGGAAGTCAGACCAAAGGTAAACGCTGGAGAGTAGTGCATACTGCAACGACAATCTGGCAGTGAGTTAGTGAAACAGAGCTGCTTATATACTGGCTGGGTAACGAGACTCAGCTGAGAGCAATAGCAGTGGAAGGGGTGTGGCCAGCAGTGGAAGGGGTGTGGCCAGCAGTAGAAGGGGTGTGGCCAGGCAGAGGGAGAGACTGCAGCAGCAGACTGTGACGCCGTTAATTTAAATTAGCGCTAACCACCTAACATTATAACCACTATAAGATTCTCGCGAATGCTCCTCAATCCTCAAACTACACAGGGGAAACTAACAAAATGTACCAAAAACATTCTAACATCTGTACTTTTATCCAGAGATATAGATGCTGTGGTTTAGACGTAACCACTGGTTAAAGTTAACAAAGTTTTGAACAACCAGGCCCTGAGCAAAACTTTTAATCTGCCCTCTAGAAATCTGTGAGCGTGTAAGAAACGTGAAGAATGTCTGTCAAATTCTGACACGTGACCCATTTTTACTCCTGGAATAGCGAAGCTGTGGAAGGAGTGTTGTGCTGAGACTCGAGTGTCACTCACTAATCAATCAATCTGCCATTAGCATGACCACGGGCGGTAAGATTCACAAACAGCTTATCCAGGAGTTAACAATAGTGTTACTTTAATTCCTATTATTGTAGCTTGTTGCGGTGTGTAACCGTTCAGCCTGTCTTTTACACGGAGCCTTTCACAGACAGTGTTTATTAAGAGAAAGGCCCAGTACCTTGGCACTCTAAAATACACCACATTACTTCAGTCTTACACTCCTGACAGAAATTAACGTGTGTTATTACCTCTGAAAGATGGGAGTCCTGTCCTTGTGATTCCTCCATTGCAGCCAATACACTCAAAAACCAGTAACGATCTCCAAACCGGCCGCAGCTCTAAGTCCCTGATGATGCCAACTTCAGCAAACTGTTGTTACATATCAATCTTGACTTATAGTTGTTTAAATAATTTCATTGCATGTCATCGATTCATTTGAAGATCTCCATGGACTTTCACTGACAAAAAGTATCAACAAAACCCAATAATTGAAAATTTCACCTGTGTAAATTTCTGACAGACACACATAATGCACGTAAACACTAAAAACAATAATTCATAATAAAGTGTGTGTTTATATTTCATTTCCAAATCCTGTGATTTCATAAATTTAATTTATATGGCCATAACATTATGTCCACTGATTCAATTTAAGATGAACAGAAGTCTGATTTTCTTGTGGCTGAAGATGCCATGTAACAAATGTCACAAATTGATGTCACTGGAAATGCAAAGTTTGACTATGAATGTCAAGAGAAAGTAGAATAAAAGTTCCTTTGTGATAGTTATCTTGATACTACTGTTTATTAATGCCATTAGTCTTCAAAAAATGGGGTTAAGACATTATTGATATGAATTTTTTTTTTTCATAGGCATTAATAATTTTGGTGGATTTGTAACACGTTGGCAAATTTTGACTCAGATCTCTCAGCTTTGATTATGTTCTCCTCTCTGAGGATCAGCATGGAAACCTACAGAACAATAGACCTCCTGGAACAGATGCCAGGCTTTAGTGAAGTCTATGTAGTGAAAGCAAAGAAAAGTACTTGTAAACTGCAACCTCCTTATTGCCGAATATTTTGATGAAAGTCAAACTGTCACAAATGTACCTAATATTATCTGCAGAAATACATTTACTGTAACTGAGTGCTCAATTTCTTTTCTTTGTGAGGATGAAAGAGAATTGTTTGAGTCTGCTTTGATGAACCTTGTGGTTTCATGTGTAAGACCTTACACCAGGTTACACAGTCTCACTTGTGCGCCAGCTGGCTGACTGCATTGCGTCACTTGTTTGTCTGGGATGCATTTCTTAGATTGCATCACTGACAAATAATATATTGTTAGAACAGGGATAGGGGGGTACTCATCTACCCCTCCTTTTAGCCCCTCCTCTGTTTTACTGCAGATCTGTGTGTCACATCACAAACTCACTCTGCAATCCCAACCCCCTCTTGCACACCCACCCATCCTTAAATATAATCCTGTGGTGACAGGGTATTGTACAGTCACTCCAAGTGCTGTTGCTTCTTAATGGATTTGTGACTGGCTATCATCTGCCCTGCTTACATACCACTCAGATTGATTTATTTTCTGAAATGGGATGATACTGAATAAAAACATAACCCTTCTTGAAACAGGTGATCAGGATACAGACCTTGAGGAGTGTGTGTCGAGCAATTGCAGTTACTCAGGTAAATTACTAATTGTCTTTCAATCTGATGAACCACTCTTTCATTTCTTAAGCTGTGCTTGAGTGAGAGACTGTTGCAGACTGTAATACAATAGACCCAAAGGGCAAACCCTGTCTTCTGGGAACACTGTCTCCACCTCAGGAAGCTGTCTGAACTGGAGGAGTGTATGTCAAGCTATTGCAGTTTCTCAGGTAAGTTACTGGTATTCATGTTTTTCAATTTGATAAACCACTCTTTCATTTCCTATGTTCTGCTTCAGTGAAAGGCTTTTGCAGACAGTAAAATATAAACCCAAAGGGCAAACCTTGTCTTCTGGGAACACTGTCTCCACCTCTGGAAGCTCCAGTGCAGTTTCAAAGAGTAAAGCTGGTGTCTCAGAGGAGAGAGAGTTTTCTCTGGATGGAGGTCATCTTCCCAGAAAACAAAAACTATCCTTCAGTGTAACAATGCAACAGAATTTTCCAGGTCTTCTTTGACATCAAAAGAGAGCGCTTAACTTTGTGCAAAATAGGCCAGTATAAGTGTTTCCATCTCTATTATGCAGTAAATGTGTTATGATGAGGAATTCTTTGGAGAAAAGAATAATGTAAAATAATGCTGGAATCAGCTTAAGAACATAATTTAGCCTCGCAGTCAGTTTAAGTGGTGAGTTCAGTTAGGCAAGACCATGTAACTTACATTCACTCTCTTTTCTAAGGATCATCAACCCTCAAACCTGCTAGAAAAAAATCAAACCAAAATGAACAGCTCTGTCATCAATTCTAGCCGACCCTTCAACCACTCCTCTTCAGGATCCAGTCCCCAGCTCTCGGGCACATTTACACCCTGCACAACCCACTATGCTGGGCTTGTGTTTCTGTTTATTGAAAGGAGCATCAACCTGGTAGTGGGCTACCCTGCCAACATCATGGTAATGTGGCTGGTGGCCAGAGAGAAGAGTGACTCTTCCACCTCCAATCACTTTATCTTCAACCTGTCTCTCGCTGATGCATGGCTTTGCGTGATGATTGCCATCTGCTTCTATGGCTTCCATATCCTCGGCATCAGATATTTCGGGTATGTACTGGACTTTACCACTGGGATCAAAAACGGCTCCCCACTCTTTCTCACCTGCATTTGCCTGGACCGCTACGTGGCTGTGGTTCACCCCATTGTGTTCACCAGCATCAAGGATAAAAAGATCAGAGTTGCTATTTCCATGCTTGTTTGGGGGCTCGTGATAGCCTATGCCCTCAGCAGATTATTTTTCACCACCGCACCCACCATCCAATATTATTTCTACACTGGGCTGATCCTGGCCGGCTTCACCATTATGGTTTACTGCAACTTTTCTATCATATGGAGTCTGAGGAAGTCGGTCTTGGGCAAGGAGAAGATTAACCCCATGAAAAAGAAAGCCCTCAGAACTGTGCAAATCTATCTGGGCATCATAGTGTTTCATTACCTGCCTACAGTTGGTATCAGTCTTGTGCCTTATGATCCTCATTTCCCAAAATACTGCACGATCGGTGTGATTATATTCAGCCTTAAGGACTACAGTTCCATCACTCACCCCCTTCTCTACATCTCCCTGATTAAGCAGCTGCCATGGCTGAAAAAATTGCTCTGCATCTGCTGCCGAAGGCCTTCCCCTGAGCCACATAATGTAAGCACATGAGATGTATGCTTGTGATTGTCGGTTACGTTGCATTTACTCTCGACATACATTTCTGAAAATGAGTTTATGAAACAAAGCAAGAATGTTATCTGAGTTATAGGCAAATATATTATCTTTAATTTGACTGTAATTTGGAAAGAGATGATAATTAACACAACTATAACCAAATGCATTGATTATAAAGTGAAAATTATTTGAATCACCCGCATCTATATCACCATGATTTCATATTATGCGAATTAAACTTTTTTTGATTATTTAAAAATGAGCATGGATGATCAATCAATTTTTATGTAATATGTAAATGATACTTATCTCCATACTTCCAAGACTGTTTTATTATGTTCATTTAATTTCATTATGGCAGCATAGGGTCTAGTTTTGCCCAGGAAACACCTACAGTGACTACAGATTTTCTGGGAACACAGCATATACACAAATAAAAATGATTGTTTTGGCTGTTCCTGAGCTTAATGCAGACAATCAGTGAGCAAGTACCACATTCAAAGTATTTTAGTCCACAAAATGATAAAATGCATTTAACATGAAACAATGTGAAATGTAACCAAAAAGACACAAAAAGAACTGAAATTAAATATAAAGAACTTGAGTAATGCCTCTCTAAAATGTTCAAGTTTAGCCATGAGGAAAAGTGTCCATCACCTATCATATACTAACCTCTGTCTCTGAATTCAGCAGGATGCTGTAGTTTGGTGTGAGTTTAGCTGTTAGTTACAGCTCTGGGGAACAAAGGGAAGCGCTGGGGTTTGCCATCAGAGACAAGGCCAACTTTGTTTCGATAATGGTGTACAGTTTTTGTTGAAACTGGTTGAGACATGAATTGATTCAATGCTGTAGTGATTTCTGGAGCTGTAATTTACTGGTTATTAGCAACTATCCAACAAAAATGTTTTTTGTGCTGCCATAATTGTGCCCTTCAGAAGTAAAGTGGGCTATCCCACATCTCGGTCAAAATGAGTTGGGTGCACTACTGCGTATTAAAGGTCAACGCAACTTCCCATATTACCGGCATTTTCAGAACTATGCTGTGCTTAAAAGTCATAGAAAGCCCCCATGCAGACTGGAGCTGAGGCAGTTCTTGAGAAGATTTTTGAGTCTGAAAGTGACCCCAACCCCCAGTGGAAGCCTACAGGTGAATCTAGTGACGACTCTTCTACAGGTGATAACTGTCCAGTTTCCAGGATTTAATTTTATGCCCGGATAAAATAAGTTTTCCCAGGCAATGATGTGGTGTCACCAGCGCTATGATGGTTATGTGCATTCACTTAAAAGTTTTTGACCCTTTCGCCAGCCAAGAAAGTTAAAGTGGTCTATTCCGCCTTTCAGCCATTTTCCTTAATTCAGTAAAAAGCTGTCTTGCACAAATTTTCCACAAACTAAGTTCTACTTGGACAATGATGTAAACATGTATAATTATCATGGAGACGGTATCCTGAATTTTTCAAACTGTTTTAACTTCAAATCTGATTGTCTTAAAACAATGGATCTGTGGGATAGCCCACTTTACCTCTCAAAGGCACAATTGTTGATGCAGTTCTTTTGCCAAATTAAAGAGCTGTTTCTGACAACAACACACAAGTAAATTGGGCTCCAGCAAATTCACCTTTTTTGGTTTGAACCCCAATGATGTTTTTATTATTATTATTATTATTATTATTATTATTATGCCCCCCCCCTCGAATGAGCAGGGGGCATCATGGCAACGACCCTTCCGTCCGTCCGTCCGTCCGTCTGTCCGTCCGTCGGCTGTAAACTTCTCGTTTCCACACAATAACTAAAGAATGCCTTGTCCGATCCATCTCATTTCTTGGTTGTGTATGCAGGGTGGGTAGAGGAAGGTTTCTTTCTAAAACCAGCGCCGTGCAATATCCAAAATGGCCGCTACGGCAGCCATCTTGATTTCAGTTTCCACACAATAACTAAAGAACTCCTGATCTTCATTCCAAAACCAGTTTTCTTTTAACATGCTTAGCTTTATTATTCCCTCTCAATATTCACTATGCTAAACTAGCAACCTTTTCATTCTTAACCCCAATTAAACATACGGGCGGGGGCATATGCCACGCTCCGCGTTGCTCTTGTTGAGACTTATCTTGCAAAGTACTGCTGGTTTGTCCTCTGTTAAACACACCCCTACTGCTAATAGTATTTATATTAATAGGAATGATACTGGCTTGTTCAGTAATTAGGTTTTGAGTCTTCAAATTTAAAGCCTTTTTTTCAGGGGGACTTCAATATTTTGTCCACCCCCAATATCTGCAGTTAAAAGCTGAGAGGGGACTTCATGCAGGATTGCAGTACACTGATATAAAATTAGCATGTTTCATAGTCCAGATTCAACCTTATCATTGTTGATACTCTATCTCTGCAGTCAGGCACACAATGGCTGTTTAAATTATGTACATATCATTCCTCATCTATAGGCCATTAATTATATGAATTGGTTGGTTAAACCCAGGTGGGCTAATCGTCTTTTGATCCGATCTGTGCCTGTTTTTTACCAAATCTTGCTGTTTAGGTGTCTGAGTGACTTAACATTGTATGACCTGGAAAATCCTAAGTGGCATTGTGGTATATCCAGCATTACAAAAATTGCAATTAACAACTAAAAATATCATTTAAGTGAAAACAATTAATTCCTCTGGGGATTATTAAGGGTTGACAGGCTTCCACTTTGCTGCAAATACTGTTTTTGTTTTTAAGGAAAAAAAAGAAAAACTTGACGATGCATCTTGTTTGGACGCGGTGCATCGCTGTTGATTTAAAAGTAACTTTGCTTAGCTCAAGTTTACAAGCACTAAGTAAATGTTCTGGTCTTGCAGAAAAAATCTTGAAAATGCTTTGTTAATCTTAATGTTGTGCTTTGTAAAATAGATTTTAAACATTTCAAAACATGTAAAAGCCTTGAGTCATGCAATATAGAGCATCTGTGATTGCTTTCTATTTCCCAAACGGTGAGCTGTTGCACAAAAGCAGAATTCATAAATCCAGGAATGACTGAGAAAGCCAGGCTTAACCCATTCTACTCAGTGCATCCTGGCTCAATCCTTTGTACGTTTGCTAAGCCGGGCTGAGGAGCCGCTATGTCAAGCCAGGTGTGACTTATTCAGATAAGTGCGCATTTACAACTTTGTGAAATAGGCCGCACAGTCGATAACATATAATTTTTTTAGTTATAAGACTTTATCTCGAACAAATAAGAATAAATAACAATGAAAATAATCATACAATATAATACAATATACAAAATAAGGTTCTGACAAACTAGTCAGAGATGCCGAGCCAAAAGGACAACATTTCCTTCCTCAGTGTCTGAAAAGGAGGTAGAGGAAGCAGAATGGTTTTCAAGTCTAACCCCTTATTACTGTATCATTTGCCATTTAATGTCAATTTCATTTGTAATCAACTTCTTTTACTTGTACAAAGTCAAAATACATAGTCCAGTCAAAATATATCATCCATTTTCAATATGTGACCCTGCCTGTGATAACCCAGCTGAAGTCGTTTTCTGGTGATGAACAGTTTTTTACACAAAGTCATTCTACATCAAGTAAGGAATATTCTGTGGAAAAATCTAACTGGTATCTCTAATATTGACCGAGAAAGCTCATTACAGGGAGCTGCCGGATAGCTCACTCGGTGAAGCATCGCATTGCTAAACAGAAGTGATTATCACGCCGCGGGTTCGATCCGTGCCTCTACCTGGTTGGCAGCTTCTTCAGAGTAGCGCACAATTGGCTATTGCGCTACAGCAGGAGTGGGCAATTCCGGTCCTGGATGGCCGGTGTGTATGCAGGTTTTCATTTCTATCAATTACCCTCACTAATTGAGTTAACTGATTGCATACACAGATATAGATTTGTGCAATCATTAGATCAAAGAAAAATGTTTTATGAAGGGAGACAAGAACAGTCTTTGATGGTCATTCATGATAATTTAAAGAAAATCTCCTCAAATGTCACATTTCATAAATGGTTTAGCTAATTTAGATAATCAAGTAATTAAAGGCCAGAAGTTGGTGTGAAAACAAGGGACAGATACGGCCCTCGTTGCCCACCTCTGCGCTACAGGGCTGCAAATTGGGAAGGGACTGCCGGGGAGGGAAAATAATAGTTGGATTGTTCGTTGCTCAAGCGCCTCCTGTTGGCCAGCCGGGCGCTTGTCAGGAAGATTCTAACCCTGTTCATGTCCGGGTATCTTCCGCCCTCGTTCTGAACTTGCGAAGATTCAACCAATGAGTGTATAAGAAGCAGTGGCTGACAGGCGCGTGCTTCGGAGGAGAGCCGCGAACTATGGGAAGAGATTAGTCTCAAAATTATGCACAAATATATATCCACGATTTACACGTGTTTTTCAGATCCATACATATATCCAAGATTTACACGTGTTTTTCAGATCCACAAATATATCCACGATTTACACGTGTTTTTCAGATCCACAAATATATCCACGATTTACACGTGTTTTTCAGATCCACAAGTATATCCGCGATTTACACTTGTTTTTGAGATCCACAAATATATCCACGATTTACACGTGTGTTTTTCAATTTTGTGTGTGCATTTCTCATGCCTTATCTTTTGTAAATATCCAGTTCTGCTTGTGAATTGTCGAAAGTGCGTTTGTGGATCAACCGGCACGCGTATTTATTTTTGAGACGAACATCACTCAGTTCTGAAGAGATCCACACTCAAGTTGAGCAGATTCACGTGTGTGGAGAACCCCGCCCCTCCCACCACTGGGTTGCAGTGTTGCTCTCTCCGTTGAGAGCATAGACTGTAAAAAAGATGTTTGAGAGCCTATCCGCTGTCTTCCCGCCAGCACAACTAGACAACTTGGAAGCGGAGAGAAGTCAATATAGTTTTGCGCAAAATAAAATCGATATTTCTCAAGTTTCGATAAAGTACAATTGCGACTTGCTGCTGTTTCCATTGAAAGGTATTTTGCGTAATTTAGGGTAATTCTCGTAAAGTCGCGCGTCCCGCGATACTGCACACAGTATAGACGGCCAAAACATTGTAAACAAAGTAAACCAGAGAAAATCCTCCTATATTTATTTGACTGTTTTGAGGGATGGCGCAAATCAGCCACTTCACAATCTTGAGTGAGCTTGGAGTGCGGATGCTCAGAGCGAATAGGTTGCCACATAAGTTGTAAACAGAAGCAAGTTTTGCAATTGTCCATGTTATGTATGCGCCGTGTTAACAGCTTGTTTTTGGCACACTATTATTGGACACACAAAATTATGATGGCTGCAAGTGCTCCATCCCTGAACACTTTTCAGCATGGCCAGAGGCTCGTCTTAAACCATTTTTTTTTTTTTTTTGAAGGCTAGGGGACTGCCAGTGACAGGGGGAACTGTTCAGGAAATGAGAGCACAGGCATACGCAGCCAGAGTGATGCATATTCCTCTTGAGTAAACGCCACAAGAACAACAAAAGTGATTCTGCCTGTGCATAAATTTCTTATTAGCAGGGCTGCCAAGTAGTACGGATTTTCCGTATTTTGTATGGATTTGCGTTCTTAAATACGGATATTAAAAAATCGACCGAAGTCTGAACGCATTCTTAACGCATTCCAAACAATTCCTGTTAGGTCCGCGGTAGTAGGGACCGCAAGTTTCCTTTAGAGAACGTTATTAATTTCGGGAAGAATTCAGAACTCAATATCGAATGAAATCAGTACTTTTTTTTGGTGTACCTTTACGTTTGGTTACTCCCCCCCTCCAAAAAAAAAAAAAAAAAAAACATTCAGGCGTGTAAAAGCGTCAAGCGTACATCTAGTCAAGAAAATGTAGAGTTTAATTTATAGTTCTGCTATGCATAATGATTCCAACATTGCCGGTGACGTCACGTTTAGCGAAAAAAGCATTTCCATTACACTTTTGCGATGAAGTTCTTTATCGACACGCTTGAAAAACCACCTTATGAGAGCGTAAAAACTTTTTATCGATATTTGAGAGTTGTTTCGAAAATTGGGTGTTTCCATTACCAGTTTTTTATTGCGATATTTAGGTTTTGCGCATTTCTAGTGGTAATGGAAACGCAGCTAATGTCAACAAGCCAGTTGGGTAAGTCTGCAGGCCCATTGAGAGCGATGCATAAATCCCTTATATCAAATAGTATTTGCAAACTTTAGACCTTAATTTAGGAGAGGATTAAGCATGTTTCAAACCTCTTTCCCACCAAAATTAGTGTGGCTAACCGTTTTTTTTTTTTTTTTTTTTTGAACCCGCTTACTATCAGCATGAGATCCTTTTTTCACCGCCGGGGGATAATAATGGCTTTTGGGGGCGGGTGTGGTTAGCCGCCAACGCGGAGCTTGTCAACGGTGACTAGTGCTGCCCTGGTTATCGTTGCTAATCTTTTATTATTTTCTTTTTTATATTTTCAAACTCATCGCGGCTGAATGGCTGTTAGTTTTGCATGAGAGGGAACGATGGATTTCAAATCGCCGGAAAATTAGACCATAGCTACAGCAGCTGCTGCATGAAGCTAATGCTAAAAGCTCTTCATGAAGTTTATGAGCTGATCTGTGAAAAATAAAGACTGAAGAACTCCGTGAAACTATTTGCATCTCATCAGAAACACAGCTGACATGTTGCTGTCAGGCCCTCTGCAGGACACAAGCAGCGGGTCCTGAAATAAGCGGGTTCGTATCGGCTTCTGTTTCCACAGAAGGTGAGACAATAAATTCCCAGATGCCGGGGCAAATGAACCGGGATTAAAGTACCGGGAAATTTCCTTTCCACAAACCATAAAACACGTTTAGTACCGTTCACTATCGTTTTGTTCAGCCGGTGGGAAAGGGGTATTCACTATAAGCACAAATATTTTGTTGTAAAGTATCATCATCATTATTATTATTAGGAGAAATAACAGCTTTTTCCCTATTTAGCCATGTTGTGTTGCTGAGAGTTCTCTTTTCCTTTCTAATGATTTACACGTTTTTGTAACAGGGCCAAAATAAAATGGCAGGGATAAAGTGCTAAAACAAATATATATCATTTAGCCCTCATTAACCAACGTCCCTATCATTTGTACACACTCAAATTCACGCAAGCATTTTAGCTAAAACAAAAACCAATGATTTGACTCCTTGTTTTTGCATTGTAGGAAATGCTCAGACAACAGATCCTCACAAGGCTGCATGACAGGGTGTTACATGCTCTCCAGCATGCATCCCTTGATGTGGACTACCCTGGAGTTTGCCTGCACACAGGAAATAGTATTCCTCGAAATCGTGTCACAGCATGTTCCGGTGCCCCAGGAGGTTGTTGACAGATTAACGGAGTTATGCACTGTACTTCAGAACATGAGGGAGCATCAGCAACGTCCTCCCACTCCAGTCCGACTTGAATTGCAGGGGGAAAGAGGAAGACCAAGGATCGTGACATGTATCGACCACCTCACACATCTCTTGGAACTTGGACTGCCAGTGGTGACCATTGCCAGTTTATTGGGGATCTCTCGTGCTACACTGTTCAGAACAATGGCGGCCAACAACATCTCTGTCAGGGGCATGTACAGTGCCTGCACTGATGCAGAGCTCGATGAGCTCGTCTCTGAAATAAAACAGACAATGCCCCATGCAGGATACAGAATGGTTATGGGTACACTGCGGGCACAGGGACATCAACTCCAATGGACAGACGTAAAGGGATCAATGCATCGTGTTGACAGCCTTGGGATCCTGTCAAGGATGACCCAAATGGGATGTGTTGTAAGGCGGACATACTCTGTGCCATTCCCCAAGTACCTTGTGCATATAGACACAAACCACAAACTCATTAGGTACTTTAACTTTTTTATGTATGTTTGACACTTTGGATTATAGGCATACAAAACACAAAATAATACAGCAGATATGCAGTAATTACCTGGGACTGGGATGTAGTCACTTGTCTCTTTGTTTTGTAAAGTGTCAATTTCACTTTGTCCATCAGGTACAATGTGGTTATATTTGGGGGCGTTGATGGATATTCGCGTAAGGTGAGAGTTGCCTTTAATTTTTCATTTTGATCATCTTACAACATATAGTGCTGTATTGTGCCTATAATGTATTTTACACTGCTGTATCTTAGATAAAAGCTTAATCCCCACACTAACATCAACCAAAATTGTTTCCAACATTTTCCCCTTTCATTTTGACAGTTTAAGAGACCCTATCAAAATAGGTGTTATTAAAGATGTCACTTACAAGATATGTTTTATTCACCTGTTGTTCCACATAGTCATATGGTCTGGAAGAGAGATGTGTTTTTCCCCCATCATTATTTTGGTCTTGGTTCTTCTACAGAGGGTCCAGGAACCCAAGGGGTCCTCATATTTCTATACTAGGGCCCCCAATTTTTTGTGAAACAGCCTTTTTTTTTTACATAAGCCACTTGAACTGTAGCATCCATATTCTAGGGTGCAACATGCCGTGAGCTTATAGATCAGCTGCTTTCTCCATAGAGATTTGGTTTAAATGGAAAAAAGGACAGACCAAGTAGAGCCAAAGGTCAAGTTTACTGGTTTAACTGATAAAATGTCTGAAAATACTGATTGGATTGAAATGAATCAAACACAACTCTACACATCACTCATGATAGTGCTGTCAAACAATTCTGTGAACCTTTCCATTTAATCTCAGAACAACTTTCATCTGCAACAAAATGTATTCAACATGTTTTGGGGGTCCCTGCTTCTCTGCTTCATCTCACTCACAAGAAAGGGGTCCCCAAGGCCTGAAAAACATTGAAGACCCTTGATTTAATGTAAACCACTGTTTCTCAACACCAGATCTGGGGCTCACCAGGAGTGTTCTAATGGATGCTTAAAGGTTTGTGCCTCTGAGATTGTACAAACAGAGCCAGATGCACCTGGTTTTAATTGTACAGTATGGGGGTGAAATTATGATGATTTTTCAGCAGATATTGGGGCTTCAGAGAATGTTTTATTTGTTATATATGTATCACATAATAAAACCCCCATGTGTGTCCTTGAAATGAAAAAAGGGTACAATCACTGGGTTTATCTGGTACAATTATTGGGCCTCATGCAAGAAGCGATATAAGAACACATTTTCTCTTATTTTTGTTTGTATGCCCGATTTTTTCTTATTTTGTTCTTACCCATTGATTTCTGGGATGCACCAATGTTTTCTTATTTTTGCGCTTCTCGTAGGTAGGAGAAAATTTTACGAGTGGTCGAGAGCATTCTTACCGAGATAAGAGAAAACAGAAAACTGTTATCTCTGTCCACAAATTGCTTGTCCAGTGCATGGCAACACAAGTTTTAAAACCTAAACATTAAAAATGCATCATGTAAACACATTTTGATTGTTTTATGTTTCTGAGAAATTATAATGATTTTATTATTTAATTCTTGGGCTAAAGAGTTCGGCCAATTAATCCTAATTAAGATTAAGCTATAAAAACCCTTAGATACCTGCGTGCGTTCTGCTTCTGAATGGCTCTCCCTATTGCTGTTGGACGCTTTGGCCATCCAGGCCGTGCGCAGCGAGCGGGTCTTTAGAGATCGCGCAGATCTGTTTGCTGAGACAGATGAATGGCTGCTCGTACCAAATGTGAAAGCAACCGTACTTGAGCACGGAGGATTACTGTTGAGTGTTACGGCTCTCCTGTTCTAACAAATGCACTGGCGAAATCCATTAAAACGAAGAAATTCAATGCTTGCTTGAAATGTAGGCGGACGAAAACATACAATCAAAACGGGATACTACACGCAAAAATTCAGAGATTTATGAAATAATTCGCGAGTAGTAACATTCGCGTGGTTATCACTGAATAATAGATCAGTGCCGTGACAAACTAAAGGAAATGCGGCACCGATATTTCAAAGTGCAGGACGCGGTGCGAACGTCTGGCAGCTCAAATTATGAGATGGAGAAATTTTCGTGATATGAAGCAGTGGACAGCATAACCGGCCAAAAACGCGAGGGCGAAAAAAAAAAAAAAAATTCCGTAAGCAACATCCATCTATAGCGAATGTAATCAGTACATTTTTCGGCTTACCTTGATGTTTAGGTACCCAGAGAAAGATTTGGATGTGTAAAAACATCAGGCACTCAGTCAAGAAAATTTCGAGTTTAATTTTTCGTGCTGCTATATGTGGTAATCCATATTACTGATGACACACCGGGTTGCTAGGGCACACGCAGCATATGCATTCGCAATATTAATATTCTAAACCCCCTTCTCAGTAATAAAACCCCCCAAAATATATTGGCACCTCCTTTTCAAAATTGTTTCCTATTTAAACCCACCTAGGAGCATAATGCAACGCACTGTATCGGAATTTTGACATCTATGCGAGCAGGTATGTTACGATATTACTAGTTTTAAAGCTGACCAGCGGGGGGAGAGGGGGGGGACAATCGTACTGTGGCCCTGTACGGAACAATCGCACCGAGGGGGGAAAGTGCCCTCGAGCAGCCACGAGCTGTCTGCTCTTTGCACACGGCACGTCACCTGCCCTTATATGGTGTTTAGTGGGTGTCATATTATGCTAATTTGAAACAACCGGGCACGCGCTTCCAATTTACGATCAAGTGGGATTCAACATTCTGCACACATGGGTAAGAGCAGATTTGGACGGTAAGAGAGTTTGGTGCATCCGAGTATATTTCTCTTTTTTTCTCTTAGCAAAAAATAAGAGAAAATATAAGAGAAATTTACGAGAATGTTGCTGCATGAGGCCCATTGTGTATGACCACAGATAATGTACCTGAGGGCTGCAGACAATAACCGGTCTGACACCAACTTGGCCTTCTTCATGGAGGCTGTTGAAGAATTTGGATATCCACTCAGGTAAATGAGTAACTCAGGTCAGGTGATGAGTCTAATTTTTGTTGTTGTTGGGAGGAGGGCATTTCATTGTTTTAATATTTCATGAATCCTTCTTTTGTGATGTATCAATGCCTGTCCTTTAGAGTGCGAGCTGACAAAGGAGGGGAGAATGTTGGCGTGGCCTGTCTGATGTTCACCATGCATGGACCAGAGAGTGGCAGCTTCATAGCCGGAAAAAGTGTACATAACCAAAGGGATGCTTTGTTGAATTTTTAAATTTTCAACTGAGACACGAGTTTTGTAGCACACAGTCAGGTCCATAAATATTTGGGCTTTAAAAATTGTTGCATTTTAGGCTCTGTACACCAGCACAATGTATTTTAAATTAAATGATCAAGATTTGCAAAACACAGCAACTAATATGTATGGGTTTCACATTTCAGGTTGTCATTGAATACAAATAATTTGCAACAAAGAAGAAAAAAAGAAAAAATTTGATTTATGATTGTCCAAATCAGACTTGGTCCCTTCAAAAACAGGGTGGCAGATATACATATTTGTAATGCCACTCTTCATCCAATTTAGTTGTTCCTCGAATAAACTGAAATTAAAGTGGAAATGAAGCAGTCAACCAAATTAACATTATTTACTCGATTGAGTCCTGTTCTTATCAATTATGTTATAAAAAACATGACAAGTATTAACATATAAAAGAAAAACGGAGCGCCGTTTATATCTTTTGTGGCAACAGTGCCGCCCTCTTGCTGTACTGTAAGCTGTGACGTCACTGGGTTGGTTGAGAGTCCTGTCCACATCACAGTGAGAGAGAATACCGAGAGAAAACTGAGTGATCGATGGAGACTGAGCCAGAGGAAAAGAGACGACAGAAGAGGGCACTGATGTCTTACTCCTGGGTGTGAAAATGAGTTTTACAAAGTTTCGGGCTGTCATAGCCGGTCAGTAGAGTTCAGGTTATACGCCGCGAAATTAAAAACACTCGGAGCAGCGTCAGTGGCGGCTTTTTGCCACATCTCCAAGCCAGCCTTGATGTGTTTCGCGAAGGATGGGATAATCACTCAATGAGAACTGAGCATAACCTCACACCAAACCAAATGTGGGAGGCTGGTCAGATGCAACATCCCATCTCAGATCCAGAGGTATCATTAAACATTACTTCCTTTCACACTGCTTTTATTATGCTTACTGCTCTTTATACACCAATTAATGCAATACACAGAATTAATAGTTTTACTGCAGGAAAAAAACTATTGCCTTGCCTTAATTTTTTTTTTCCACCTCTTAAGGAGATTAACATTCCTCAAAGTGATTGGGAGGAAAGTGGGGAGGTCCCTGAACCACACAATGGAGTGGATGCTCCAGAGTTGGAGAGCCTTTAACTCCTGGGCAGCTGGCGGCACTACAGCTCTACATCAGTCCTCTGCAGCCCTCAGATTCTAATGGTGTTGATGTGTACGTCCGTTCTGTGCAGTTCGCTGAAAGCTTGCAACACCCTGAAGATTAGGGTTGGTTGTGAAAGAGTTAATCAAACCAGAATCCTAAGTATATCTCCTATAAATAAAGTGTAGAATAAACCAACAAACTGCTGCTTTTCATTGTGTTGTCATAACTATCTAAGGTTACTGTTCACTACTTTTCCAAAAGTTAACAATTATTGATGTAATATTTTTTTAATAGATACACAGTAAATGTCAATACCATTTAATTAAAGTAATGCTTAAGAAAATGAAGACCTTTTTTAACCTTTTATTAAGTCAGGTAAAAGGGAATGGATAAGGTATAGAAGAACTAACAGAATCTGCAACAGAAGCAATTCAATTCTTGTGTACACACAAACATGCAACCTCACCTTTTTTTCTTAACTACAAAGTGCACAATGTGGTGTAAACAAAACTTGAAAAACTATTCCATTAAACAAATTGAAAATATGTCTTAGGCCGTATGGCATTAGACCAGTCCAAAGCCAGTCTCGACGGACTGGAGACAGACCATGATGTCTTCTTTAAGGGCCAAGTAGTTGTTGTAAAGATCTGGCAGCCGTATGCGTTCCCAGCATGTGCTGCTGGCTGTAGGAAGGTGATTACGGCCCTTTGAGCAGATGAACACAAGCTTTAAGTTGCTGGATGGCATCTCCCAGCCAGTCCAGAACCTCATCAGCTGCCGCAGAGTGCTGGGGGATGCTAGATAAAATAAGAAAATTTATTATATTCACTCATTTGTTAGTAATTACATTGTTATGCAGTTTAAATTTATCTAAAAACATACCTTCTTCCACAAATCTGCGAAAAAATCCTGTAATGAGGCTGACTTTGCTGGGTGTCACTTCATCATCACTGTCTGCTGTTTGGCTTGACTGTGGCCATTTGATAGCCTGTAGGACGTCCTGCGGGGGTGGGGGGAGGATGAGGCATGTGAGGTATTAACAGGGCAGGAAAAAAGTTTAAGTGAAGTTAAAGTCATTATTTCTATGGGACAAATTTACAACATCAACAAAAAAATATAAAAGGATGAACAATATTGAGCCTATAAATTACTGTACATAGTTGACTGTCAACTTACTTGTGGGGTGAGTTCCACCGCAGACTCTCTGGGGAACAAAAGGGGGGCAACATCCGGTCGACTGACAAGCAGTGGCAAAATTCCAGTCTCTTTCAACCCCTTTCTCATTTGCCTAATTTGCTCACTTGCTCTGCCAAGTACCTGTCAAATATTGTTAAATTACAGTTAGATAATTTTAGAATCATTGTTATCAATGCATGAAGTAAAGAGAAGACTCCATTGTAGTCTAGGCAGTGACTTTTAAATAGTGATGGGTTTTGACTCTGCTTAGGTCCAGTCTATTGTATGAGCTTGCTGTGTGCAGTGGGCTTGATAAAAGAAATAATATAAAGTATTTCTTTGAAAAGCTTATCAAAGAGACTGGGTTTGTTTTCAGGGGCGTTGCATGTAAGGTGTCAAAGGATGTAAATTTTTGAGTATTTCACACCCCCTGACACAGTAGCAAATGCTCATACTCAAAAATGTTAAAATGATAGACAAATATCAGATACATTACAGCATGATTTAGCAGCTGCTGGTAGATTAGAAGTCTGTTTGCCTCCTTAGTTGGCACTGGGCAAAACCACTCCAGACACAGGTTGGTCACTTGCGCAGTCTTCTTCATTCCATTCTTCCTTCCGCAACTTGAACAAAGTATGGTTAACACACACATGTGAATCCCATGTATTTTAACTATATACTTGTTTCCCTCACTTGCATTATTTCCTGCAGAGGATGTGTGGCAAAAATGATGCATCAATAAGGAAATCACACAGTATATTGAACAAAAAGAGTTACCCCAGAACAGGGGTCTGCAACCTGCGGCTCTTTTGCTCCTCTGCAGTGGTTTCCTGTAGCTTTGACAAAATAATATGAAAGTTAAGATTTTTTATTTTCATTTTTTCATACAGAGGGAGCAACCTCTATTGTCAAGGTCGACATGATATTGACACCAAATAAAATCATGATTAAAATCAACATTTTGTCAATATAATGATTCATAATATAAAATATTAATAATTTCTTGCAATAAGTCTGCAACCTCTCTACTTCACCACCTACAACATCTGAAGCCCGCCAACTTTCCTTGTACCTGTGGATAACCTCAAGTTTTACACCCCTAGTAAGTTTACAATATCAACAAAAAGAAAAATCTAAGAAATGAAGAAGTTTTTATTCTCTGTGGATGGATGCACTTGCCTTAACTGCCAATGTGCCAGCTAACCCGAATGCTTGATATGTGGCAAAGACTTAGCCAAAAAAGGAGACAGTGATGATATTAATCAATATATGTAATCAAATTCAAGTTGTTTTTTGGCAGTTGTATAATTTCATAAATGCAACAGACTTTTTTTCAAAATAATGCTTCAGTATGAAGTTTAACTTTATATGCCGCATTGTCTTCATTGTGAAGTTTTAGTAGATTTTGTGGCTCCAGAATGACATCTTTCAGTTGGAAATTAGGCAAAACTTCTTCTTTAATTGTAAAGGTTGCAGACCCTGACCTAGAACATGTTCTCTGCAAACAGGACAAATGTATGAATAAACTGTACTGGAATTTAGGGTTAGGATCAGTCACATTAAAGACATCACACATTGTTTTCTGATCTTGTTTTTCAATGTACACACTATATAATTACACTGAGGAATCTGAATATCATGTAATTGTACAGTCATTGTCTATTTTGCATTTCAGAGCCCAGTTTCCTTCTCATTGTTCAGTATACTGAAGTGAGGTAAAAGAGTGTACAATTAGGGGACAGGGGATCCACCTATGTCTGGGGACATGATATGAAACATGCAGATTTTACAATATAACGTGTTTCTCTTTACTCACAAGACTGATTGTTTCTCTGTGGTCCAGTTCTGGGCAGTTTTCTAGGCATTGCTGTTCCCTTTGTGCCATATAGTAAGGCATCCACCACTGCCAAAGTAAGCCCTGAGAGAGCAGGTCCACCATGAATTGCTGAATGACCTATCATCCGACCAGCCATAACAAACAGGTCACTCTCGACAATGGCTGTCGACAGGGAAGGGACACGATGGTCTGCTTGTCCTTCAAACAGCTTAGTCACAGATGAATTTCCTGAACAAGTACAGATAAATACACAAGTAGAGCAAAGTTAACTGAAGGACATGACAGGTAATATAAGGGCAGTTAGACGGTAACGCATTTGAAAAATACTCATGCCAGTTACCTACATGTGTCAAAACTGGTTCCCACATCTCTTAAGCCCATTCATTTATTTATATGGCAACATGTGCTAAATTTTAAATGAAATGCACAAACCCAAGTTGAGTTGAAATCCATTCTTCAACTTGGAAATGGCTGATGACAGGATGTGTCTCGTAACCCCCACACCAACAGCAGCATCCCCTGCAATAAAACACTATTATTAAAATGCCAGTCAGCCAATTAACTTATTTACTTTTCTAACTGGGGCAACAGTGGCCCAGGAGGAAGAACAGCTGCTTGGAAAACACAAGGTACTCAGTGCGATGCTTGGCTCCAAGTGTCATTGAACAAGACTCTGAACCACTGGTCGCTCCCCTTGAGCAGGTTGATGCCTTGCATGGTTTCCTCTGCCATCATTGTGTGAATGGGATAGTGTAATGCCCCTTGGATAAAGGTGCTATATAAATGCATCATTTACCATTTAACAAAATTCTCGTTTAGTCATTGTGCATTAACCTACAGGTTAAACTGAATGCCAAGGTAACCACACAGATGTATCATTAGGTTCAAACATACAGTATGGCTCCAATTTAAAATGCAATCAATAACATTTCACAATTCCGGCTGGGCTTAATATACTATGATTATCGGGCCAAAAACCAAGATTTGGAAGGGCATCTGGGGTCACAAAACTACACTTTGACATACTGATTCTTTAATGTGTTACATTTGTCAACAAATACCTAGAATGCGGCACTTGAAAGGTCGTGTCCAGAGCCTCTCGTCACATGATTCTTTGTAGAAAGAAATAAGGGACATGTCTCGCTCCTCATCACTATCCCCTGCATTCAGAACAAGAATTACTTCTGCCAGGTGTTCTCCTCTTTGCTTTAGCTCTTCCAGAAACAGCTGCAAGGCCTCCTGAGGGGTTTCTGCTGTTTTCCAAGCTTCTTGTGAGACAAGGATGGGATATGTGTTATTAAAATTATCTGAAGACCATAGTTGATCAGGAGCAGGAGAGATTTAGTCTCCCCTTACATTTTTATTGCTTTGTTACCTGAGGATGAGGGTGGAGCCGCAGAGGAAGCTGCAGATGAAAGGCCTGAGGTCTCCTTGTCCAGCTCATCCACTCTGGGGGGTTTGCTAAAGAACCTTTAAGCAAAGAAACATAACACATATTACAGCACATGTCTAAATAACAGTTATCATGTAACATATCTTGGCTCTCCTTTCCTTACCATCCATTGTACATAAATACACAATCATTCTATGACCATAAAAACACTTTTCTTCAGTGCTATTTCTGTTGAGTCAAATGTTTAAAAGTTGGTGTTCTTTCTATGCTAGAGATGAAAAAAACTAACCACAATCTTCTTTTTCACATTGAAATATAGCTCCAAAAGAACAAGTACAAGAAGTTCTTATACCTTTCCACACAAATGCTGCCATGGCTTGGGAGCACTGACATTGCGAATTCTTGTTGGCATTCAGGGCATACCTGTGCAGAAGAGAATATTGACAAGGGGACAAAAATGTTATAAACAATTAAAAAAAAAAAAATCACAGATGGGCTTTTCATCAATACAAAGCACAAATTTTTGGCAACAATTACCCCTTGCTCCTCTGAATCTGAAATGGCAATGGTATCAGGATCCTCAATTGCATTGCAATTAGGCCCTTGAGTATCTTCCTCCTCTTCTCCCTGTTCCTGTTAGAGATTTTTATTACACAATCTGACCACAAGGTAGTGCTTTAAATAGTTTGGAATCAAGGCAATACAGCATAAAAATCATATAGAATAAATGGAAGTTTTGATGCATTGTGCCTGACCGACACTGTGACTGTGATTGGTGTTTAAACATCTCAATATTACATATAATCACAAAAATGCACAACTCACATTTGTTGTTGGTTTGCAGGATTTCACATGAAGTGGCAACATTTGCAGGGGCATGGTGACCTTGCAAGTTTTACAGGGCACATGTGGCATGTTTGCAAACTCTGCTGCATCATAGGGAAGTGGATGTGTGTCCAACTGCTCTTGTAACGGAACGGAAAAGAGGACATTCTTGCCGTTGTTTGAGACTTTGCCAAGCTGCTTTCCGGTATAGCCTTTGTCGTGAAGAATAACAGACAGCTTCCTCTGTCCACTGCCTCCTAAACCATAACATGAAATGATGTCAGCATGATAGCTTGTTTGTCCTTGTTGCTGTATGACTGCATTCTATGCTCCAGGACTTAGAAAATGCGCTTTGTCATCTCCTAATCTCTATGTAATAACAGTGCTGGACTTTGCTGGCTAATTATGCTCCACATGAGTCTTCAAAGACTCAAAATCAAACTACTTTTACATAGGCCTAATGCCCCTCTTCTTATTCCTTACTTGTGGTCTAAAACCATGATGCCACTACCTCCTTCATTTTATTATGGACTGCTCAGGGTTTACTCCTAATATTGTTACAGTTACTTCCCATTTTCAACTGAAGTCTGACAATGTATGTATTCAGACTCTGCCTCTCCCCGTAGCTCTCTGGCTTCCTTGTATCAATTTTTCCCAGCTATATCCCCAAAGATTAAAACAAAGATACATTTTTAATCCATCTGGACAATGTCATGTAAGTCTTTAACAGCAAAGCCAGCAGTAAGCACAAGAGTGAAACATCAGTGCACACACACACACACAAAAAAATAAATATTCTTTTGGGTTCTTTAAACTGTACCTGTATTCTTGTAAAACATCCACCTTGATTCAAGGGGATGGAGTTTCAAAACTTCTCCTCCATCAGTGACACTATCTGAAATAAAATCAAAATCACAAAGTAAATGACATTACCTGAAATGCACAAAAGTATGGAGTCAAATTTGGGCCAGAAGTTTTGTGCGTGTGCAAAAATGTTTTGAACTTGTAGAAATATTTTGTGTGCGTAAAAAAAGTTTTGAGCTTGTGAAATAGTTTTGAGCGTGCGCAAACAAGTTTTGGGCTTGTAAAATTATTCATTGCATGTGCAAAAAAAGTTTTTAGCTTGTAAAATTATTTTGTGCGTTTGCAAAAAGGTTTTGAGCTTGTAAAATTGTTTTGTGCGTGTGCAAAAAAGTTTTGAGCTTGTAAAATAGTTTTGTGCGTGTGTGAAAATTTCCCACCTTCCTGTGTGACAATGAAGTTGCGGATCCGCTTAAATTCCTTCCTTCGCATGCGACACTTTTTTTTTTTACAAGCACGAACCTCGAGTTACAAACCTCAAGTTACAAACTTATGGTCCTATTTTTACTCCTGTGGTAGACTAGCCAATCAGCCGTTGCCCATTGAATAGCCAATCAAAATGTTGCCCACTATCACAGGAGGTCAAACTGTCCAATCAGTGACCAAAAGGCTCTGGCGCGATTTCTCCCTCATCATGTCCGGCTAGACTCGGAGCTCCACGCAGCTGCACCTTAGAGCAACATGGACGGATCCGACGCTGGCATGTCTCAGGCATGGGTGGCTTAATTAACATTCCTAATGTTAGAGTTTTTGCTCTTAATTAACTAGGTTTAAAAAGGCAGTTGTGTCTGCATTCGGGAGTTGCGCAATTCGTATAGCTTCGTAATGCCGTTGCTAATAGCTTAGCTAGCCATTATCGATAGTGTACTTGTTAACGTCTGTTTCTGTTGTTAAACAGGTAATTGTTAAGTTAACCTTAAATTTAAGGACAGTATTGTGAAAGTAGACCTGTGTTGATTTGAATTTTTTTTTCTCTTTTAATTGTCGTATTTGGTATCATCCGAAAGGGCTTGCCATGCTTTTCTCTAGCTAACTATAACCATTTTCCACCCGTAGATGATAATGGGGAAAGTTTTATTTTCAACCTCTACTTCTTCGGCTTTTATCGGTCGGAACGATTTTAAAAGGGAGCACAAATATATTTCAATGGGTTTTATTTGTGAGAAGGGTTTCAAATTTAATATTTATGATGATTATCGCAAATTCACATGCTGCACATGACCTTGCAACCTAGTGTGTCTCCGGTACGTAATATGGCTGCCGCTGTGTTATTTGCCATGAGCACATATTGCGGTACTAGAAATTAAACTATAAATTTTCTTGCCTGGATGTACATAACGTTTTTACACACACCGGAATGTTTCATTTGGTACGCAAACATTAAGGTAAGCCAAAAAGTTGTGATTTCATTCAATTATGGTGTAGGTTGATTTGGAACTCTTACTACGACCCTTTGGGCATTAGTTCATGATGGTGTTGGCTAGCTAGCTAGCGCTAATGCGTGTCTAACGCCTGTAGGTAGGTTATCTCATTTCTGCGCTTCCGATATCAATTGAATCATTCTGAAAGATTTATGGAAAACTGTTGCTTCGTGAAAACAGTCGAATGCAGCAATTGTAAGCAAGACGCCGAGAATGACTAACAATTAAAGAATTAATTTTTTTTTTCTATTAGTTGCACATACTGAAAATGACCCTTATTTGATTTATATTACATGCACGTTGGAAAATATTCCATTACAACATAACTCGACGTTTCTGAACTTGAATTTTTTAGCACCCCACACTGCACCGCCTCTTTACCAACGCAAGTACTGCGTGTCCGCATACAGAGAGACACCGATCATTGGCTTGGGTAAAGTTGGGTAAAGGTGGATAAGTTTGAGTTTCCAGTAAAGCTATTAAGGGTGGATTTTCTGAGACTTTTTGCAGAATATTACCACCAACCTCCATCTTAAAATTGAACTACAGCCGAAGTCCAAATTTCTGCACGTGAACTATTATTTAAGTGCAGATTTCTAAACTGCGCTGGCGCCATTGGAAGGTCGTGAGAATAGCAAACTGAGTAAGTTTACGACTGGCAAATAAATAGCCACTGCCATCATAATCTAAGTAATCTCTCCGTTTCTGCTATTCTGTCTGCTGTCTCTTTCCTCTGGTAAAGTCAGATTATCAGTGGGATAGCTCTGCTCTCTATAATCCGGCTGATTTAAAAAAAAAAAAAAATCCCTCCTTATATTCAGCGGACTTGAAATATGTATTTGCAAAATCCAGCAGGCTAATGCGTGTGCTAAAGTGATTATTTGCTTTACAAGGACAGTCGAGATGCTGCTATTGAGTCTTCGCCTCCCCTGACCATGGATTACCCAGGCAATTCTGCTGAGTCTCTGGTGTGTTATCTTAAAGATTTGGTTATGCTGCACAGTTACTAACTCCTCTTTATGCTGTACAGGAAAGATACAATTTGGGGTTGTGATGTCACATCACACTTCTTTTTGCTAAAGTCATTCAAAGAATTTCAAGTCTTGCTCCATAGGTTAGGTCAGTGGTTCTTAAACTCAGTCCTGGTGCCCCACTGCGTATGCTGGTTTTTGTTCCAACCATAATGCAATTGTAGAATTTTAAAAAGCTGTTAATTTGTCTTAATTAGCTGAATTCCATGTTTAGAGCAGTTATTTACCATCTTAAGACACACTGATGGACACATCCATTGTGCCATGAAGAACAAAAGCCCTTGAACATATTGTGCTCACAGGGTTTCCGCTACATGTAGGCTAATTGATCGTGGCGCACCGTCACGCCTATGTAAAATGACTTTACATAAACTCAAATCCAAAGGACAATCAGGTGTCGCCAGTTCTCCTTGTTAAGTTAAAACAAGCGCTAATAATTCTTGACCTGTTGTCAATCATTTTGCTTGATGAACACGTTTTCCAATGACTAAAACTTAGCCATCGGCAGCAAAACGCGCTGCTTTCTTCTTAATGCTATGTGTGCAACGATTAGGGAAAAAAATATTTTGTTGACTTTGCAAAACGATAAACTACGATATTAACTTCTGTGTTTGCTGCGAGCACATCCTGCTCTACCTAATTGTATCTTCATGATTATTTAATTCCAAGTCATAATCGGTTTTCATATATGCGAAATCCACTGTCACGCACCTGAAACTGAAATCTCCATCCACATAGACTTCAATTATTACATCGCCTACGTGCTGATGGAATAATTGCTGACTTTAATGAAACTTTAATGAAAACTGGCCACACCTGATAATGTTGAGTTTTGACCCGACGCTGAAGCCCTCCGCCACAGTTTCAGTATGAGGGGCGCACGGTCTACCAAATTAGCTATGGGGTGCTCCAAACATTGAGCATTTAAGAGTAGCAAAGTTTCACAAGTAAACAGGAAAGTATCCATGACATTATGGTCAAGTACCTTCATGTGCGTCCCCTTCCGTTCCCTGTTCAGCTTGAAGGTCAGGAGCTGAAATGCTGTGATGTTCCCTCTGTCTGCGCTGCGGTCTAGTTCCGATGTCTGGACTGCTAAATGAACTTTTCAGATCCTCAATTGCACTTTAATCAGACAGATATTGATTTCAGTATATCGTCGGCCTGCTGATAAAACCTTGCATCTTCAAAATGATAAACTTTACAGGAGAAATGCTAATTTTTTAATGCAGTTGAGCTGTGTTCGATTAGGATGACCATTTTTCTTCCAAGAATGTATCCAATCAATAAAATTTTGTATTTTGCGATGTTTATGACATACGAGTTTTTGTTTCTTATCAAATTGCAGATACAAGGTTTTATCAGCAGGCCGACGATATAGAATATATGACCTGTGTGCACATTTTTTTGGGGTGGGGGTCACAATGAAATGTGTTTACCTTTCACCGCATGAACTAGCATGATACGGCAAGACATCAGCAGGATACTGGCCATCACAAACAGGCAGGTACTCTGAAACAAAAATTGAAAATAGTCAATCATTTCATATTCACCATCGACATGTAAAGTTGTCCATGCCAAGTACTGGTGGTCATGCAGTTTTATATTTTACAACTATGTGACATGTGAACAAGACCACTGAATAACTAGAGTTCATTTGTTTCAGTTTAGAGTAGTATGGTTAAACAGTTGTCAAATGCACCATCCTCCAACCTGGACTTTCTCTGATGCGAACGTTTGGTTCATATTACATCTCCATGACATCTTCCTGGAGCTGTTCGGAATGAGATTCCTGGCAATGCATTTGAGATTTTCAGCATACAAAGAAGTCAAGTCAAATTTTATTTATATGGCGCCAAGTCATCTGCCACTTACAGACCCAACAATGAGCAAGTGTGTTAGGCAAGAGTGGAGAGTTAAAATAAATACATCAACCTTTGAACAGGTTTTAAAACGGGAAACTCAGCAAGTTTAGAGCCATCGGTGATTGTAAAATGAAGTTTTGAGAGACCACTTTTTATGAATACTTACCTGGACACAAGTTTCAATATGGATGACAAGCAACTGAATGGGCATAGTTTCTCCACAACTCTTGCACTGTGACTTGGGCATTCTACAGAACTCTGCAGCATCTGTAGGAAGAGGTGTAGTATCTAATGTCTCTTGAAGAGGGACAATATACAGCATCTGTTTCCCATTGCTTGTGCTCGTCTTTAGCATCTTGGCCGTGTAGCCTTGTGAGCCTTGGTTCACCACAGACAGGGTCCTCTGTCCACTACCACCTATAATATTTTATGGAAAAGACAATGGATGAGGGTTTTTTTTTTTTTTTTCATAAAAGGAGTGAGAGAGAATTGCAATACAAATTGAATCAGCGCCACCCCCCAAGTATCAAGATAAAATCGAATTGGAACAAAAGCATATTGTCCCAGGCCTATATAGCGATATTCACTGTTATAAACAATGACACCGAAGTTGCGCATGTGCAGGTTGGCGGTTGGCAGAAAGCGTGATCATAACACAAAGAAACATGGCAAGTAGTCGCTTTGGTTCTTTGCATTTTTCTCAAAAACGTGATTCCTGAACCCTCAGCGAACCTGTTGGTGCAACCTATAACACAACTGACTGGCATCGCTATTTTAGGTCTTTTATTTATTAAGTACATGTAAAGACAGATCTACTAGTAAACTTAGGGTGAGATGAGCCTTTTTGCCAACCATGATAAGACTTGACGTCAATGTAAATATCGCTATAGTAGCCAACGTAACTGGACAATATACCCACTATTTGGCAGCGGTGATCTACTTGCTCAAGCAAGCACATCTGTATTAAATGTATTCCTTTATGATTTTGGACAATCACTAACTTTGCATTTAATTCAAATTACTGTACAAAATGTAGCCTCTTTATGCTCATAGGTAATTGTTGGGCATTAAACCAGTAATACAGCAACATTTCATACCTGCTGCTTTATACAGTAGCCAACCTCCTGTTAGGTCCTTCATTTTGGAATATTCTTTAGTCAGGATTCTGGTAATCTAGATTAAGACAAAAATAATAAATATTCTTTTTCCATGCACCCTCTCCCTCTTTCTTTCTGATTCGGACATAACTCCGTTTTGACCATGGACAAGACCAGATTCCAGTAACAGGCAAGATGCGAAACTACAGAAACAAATTGATTAAAAGGATACTATGTTTAAAGGGAAGCTTCTTTGCTTTGATTTAAGCCCATTACTTAAATTACAAGCAGGTTTGAAGACCTCTGGTACGAAGAAAAAAAATTCTCAGCAATGGCCAATGGACTAACTCCTATGGTAAACGATATGGCATGGCACTACATTGATAAATGTTGCAGCTTAATACAACAACATGCAATACATCTTCATGATCAGCATTGTCATTAATGCCAACTGTACGCCTTCCAAGTCTTGCCTGCAAAAGGCTTGTGTCATCTTTCCGAGTTTTAGCAGTGCTCTTGGGCAACAGGCAAAAATTGAACTGGAGCCATTTGCCAGCAGGAACTATGACACTGGTGCTTGGAAAAGGCCTCTTTCCTCGGTTCCTCTTCCCCTGGTATAATGCTGGAAATTACCTAACAAATTAAAAATGCCTGTGTAAAATACTACAATTGTCCCAATACTATCATCATATTCAAAGGATGAAAAAAAATCAGTTTTACTTCTTAACGAACAAGTCAACTTACAGTAAATGTTTAAATCTTAGTACATGTGAGGGTCTGGAGCATAAATTAAACAAATGCATGCAAGTTCATAAATATTACAAACAGTAATGCACTATGGATATACTATAAATATGACTATCCTGCCTCTGCATTTCCCTCTGTGCATTTAAGGCTGTTTGGTGTTGGGCAGGTGGCTGGAGGTGGACTAGTGGCTGGAGGCTGGCTGGTGGCTAGAGTATGAATTTTTTAGGTCACAACAGTTATAAGTGCAAACAAATGACAGGTCACATGCTCCGCCTCTGATGCAAAATCAGTGTTCCATTGATTACAGTGCCAGCATTTTGAATTAAATCTTCAGTGTAACAACTCTGCATGCCAGCCAGAATGTGCAGACTCCATGAGCTCATTTGTTTGTATGCAATTCTCTGGAGCTGACACCTAACTAACAATAAGTGAAACTGGTATAGGGCTTTTGAAGAACTCAAAATAGTTCTGCACTATAAACCAAACATACTACTGACACATGGGGGATTGGAGGTGGGGCCTGAGGAAGTGGAGAAGACATGAAACAGCAATCTTAAGGTCATATCGTACCTTTCCACAACGTGTTTGGGTTGCCTTTATGGCAGACTGCTGGTTAATTTGTGGCACACTTGAAGCTTGAATTCTTTTCTGTGCACTTGACAATATGTCCAAAAAACTGAACAGCACTCTCTATGATGTTTTTTACAGACTCCTGTGGAAAACATTCATTATAAATCAAATTTTAAAAATTCATGCAGTACATAAAATAGCTGTATGGCATATGAAACAAGTCCCCCCCCAATCATAAAAAGATTGAGCACATCTTGCTGCATTGATAGCAAATACGGTTTCCCATTAGATTTTAAAGATTGTACTTTGCGGTTTACCTGCCGTTTGCCAGCTCACGCGACACGAACAACCTTGACTGGAAACTCAAACTTATCCACCTTTACCCAACTTAACTCAGTGCCTTCCTCCAGATATTAGCGTTAAGTGCCCGTGGCATTGGAGGCACTTGATAAAAGTGTGGTTCAAGAGGTTTGCCTTACTGGCAATGGGGAAATGTGAGCTGGTGGTATTTTTATTTCAAACTTACTGTGACAAAGGGTTATTTCTTGGATCATTAAGCCAATCATCGGTGTCTCTCTGTATGCGGACACGCAGTACTCTGAACGTGATCTTTGAGTGTTGCTGGCGCATACGTCTGCTGCCGCTAATTTGTGTCCATGGTGATGATCAGCGATTCTGTGATCGATCTCCAAAAAGTTCGATTAGAGGTAGCCGTGTCTTGGGCAAGCACTCAGCAGGATCAGCAGCACCGGGCTTCACTTAGCCTATCCTCCTCTGACTGCTGTTTGCTTTGTGCAATCAATTAAGCCAGCGACAATGCTGTTTGGGATATGGCAATCCTCGCTTTGGCATTGATCCAGGATCTCAGGATCCAACTTTTGTGCAATAGGCCCCAGATTCTATTTTTTTTAGAATTCACCATTGCTCTTTACAATGCAATTGCGCACTTCAGCCTGGAGTCTGTTTTACTTGACGTGTCATTATTAAGACTGTGTGGTTTTCAGCTTGGGAGCATAATGGCAGCAGAGGGATTTGAACCCTCGCCCCCGAAGAGACTGGAGCCTTAATCCAGCGCCTTGGACCGCTCGGCCATGCTACCCTTCGCTATGGAACCTCCTGCTTCCTTTCACTGGGGATGTATCTTAAATGTATTGTGGCAAATTCTATGCATACAGTGCTGTATTCAAAAAATTGGTTTTGATTTAAAGTGTCATTTTCTGTGCTCTTTTGCAGAATTTCAGTTTGGTTTGCGTTCATGGATTTTATTGCCAGCTGTTATTTATTTACAGTGTGACTTTCTAAGATTGAACTAGGCAACAACAGCTGGTAAATATATCTAGTTTCCGAGACCCCTCACACTGTTCTTTGTCAATTGTGTTTTTTGTTGTGTTAGTCTACTGGATACTTCACTGATTTGCATTAATTTTCCTTTTCCTCACGTAAATGTTGCACCAAAAGAAGTATAAGTCAAAATTATTATAGGAGCCAAAGCACCCTAGATGTGATTTGGGTTATGGGATTATTTTATTTCTATAGGTTATTTGCCTACAGCCATAGCCTACTTTAGACATTGAAACTCAGTTTAGTTGTATTTTAGATTGTTGTATTTACTCAGTCTCTAATTAATGTTTAGATTGATAACTTTGGATATATTTGCACTAGGCATGTTTATTTAGATGAGCCTAGGAAACTCCTTTATTTAGCTCAGAGCTCATGTTCGTTTTTTGGGCTGCTGGCCCTTTAAGGGACTCGGAGGCTTGCTGCGCTGCAGTTTGTAAGCGTCTGTGAACTGGCAGGGCAGAGACGGCGGTGAGTTCGGCACTGAGAGCATACAGTTTTTTACTTACCGTAGCTGAAGCATTATTTCGTGGCAAAATTGCCAAGTTTATAATTTAGTTAAGGAATATAATAATTTACTCCTGTAACAAGATTTCGCCTGTGGAAGAATAAACATTTATTTGTCATCTTTTTACATCGGAGTCCAGTGGAGTTTTTTTTTCCGTTGCTAGCAACGAACGTACTTCAGCACGAGTAACGTCAACCAAGGCAGTGGACCGCCGGCCCTCACAATTATCTTTGGTTACCGCAATCGGTCTAAAATACTGGACATTAATGAAATCCTTGATTCCTTCTTTCCTAGGTTTTAGTAAAGGAGGAACACATTTTCTGCTGGTGTGGATTTCTTGGTCAGGTTTGAAGAGGGGGTCTAGCATCGCAATACAGTAATTCACTTTTCAGCAGACTATCAAATAAACTTCTGAGCATTTGCATTGGATGGGAATGGAAACCGGGTCAACTGCTTGGAAGGCAGCTATGCTTACCACTATACCACCAACGCCACAATCCCATGTTATATTCCTCAACTGCTGCTGTTCTCAATGACTTTGGTCCATACGAACTTTTACCTTCCGGAGAGGTTACGTTACAGCTGTTCTCGGAATATGTTCTGTGCTTCAGATACAAAAGGCATAGGCCTCAATTCCTGCATAAGGAATCATTTGTCGTTCCTCGTCTGAGAGTCCAGGTTCTATTTGTCTTTTAATTCACACCGGCTATTTGCCATGCTGTCAGCCTCTTCAATGAGAAAGCTCTTTTACCTGACATTTCATCATTAAAACGGAATGTTTTCCAGACTGGGATCTATATGGTAGCAGAAAGATTCAAATCCTCGCCTTCAAAGAGACTGACTCCTTATTCCAGTGCTTTGGACCCTTGGGCCAAGCTACCAATCCCTGTGGAGCCTGGAAGGTCTTGAAGCTCGGCATTTATGAGAAATGCATTTTGAAAAACTTGTTGTGTACAATGCCAGGAATGTGAAATTGTTGTTGATTTGAAGTGCCAGTTGCCGTGTACTTTTGCAGAAAACAACTTTAATTTAGTTCCACGCTGAAATTTCTGCACTGCTAAAGTGACTACAGTGAATTGAGCCAGAGTAACAGGTAAACACGCCTCGAGTTCTGTTCCCCTCCGACTGTTGTTTCAGAATGATGCTTTTTCCTGCAAGTCTTTTAGACCCTTCTCTCTAATTTGTTCTACTTATCTTTTATTTATGTAAATGTCACACTAAGAGAAGCAAAACTTGTCAAGATCATTTTTTTCACTGCAATCTTTTAAAAGTAGTGGGCTTGAATGAAGGTCTTGATCCCCTTTTTTTGCAGTTTGACGTGAAAATTTTACCAAATGTTTTCCTGTTGTGGGCCTTCTGGCCAGGATTTTTGAGGGGATCTCGTGTTGCTTTTGCACTCCACTGCCACATATCTGAGCAAAATGCTGTAGTAGTGATGTAGTCACCGCGTTGGACAGCAATAACATTCAGGTCAACTGCTCGGAAGGCATCTATGCTCACCACTATACCACAAATGCACCGGGCCTTTATTGCCTGTGTCCAACGCTGCTGTTTCAAATGACTTTGAGCCACATCACCTTCTACCTCGGTAGTGTTACAGCTGGGCCCCGTTTCAGAAAGTGGGCTTAGTGGTAACTCTGAGTTTGTTAGCTCAGAGTTGCCGGAAACTCTGAGTTTTCCGGTTCACAGTGCGAGTTCAGCCCAACTCTGAGTCAGTTACCGCGGCAACATACTCGGTGAAGCTAACCTGCTCGTTGGTAGGTTTTCTTCAAGTTACTCTGAGTATCTTCTCTTCCTGAGACTGCAGACTGAGGAGATGTTAGACATGGCGTACCCGTTCCTTGAAGCTCAAATACTGAGAAGAATTCTCCGTTAGGAGAGAGTTATCCGACCACGTTTGGATGTTTTATTGTTTCCGGACAAATATTTGTTTGAGCGTTCCATGTCTCTGTGGAATCTATAATTTATTTCAACAAAATTTTCAGCCCGATATTGCTCGTGTGACACACCGAGGACATTCTCTCAGTTCAGAACAAATTGCGTAGCTCTTCGTTTTTTTTTTTTTAAATACTTTTATTTATTTATTTAATTTTTTTGCAAATGGCAGTTTTCATAATCGTTTTGTTTTATTACGGAAAGAAACAACCGCGAGTTCATTACTCAGGCCGGTAGGCCACAAGTCTAAGTTTCGGCTCCGTTCTCCTTTTTCGGGTCGCGATTGTCCTGTGCATGCGCGGCCCGAGTACAGGCTCTGAGGAGCCTCTTGTATTATCGGTTTCTACCAAGAGTAAGCTCTTCGAAGTACAAAAGGGAGTTCCCGATAACGTAGGTTAATAAACAGGGCCACTCCCAATGCGCCTTCCTATTCGTCCTTACGCCTATATATACCTCCTACATTCCCACAATCCACGCTCGTCTCGATTCTACGTCGTTCACTCGCTAAACAGACAGCCAGCGCACAGCAAAAGTTCGCTTACCCGAAGCACGAAATCCAAAATCCGATTGAGTCCCTCAGACGCAGAATAATTCATAACCACGCCTCTCCCCAAGACCCATTATTCACAACCGACACCGGGGCCGTAGCCACTCGCTACTGGTTCCTGCACCATTTCCGTCTGATTTTAATAAGATCAAACTTTCCATCTAAATTTATTTTCTGAATATAATTTCCGCATCGGCTCTATCATTGCAGCATCCAAATGAGGAGTGCTGTACTACCAGATTAAAATCCTTGGCCGGTGGTCATGGAACTCGCATACAAACTATATTCGCAATGATTTCGATGATGTACGTGAAGACCATTTCTCGTTGGTCCATTAACACTTTTTGGGGCTTAGGAGCCATACAGACTCCGACAAGAGGCGCGAGCCCCCCCCCCGAGTCTTGCCACCCGCACAATCACAGACCAAGTCCAACATCACATTTGCCTCGATCTCTTATCCGCAGTTCCACTCAATACTCTCCTCCACTTTGGGAGTGGTCCAGAATTAATTAAATAATGAATAACTCTCTGGAGAGTTTTTGATTCTTCACAATACATGTTGGAAAGTCTGCTAATTTGCTGTAATGAATGATCAACAGTTCATATGTTCAATTCATTCTAAGTCAAAAGACCTCAAGACAGAACAACTAATGTTTTAAAATGTGAAAATTAAAGTCTGTGGAATTATCCTGAAATAAGTTATTTGCATCAGCTTGGAATGAGAAAATAGATTCCACTTGTATTATCTTAAATAAAATAAGGACAACTTAAACTTGCATTTTTTTAATTTATTTGCTTCCTGCAAGAACAAATGCAGTAGTTAATATTTTGTATGTTGTTCAAACAAGTAAAATCATCCACCTGTTACCCCCTCATCCACCTCTAACTGATGCTCCAGCAATTGGATTTCTAATGTAGTTTTATGTATTCGTAATTTAACCTTCATTTGGTTGTTTTTTAATACTCTCGAATTGACTCGGTCAGCGATTTTCTGCCACACAAACTCACGCTCTATTACAGCGGCAACTGTACTTTTTTTTTTTTTAAATAAGTGTTCGTACTCAGCGTACGCCTTTATTAATTTGTCCAACTCTGGAGAAAAGTGAGACGCGCGACTTTTTTTTCTCCACCGTTGCCATGGTGAATCGTGTTATCTATATTCCATTGATGAGGGCTTTTAATATCCTCGTGCACACGCCTGACTCTGGCGTAAGTTAACTCAGAGTTGATTGAACCAAGAATTACCACCGGTTCTGAACCCGAAAACTCCGCGGTCAGCAACTCAGAGTAAGTCAACTCACAGTTACAGAACAAACTCAGAGTTTGTTTTCCCTGCTTTCTGAAACGGGGCCCTGTTCTCGAGATGTAACCTGAACTTCATACACAAACGGCCCAGCCTTCAATTCCTGGATTGCTACTTCAGTTGCAGTTTCGTTTGAGAGTCCAGGTTCTATTTTTTTAGAATTCACCATTGCTCTTTACAATGCAATTGCGCGCTTCAGCCTGGAGTCTGTTTTACTTGACGTGTCATTATTAAGACTGTGTGGTTTTCAGCTTGGGAGCATAATGGCAGCGGAGGGATTCGAACCCTCGCCCCCGAAAGGGACTGGAGCCTTAATCCCAGCTGCCGAAGGATCGGCCGTTCAACATTTTGGAAATGTTGGACAGTATGGCCAATGATATACGCGGCTCCAACATTCTGCCACCAATCCTCTTTGCGAATTTTCCCCGGCTTCCAACATTTGACCAATCACGGCAGAGAAATGTTGGAGCGGGGAAGAGAAAATTGTTTACCGAAGGGGGCGTTTTCTGCGGCTCCAACATTCTGCCACCAATCCTCTTACCAAATTTTTCCCGGCTTCCAACATTTGACCAATCAGGGCAGAGAAATGTTGGAGCGGAGAAGAAACAAATTTTTTTTTCGAAGGGGGCGTTTATCAAGTAGTGGGGATACTGTAAGAAAGACGTAATCACAATTGACAGTTTGTTCAAATTTGCTTGAAGTTAATTCGTGAGTATTTACACATTTATTACGGTGTTGTATACGACACAGCTTTATGTAAAAGTTATTTTTCACCGGGGTGACCCGTCATATCGAGAGATTTAACGATCGTCGTCTTGCTAGCTATGTAACGGAACACCTTGTCATCCACCTGTAATTTGACTCCTTATGTTTGTAGCTTTTAGGTAATGTTCGTTGGCATGGCTACGATGAGTTTCGAGGGCAAAATATCATAATCAATGATACTTAAAGGGGACCTATTTTGCTATTTTTCCAAGTTTATATTTTGGTCTTTGACTCCCCTAGAGTACTCCTGATCGCGCAAAGTAAAGAAAGGGTATTTATTTCGCTCATACTGCCATCCTCAAAAAACTGCATTTGTAGTACATTGTAGTCTCTGCCTGAAACGCCTCACTGGGGTGGCTCTTCCGCTATGGCCCCCCACTCCCGTGTACCCACTTTTTTTCTGACTGGCCAGCTCTGTGGAGGGCGGAGTTAGGCGGGGCGAGGCTGCAGAACGCAGTTTTCCGTGTCCGGCTCCCCAGAGTGAAACCTGAGACACGTCTGCAATGTGATAAGGACGCGGTGGGCAAATTCCGCAATCTAACGTTATACTTGAATATAGATTGAATGACATGATCTTGTTCTCACAAACGCAGCGGCGAAAGTGGAGGACGCAGTGCGAATATCTGTCAGCTCAAGCACGAATTTACTATCGGCTACAGTTTGCTACGGCAACAGTTGGTGAGTACCGCGGTTTTTCTACTCCTAGCTAGGATGCAGGGGAAGCTAGAATCCACCCCATATAGACACATTTGTAGAACAGGTCGACATGCCCAAGTGTAGACCGGAGACTGTAGAAATCCGGTGGGTCTGAGTTTAGAGGGAAACATGGACAGTGAGGAGCAGCTAAAAGTGGACCAACAGCTTATGGACTGCTTCGGTGTGTATTAGGACCTGCTGGGTCGTGTGCATTGCTGTGGTGTGTTGTTAGCGTGGAGAAACGAACAGCTTCTGCGCTGGTATATGACGGAGGGGCAAAAGCTCCAGGCTTAACGGCCTTTTCGGAAATTCCCGTGGTAATGATTTACTTATTGCTTCGGAATGACCAGCTTTTCCTCGCGGAAAATGGGCGCGTTATGGATTGTGCGCGAGAGCAAGCTAGAGCTCCGGTTATGTTATGAGCATAATACAGGTTTTACAGACCGTAAGTTCCGTCTGCGTGAACCGTTGCTTATGTGGAGCTAGAGAATCGATCACTTTTACAGGAAATAATTTAATATTCAGTCGCCGATTTAATATTCAATCGACAGCAATGCAGAGAAATCATTTGTGATACCATACACGTTATAGCCTGTGCTTTTCCCTATCGCTTTCACCGGTAGCATCAGAGAGCTTGCTCAGACATTGGGGATGTATCAGGCTGACCCTGGTCATGGATAAGTAAAGCGATCGTTTCACAAGCACCCAAAAACTCACCCCAAGCTTTGCAAAACCTACGTCTGGTCCAACTGCAGCCCAGCTCGGCAGACACATACAGCACCTCTCCGGTTAGCTTCAACTGTAGTGGCTACAATCAGGCAACGTTATGATGAAACTGTCACATTGATGCTTACCGAAGTAACACTAGCATACCGATCAGAATCGCTGCATATAAGTTAACCAGGAGCGTTTTTAATTAGCAGAGCAGGGGAACTAACATGCAGTAGCTGATAAGTGGTCATGACTTTGAATGTAATCTGTCGCGCGAAAAATTCGCTTTGCGTCCGGTGTGAAAGCGGCTTGACATGCCCGTATTCGCGTCTTTGCACTGACTTTGAATGTAATCTGTCGCACGAAAAATTCGTTTTGTGTCTGATGTGAAAGCAGCTTTATTGATAGTACGCGACAGCTAGAGAGAGCTCGGTTATGTTATGAACATAATACAGGTTTTGCAGACCGTACATTCCGTTACCGCGGACAAGTTGCTTATGTGGAGCTAGCAAATCGATCACTTATACAGGAAAGAATTATCTATTTAATCTTCGCCTTTTTCGGCTTTTTATTAGCCACAACAATTTCTAAAGGGGATGAAATTATGTCAAGGTAGTGCAGAGAAATCATTTGTAAACCGGTAGAGCTTCTGCGTTTCGCATTGCTTTCATGGTAGCACCAGAGAGCTTGCTCAGACATTTGTGAAGTATCCTGCTGATCCCGGTCATGGATAAGTGAAGCGATCACTAACTGTAGAGGCTACAGTCGGGCAACGTTATGATGAAACTGCCACATTGATGCTTACCGAAGTAACACAAGCATACCGATCAGAATTACTGCATATAAGTTAACCAGGAGCATTTTTAATTAGCAGGACACGCAAACTAACATGCAGTAGCTGGTAACCGAGCGGTCATAGCCACATAGACAAACCCTTGCAATACAGTGTAGTGGGAAAAATATCCCAAAAGGTTCTAAATTCAGAGTATTACTATAATCACAGTTCAACAAAGAAAACTCAGCCAGGTTCTTATGGCCCCTGAGAACTGCTGCAAGCCTGTGGAGCTGTGAAGAAACAAAAACTCATAAATCTGTCAAAAAAGCAAGATAAGAAGGCCTCTAGCAGGCAAACCAAGGCTGGCTGGGTGAGCTAATCTTCCGGAATGACCATATCGGTCAGCCCAGTCCCAGTACCTGAGCATGCGCACCCAAGTATTCTGGAACCATCCATGACCCAGATAAGTTACTGAACTTTTGGTGAACCCAGGTTTGGGAGGCTCATATGTGGTCTTTGAGCGTCCCTGGAGGCTTAAAATTAATTTACACTATGACGTAATGCCAAACTTGTTACTAAGGGTGGAGTGTTGCTATATGACAATGAACCAATCAGAAAGTAATAATGTTGGATAAGGTGGGATGAGTCATGTTTAATCCCACCTAGAGGGACGTGCCAAAACGATAATAAATACGAGGGTTCGGACAGTCAGTGGTCAGTCTGTGTCGGGTGATTGAAGAAGAATGAATGCTATGTGGTTTGCGCAGACCAGCCTGGGTTTTGTACTTCACTTTGAGCGACTTGAGCAATAAACCCAATCGCATCAGACTCTGGAGAATGTGTCCGTTCCTTGAAGGTAGATTTACAAGGGTTAGGAGAACACTTGGTCCGCAAGTGTTTTCACCCACAACAGGTTTTACAGACAGCAAGTTCTGTTACTGTGAACAGTTGTACCAAGCATCCAAATTACAAACAAGTATTAAAAGTTAGCTTCAAATGAGGTTTATGTTCACACACCTTCTGTAGAATTTCCCCTGATATCACTCTTGCATATTTAGGACACAAACATTAGCAACAGTAACTTGGCTACGTTAGCCGCTGTGCTACAGCCACAATCAACTGGCTATCATGTCAGGTTGGCTTATGCAGTAAAAAGCAACTTACAGCTTCTGTGTCTGTGAGTCACGGACAGTCGCGACCGATACAGGCTTTATCTTCAGATATTTTACCAAGCCTGCGTTTGAGGCCAGTTGTTAGTGCTAACTATCGCTAAGCGGTCCTGCTAGCCACCCGTAACACGTTAGCTTCACTGACATTATTTGCTGTTATATCGTTACTTACAGCTTGTGGCTCCGGCGCTTGATCGATGCAACTGCTTCAGGTTTGAGAAGCAGCTGAAAACGCTTATCCTGTGTCGAATTATCCTTTATTGATAAAGCTGTCTTTGGTGAAATGCTGAGCACAATCAGTTAACGTTCCCTTTGGCCGTGGCTTTTTGCTGCCAGCAAACAAAAAAAAGCTACCCACTGATTTCTGGTGGCATCGTCTTTTTGGAAAAAAAAAAAAATCGTTGTTTTTCTTTGCATCCAAAAAGTAAACGGACGAGCAGCTTTGGGAGAGATACTGACAAAATTGCACCTCACATGATCTGCGGTTCTTCTTTTGTATTTCCAAAAGTGAAGATGCTCTGAAGGCATAGTATGATCTGCCGTTGTTAGTGCCTGCTAGAATAGTTTCCGGTGTGGGCAGGTCCAGCGCCATGATTGGCTCTGGCTAGGTCTGTACTAATTGGATGGCACAACCTGGCGTCAGGTTTTAAACAAGTTAATGTAACGTTCACCCAGATTACATGTATGTGACCCACAACACAGTCACAATCATTGGCACTCCACAAAATCAATGGTGAACCAGCGGTCTGCAGGTAACATGGGTGAAGTCAATGAGCTGAAAACTGCACCTGTTTTTCAATGGGTTTTTATGCAATAACCACTGGAGGTTTTCTCCCAAATCGTTTTTCAATATAATTGCCCAAGCCTCTAATTTACAATGGTGTATAAGTTTTATGCCAAAGGTTACCAAAATTTTAATTATTCAACCTTTCAACTGGGCAATGTTTTTTAACACCCAGTATATTCAATTACTTATGCCGGCAGTACTAATTAAATAAACTATAGCAGACACCGTGTACAAAGAACCCGGCAAAGAATAACATAAAGCCTTAAATGTAGCTCAGTCCAGATTCCTTTCGATGAACTCCTTAAAGCACTGATCAACCATTGAAATTGTTTCTTCACCTAGTTTGTAGCATCGTCTAGCTGCAGTGGTTGGGACTGGATCAGGAACAACACAGAGTACATTCACAAATGGAACATGGGATTCATCACGAGTACGTGGCCATGAAAGAATGTTATTGGAACCTTTCCGTCGGTGCATGAAATTAACCATCACATCACAGTATTCATCTGACCTTGCCAAAATGCACCCAATATACCAGTTATCATCACACACAGCCGCGACATATTGCCCTGGCATCAAGGCAGTCAAATCCGGATTGTTGCAGCGGTCAGGACCTGATGCAACCTTCACACGAGTGCTCAAACTTGACCTGTCCTCAGACAACTGTGACATCTTCAATTCGTAATGTGACACAGGAATAAACCTGTGGTGACTCCTAGTACCAGCCACTGTTTTGGCTGACGTCATCCGTGCCTCAAGCATCAAGCCATGGGCCTCAATGGCCTCTTTTGAAACGAAGACCATTTTTATCCCTGTTATATGGTCATCAGCCCACTTAAAAAGGGTCAGGAGATCAAGGATTTGGCCATGCTCAGTCGCTTGCAGACTCGCTCGAGACACTAGCCTTTTCTCAGTTCCCCCGATACCATCACAAGGGCTTTCACCGTGACTGGTACCAAAGAAGATCCCTTCTGCTGTAACTCCGAAGTCATCTTCATGGTAGCACAGGTTTATGAAATTCTTGCAGTTTTTATATTGGGAGGCGGCTCCGTCTCTAAAGTAGTGGACATGACTAATGGATGGAACAGTGCCTTTCACAAAGCCCATTATAACACTGATGAATTTGTTCACTGCCGCAGCATTATGTTCCCTGTCATCACTGATGATGCAGCACTGATACATTCTCAGGGCATGCTAGCCTCAGGTCAAAAGTAAATCACAAAAGGGTGCAAAGATGCTTGTGCCGTTTCCCAGTGGAACCCCTGGATGGCATCCTGGCATATAAACGAATAGTTCTCTGCGTAATCCAACAAAATAATCACTTCACCTACTGGAAGATTGTCCTTGAGGTTCCTGAGATAAGCGGCTTGCGCTTTGGCAGTGTAGTGATACTTAGTTGCATTTTCAGCCATGTTAACCAGAGTCTGAATAAAATCTGTCACTGATTCACTCACATCAGTTAACTTGGATTGTCCACCATGAGTCCACTGCTTATAGTTTACTGAATCTTCGTTATCCACGTCAGCCTCATTGAACGTAATCTCCAAGTATTCATGTAGCTTTCTCTTATCAGGACAGTTTTCACATCTACGCATCTCATGCAGTCTCTTGAGTCCAATGAACAAAACAACAAGGAAAGCAAATCTTTGTAGTCAACTGATTTTGGAAGAGCTGCTACAGGAAGTTTTAAATTTTGATGCACTTCACATACGCAGACTGAATGCATTCCACTTGCCTTGACTTTAACGCACCAATTTGGCCTGAGTGCTCAAGAACTTAGAAAATCCTATATCAACTGCATGACGGCGTTTAAATTCGAGATTAAGTTCCCTAAGGTTAGAGAGCAACAGTCTTTTCTGGTGCTAAACTTTTTCCCCATTTGTTACTCTTGTAATCACAAAGTCCTTCTTCCCGGACACATGTACACGAGAATTCGTCATCCTGGTAGAACTCCTTAACCATATCGATCACCTCTGTAGACATCGGTTTCCCATGTTTGTTTTGTGGATCCGCCAGCACACCAGACATCTCCCTCAGTTCACGCCCTTTTTCAACTAGGTACCATGTAACCCCAAATTCCTTCGCAATTCTATCGATAGACCAGGTGGGTGGCGCCAGAGTAAGCAATCTGATTTTCTCCCTTCGAGTAGCTTTACTACACTTGACTTTTAGATCACTGACTAAGGAGGCTAGATCAGAACAAGCTGTACAGTTTTCACAGATTTCTTCAGTGGGAACCTTTAATACACTGGTAACACTGTCCTGAATCTTTGCTGAAAAATCACCAACCTTTCACTTTGCATAGGAGGCCCGATCTTTTGTGAAAAGTTTTTTTCCATGCACATTCAGTGGGGTGCAACCAAGGCTAATGAACTTCTGGTTAAGATCCTCTATCTCTGGATCCGGCTGATAGTCACTCATCTCCAGTGCAGGTTCCTCCACGGTGGCTATCGTCTCATTCTGTGTGGTGTCCAATGTCTTTTTCCAACACGAGATGCACAACTTCTACCCTGGCTTAACGTTAATTCCATGCTGTGCAACCATTACTGCTAAATCCTTGTTAACCTTCCTTAGTGAAGCTGAAATTTAAATGTCAAAACCAATAAATTATGGTTTGAGGAACATAAAAAACTACTTACTCACGATAGTGATTCCATAATAATACGTGCCATGGAGCTGAATTTGTGATTTGGTCCGAGTTCTGCCTTGCTTTCGACTGAAGGGTTGACCCCTAATCAGTCAAAGGTTTGGCAAAACTCGATCAAATAAGACATTCAGCTATGGCCCATGATAATAGTTTCTTCAGTGTAATTCTTAGCTCAGGAATTTCCAAAATGCAGAAAATGTTAAAAACGCACCTTTGATGCCTTTCTTGTGAACCAAAAAGGGATTGCAGCAATGTGTCCGTCTTGTTTCGAATTTTGATACAAAAACAGCATGATGATGCAGGCATATTGTGTCCGTTTCGATATCAGGAAACGCTGCTTCTGTTCTCCAAATCAGCAGTTCCCTCTCCTCCTCACTAAGACTCTTCAGTGGAATAAGATCAGCTCTCCGCACATAATGTCTCTTATGACAGTCTTCCGATTGAAGAAGTATTCCAACAGTACACTTTTCAAGTCCTACAGCCATTCTGCTCTTGATCACACACTAGAAACTACTGCAGGAGTACAGCTCTGTAAATATCATGCATGTCCCATCCAAAGTTAAGAGAAAATGAAAGTAAAGTGAAAGTGATGTGATGAATGATGAGATATCAGAAAAAACCAAGATTTCTGATGCACATAGGAGCAATTCACAGGTGTATTTGTATACAGGTGAACAATGAAACATACAGTATGGTCCATGAATGTTAAACGTGAAAATGTACACTATAAGGTTCAGTACTGTACAAATTATCTTTAATCTCTGAAAACAGGAAAAAAACCTCCACAATTTTTTATATGATGAACTTCATGCACGGAGCCATCAGCACAACAAAAATGAAAAAAAAAAAAAAAAAATCAATTCAGAGCCTCATTGGGTTCTAAGGGCCTAAAAAAGGTCTCAAAAAAGGGGTAACCCCAAAATATTTCTCAAACCTCATAAGATTGGAACTTTTCGATTTCAGATTCAGAATCTACGTGAAAGATCACTCTAAGACACCAATTTTGGAAATTGTAGCATATCTGGTAGCGGAGAAATAACGGTTTTTGTGTTTTTGAAGGTGGTCGTGGCACTTCTGTTGCCATTGGCAACAAATGTGCATAACTTCCTTCATAACTGAAGTTTACGTTAAATATTTGGGAATTTTTAGTTAAATATCAGCACCTATCCACAGCATAAATATGATAAAATTATGAGTCAGTTGGGTGGACTGATTGATCAAGTTGACATGGAATGACCCAGAAATACTTACATGTCAGGAAAACATGTCACATCGCAGACTTATTGACCTCGAGTTTATGAAGTTCCTTGCTTATCCTCAGAGATCTATAGCACCTGGTTATTACAAACACCTTGCCAGCTACAATGTTTAGACTAAGCAGGTATACGATGGCAAACAGAGATACAGGTACATTTGACAAAAAATTTTCATTTTATTGGCAATAAGTAAAGCAAGGTTTCATGATTGAAGACAAAACGGGAAAAATGTTCGCTGTGTGACCTAGCCAACACAAAATTTGTGCACTTCTAACTTTCAGCTTGCTACATTACACTCGTTGTCTGAAGTTGTGGTTAGTTAGCCAAGCCAGCAGACTCTCTTGCATGCATCAAGCCAGACAGGTGCTTGACATAGCCGCTCCTCAGCCCGGCTTAGCAAACGACCAAAGGATTAAGCCAGGATGCACGGAGTAGAATGGGGCAAGCCTTGCTCTCTCAGTCTTCCTGGATTTATGAATTCTGCCATTGTGCAACAGGTCACCGTTTGGGAAATTGAAAGCATGATTTTTTTCTGAAAGACCGGAACATTAACTAAGTGCAGGTAAACTTGAGCTAAGCTGTGTTACTTTTGAATCAATAGCGATGCACCGCGTCCAAACAAGATACATAATCAAGTTTTTTTTTTTTTAACAGAAACAGTCTTTGCAGAAAAGTGGAAGCCTGTCAACACTTAATAATCCCCAGGGGAATTAAATTTTTATTTAAATGATATATTTAGTCATTAATTGCAATGCTTGTAATACTGAATATACCACAATGCCACTTAGGATTTTCCATGCTATAAATTTTTAAGTCACTCAGACACCAAAACAGCAAGATGGGTAAAATAGGCACACAGATCTGATCAAAAGACCATAAGCCCACCTGGGTTTAACCAACCAATTCATATAATTAATGGCCTATAGATGGGGAATGATATTTACATAATTTAAACAGCCATTGTGTGCCTGACTGCAGAGATAGAGTATCAACAATGATAAGGTTGAATTTGGACTGTGAAACATGCTAAATTTATATCAGTGTACTGCAATCCTGTATGAAGTCCCCTCTCAGCTTGTAACTGCAGATATTGGGGGTGGACAAAATATTGAAGTCCCACTGAAAAAAGGCTTTAAATTTGAAGACTCAAAACCTAATTACTGAACAAGCCAGTATCATTCCTATTATCCCTTTCATGCATGGAGGTCACTACAGTGTACAGCTGTTCAAAAGTGTTTTTTCTCTATATATGCCTGCAATTTTGGGCACTGCTGCATATAGTCCACTCTATTGGAAGCTATTGCATCATCCCATACAAAAAATCCCATTGGCAGGTCATTGCAATGGGAAAAAGTAGTCATTTATAGAATAAAGATAGAAAAAAAATTTTTTTTTTTCAAACCTTGTTTTACATCCCTAAGGATGTATAAAACCACTTAGTAAAAAAATCCTGACTGAGTTTATCATAATTCATGCAAGAGAGGGCTAATATAAATACTATTAGCAGTAGGGGTGTGTTTAACAGAGGACAAACCAGCAGTACTTTGCAAGATAAGTCTCAACAAGAACAGCGCGGAGCGTGGCATATGCCCCCGCCCGTATGTGTAATTGGGGTTAAGAATGAATAGGTTGCTATACTGAGAGGCATTAAAAACGCATCATAAAATATACAGTTTTAAGTAGTGGTAAATGGTTTCTTTTGTAGTTGCAAAACAGTCTCGGGAAACTGTGCTTTTGGTAGTGAGACTTGCCCTCACTGCTATCGTTACATTGGCAGTCAATTCAGCAGTTCTTATGCATTATCTGACATGGCAGAAGATGTTTTACGGAATGGGTTCTTGGGGCGTCACAGATGACACACTTTGTCGGGGACGACAGCTGACACATCTGGTCATTCTGTGTCATCCCTGTAGTCTGGATACAGTCATTTAATTGACATTAATGCATGCAGAATCTTTTCTTTGAGACTGGCCATCATTCAACATTCAAAATGTTTGATTCTTCTGAGATTCATTTGTTTGTGGCATTTGAAGTGGGAATGATGTGACTTTGTTTATGTGTGTTTTTATTGGCCCTGATCTTCAACTTTTCATGTGCAAAATGATTTCTCCCAATGTGATTCACGACCATGATCCAGGGAACTGTGCTGCATTTAGATAATCATAATGAGGTGTTAAACCAAGAAAGGATTCGAACCCAGACACTTGACATTTTGCAATGCTTACCATACCTGATGGTCATCATGTCAATCAGCAAAAGGAAAAACTATCAGTTTTCAAATTAGATGATAAAAACCACTTTGCGTTTTTAATGCCTCTCAGTATAGTTTAGCATGGTGAATATTGAGAGTGAATAATACTGAAAGCTAAACATGTTAAAAGAAAACTGGTTTTGGAATGAAGACGAGGCGATCTTTAGTTATTGCGTGGAAACTGAAATCAAGATGGCTGCCGTAGCGGCCATATTGGATATCGCACGGCGCTGATTTTCGAAAGGAACCTTCCTCTATCCACCCCCCACACACCACCTAGAAATGAGATGGATCGGACTAGGCGTTCTTTAGTTATTGCATGGAAACGAGAAGTTTTTGGCTGGACGCCCAGACGGCAGGGGCGTTGACATAATGCCCCCTGCTCATTCGAGGCAGGGGCATAATAATAATAATAATAATAATAATAAAATAAAAAACATCATTGGGGTTCAAACCAAAAAGGGTAAATTTGCTGGAGCCCAATTTGCTTGTGTGTTGTTGTCAGAAACAGCTCTTTAATTTGGCAAAAGAACTGCATCAACAATTGTGCCTTTGAGAGGTAAAGTGGGCTCTCCCACAAATCCATTGTTTTGAGAAAATGAGATTTGAAGTAAAAACAGTTTGAAAAATTCAGGATGTTCTAAAATTGCTCTGAAAATACTCTTTTACACTAAAAATCACTTTAAAACCTTTATAAAAATAAAGATGATTTTCAACTAGAAAATACAGATTTCTCAGCAACTGTACATCCAATTAACTTCATATTTGGCAGTTTTCTTCATTTTGTGATGATCTATGTTTCTACAGAGCTCTTTTTGCAATTTGTACCTCTGAATATGAGTAAATCAAAATATGCATATTTAATTAGCTGTTTCCCGCTGAAATTGATTTGGGGGGTCAAAATCAATACTAGAACATAGAAACCTGGAGAAAAAGCTCTGTAGTGACATGTTTTTTCCTTCACATTACAGCTGAAATTATAACCAAACACTGTTTATTTATCTCAATAACTGTGTATCTCTAAGTATCTATATATTCATTAAAACAGCCGTTGCCATGGCAACCACTGATGTGATGCTACAGAAACTCAGTGTTTTAAATTTAATTTCTAATAGAATTATTTTGATAATAATAATTCTTAGTTTAAAAAGTGAATATCTTGGAAAAATGTTTGCTGAACTATAAGTCCCCTTAAATGCATTTTATCAGTTAGTGGTCTAAAATACTTTGAATGTGGTACTTGCTCACTGATTGTCTGCATTAAGCACAGGAATAGCCAAAACAATCATTTTTATTTGTGTATATGCTGTGCTCCCAGAAAATCTGTAGTCACTGCAGGTGTTTCCTGGGCAAAACTAGACCCCATGCTGGCATAATGAAATTAAATGGACATAATAAAACAGTTTTGGAAGTATAGAGATAAATATCATTTACTCATGACATAAAAATTGGTCTCTTTGATTGATCATACATGCTCATTTTTAAATAATCAAGTTTAATTTGCGTAATATGAAATCATGGCAATATAGATGTGGGAGTTTCAAATAATTTTCAATTTTTAATAAATGCATTTGGTTTCAGCTGTGTTAATTATCTCTTTTCTGATAACAAACAAATTAAAGATACCGGTAATATATTTGCCTATAATTCAGATAACATTCTTGCTTTGTTTCATAAACTCATTTTCGCGAATTTATGTCGAGAGGTACCCTGTAAAAAATGTTCTATAGGACTTCTATGGAATTCTATAGAATTCTATAAAACTCTGTAGAACATCAGTGGAACTCTGTAGACCATTTTAGTGGAACAGCATGTTCTATAGGATTTTCCGTGTGTTCTATAGGAATTTGCTAGAAACCTATAGAGCACCTCTATGGAATAGAAAGTCCTATAAGATTATTGCTGTTCTATAAGACCTTCCTATAGAACACCCTAGTTGAAAAACCTGTTCTATAGGACTTTGATGGTCTTTAGGACTTTCTAATAGAACAAAAGCTTAATGGGAAAGACATCTTAAATGAGGGTTAAATAAAAATAAAAAAAAATCTTATGACTCCTTGCAATGCTCTGTCGAAGGGTCAATTTACCTTATGTGTACCCGGGTTCTAGAAGTGAGAGACTGGACTAATGGTATGAAAATGTGCAATATGCAGTGATGTCCACTATACTGAAGTAGCAAGGAAATTGTGTCCCTTTTAACTTTAAGGTGTGCTTAAGCACATGGGGTACCAGGCACATACCAACTCATTGATTATCTGATCAGACTATTGATTGACTGACTGATCACACAACTTAGCAGTATTTCAGTTACGGTATATGAAGACCTCTTTCCATTTCCTCAGCAGCAATTCAAAAATATAAATGTAAGGGATTACAACTTTATTATGTCATAATGGAAAACTCATGTTCCTCTTTTGCTTATGAAGACAGAATTACGTTGAAAGTTTGACCTTTTGAACTTTTCCCTTAATTTTAAAAAATTCAATCAAATTATTCCTTTCCATTTACATGCATGTGATTGCAGATTATATGCAGATTTAGAATTTGAATACAATTTGAGGTCTGCTAAGACTTATTCCCACCATCTTTATACATGTATCATGGTCACCTAACAGGATTACTAACATGGCGTTCCTTTTCAGCGAAGGCACTCAGTTCCTTCAAATTCAATTCAATTCAATTCAAATGCAATTCAAATAGATCAGGATCAAGTACAATCAGCATTTTCCCGGTTGCCGGATAGCTCACTTGGTTAAAGCACTGTGTTGCGGAGCAAAAGTGTCCTGGTTTGAGCCCTGGTCAGAGTAGCGCATAACTAGCCATTACGCTACAGGGATACAAATTGGGAAGGGTAATGTAACATGGTTGCTTTGTTCATCGCTTTCCAGATTTGGGTGGGATTGAAGATAGCAAATTAGAAAAAAAAAAAAAAGTTCTACAAGAGCTGTTCTATAGAGATTTTCTATGGAACTGTTTCCTATAGAAATTTTCTATAGAACTTTTTTCTATAGGACTCGAAGTACTAAAGTTCTATAGAATTCTATTGAACTGTCCTATAGGATTCCTATAGCACATTTTTTGCAGAGTAAATGCAATGTAACAGACAATCACAAGCATTCATCTCATGTGCTTACATTATGTGGCTCAGGGAAGGGCTTCGGCAGCAGATGCAGAGCAATTTTTTCAGCCATGGCAGCTGCTTAATCAGGCAGAAGTAGAGAAGGGGTTGAGTGATGGAACTGTAGGCCATAAGGATGGACGTAATCATATCAATTGTGCACATTGTTTCTACGGCATCAGGATAAAAACGCAGGAGAGTGCTAATAGCTACAGGCATGTAATGAAACACTATGATGCCCAGATAGATTTGCACAGTTCTGAGGGCTTTCTTTTTCATGGGGTGCATCTTCTCCTTGCCCAAGACCGACTTTCTCAGACTCCATATGATAGAAAAGTTGCAGCAAACCATAATGGTGAAGGTGGCCAGGATCAGCCCAATGTAGATATAAAATTGGATCATGGATCCGATGGTGAGCACTGACCTGCAGAGGGCATAGGCTATCACAAGCCCCCAAGCAAGCATGGAAATAGCAACTCTGATCTTTTTATCCTTGATGCTGGTGAACACAATGGGGTGAACCACAGCCACGTAGCGGTCCAGGCAAATGCAGGAGAGAAAGAGTAGGGAGCTGTTTTTGATCCCAGTGGTAAATTCCAGTACATACTCGAAATATCGATCCAGAGTATGTCGAAACCAAAGCAGCAGATGGGGCTCATTATGCAAAACCATGCATCAGTGAGGGCCAGGCTGAAGATAAAGTTATTGGAGGTGGAAGAGTCACTCTTCTCTCTGGCCACCAGCCACATTACCATGATGTTGGCAGGGTAGCCCACTACAAGGTTGGTGCTCTTTTCAATAAACAGAAACACAATCGCAGCATAGTGGAATGTGCAGGGTGGTAATGTGCGTGAGAGTCGGGGACTGGATCCTGAAGAGGAGTGGATGAAGGGTAGGCTAGAATTGATGACAGAGCTGTTCATTTTGGTTTTATTTAATCTAGCAGGTTTGAGGGTTGATGATCCTTAGAAAAGAGAGTGAATGTAAGTTACATGGTCAAGCCTAACTGAACTCACCACTTAAACTGACTGCGAGGCTAAATTATGTTCTTAAGCTGATTGGAGAGAAGAATAATGTAAAATATTGCTGCAAAGTATTCCTCATCATAACACATTTACTGCATAATAGAGATGGAAACAATTATACTGGCCTATTTTGCACAAAGTTAAGCTCTGTCTTTTAAGAAGTTATTCATGTCAAAGAAGACCTGGAAAATTCTGTTGCATTGTTACACTGAAGTTTAGTTTTTGTTTTCTGGGAAGACGACCTCCATCCAGAGAAAACTCTCTCTCCTCTAAGACACCAGCTTTACTCTTTGAAACTGCACTGGAGCTTCCCGAGGTGGAGACAGTGTTCCCAGAAGACAAGGTTTGCCCTTTGGGTCTATATTTTACTGTCTGCGAAAGCCTTTCACTCAAGCACAACATAAGAAATGAAAGAGTGGTTTATCAAATTGAAAAAAAAATAAACTTACCTGAGAAACTGCAATAGCTTGACATACACTCCTCAAGTTCAGACAGCTTCCCGAGGTGGAGACAGTGTTCCCAGAAGACAGGGTTTGCCCTTTGGGTCTATTGTATTACAGTCTGCAACAGTCTCTCACTCAAGCACAGCTTAAGAAATGAAAGAATGATTCATTAGATTGAAAGAAAGAATTAGTAACTTACCTGAGACACTGCAATTGCTCGGCACACACTCCTCAAGGTCTGTATCCTGATCACCTGTTTCCAGGAGGGTTATGTTTTTATTCAGTATCGTTCCACTTCAGAAAATAAATCAATCTGAGTGGTATGTAAGCAGGGCAGATGACAGCCAGTCACAAATCCATTGAGGAAGCAACAGCACTTGGAGTGACTGTACAATACCCTGTCACCACAGGATTATATTTAAGGATGGGTGGGTGTGCAAGAGGGGGTTGGGTTTGCAGAGTGAGTTTGTGATGTGACAAACAGATCTGCAGTAAAACAGAGGAGGGGCTAAAAGGAGGGGTAGATGAGTACCCCCCTATCCCTGTTCTAACAATATATTATTTGTCAGTGATGCAATCCAAGAAGTGCATCCCAGACAAACAAGTGACGCAATGCAGTCAGCCAGCTGGGGCACAAGTGAGACTGTGTAACCTGGTGTAAGGTCTTACACATGAAACCACAACGTTCATCAAAGCACACTCAAACAATTCTCTTTCATCCTCACAAAGAAAAGAAATTGAGCACTCAGTTACAGTAAATGTATTTCTGCAGATAATATTAGGTACATTTGTGACAGTTTGACTTTCATCAAAATGTTTGGTAAAAAGGAGGTTGCAGTTTACAAGTACTTTTCTTTACTTTTGCTACATAGACTTCACTAAAGCCTGGCATCTGTTCCAGGAGGCCTATTGTCCTGTAGGTTTCCATGCCGATCCTTAGAGAGGAGAACATAATCAAAGCTGAGAGATCTGAGTCAAAATTTGCCAACGTGTTACAAATCCACCAAAATCATGAATGCCCATGAAAAAAGATATATCAATAATTTCTTAACCCCATTATTTGAAGACTAATGGAATGAATAAACAGTTGTATCAAGATAACTATCACAAATGAACTTTTATTCTACTTTCTCTTTACATTCATAGTCAAATTTAGCATTTCCAGTGTCATCAATTTGTGACATTTGTTACATGGCATCTTTAGCCACCAGAAAATCAGACTTATGTTCATCCAAAATTGAATCAGTGGACATAAGGTTATGGCCATATAAATTAAATTTCTGAAATCACAGGATTTGGAAATAAAATATAAAAACACACTTTATTATGAATTATTGTTTTTAGTGTTCACGTGCATTATGTGTGTCTGTCAAAAATTTACACTGGTGAAATTTTCAATTATTGGGTTTTGTTGATAATTTTCGTCAGTGAAAGTCCATGGAGATCTTCAAATGAATAAATGACTTGCAATGAAATGATTTAAACAGCTATAAGTCAAGATTGATATGTAACACTTGTAAAACTTGAGAGCCCTGCTATATCAAGTGTAGTAGCCAACAACGATTTTGGATTTAGCAAATAGACACCTGTGAGTGAGTTACAAGTTTCCAGACATACCTTTACTTTGCACATGTTGTTTCAACTTTCCATAAGCCAACTGGGTCACTATGGATCTGCTGGTGCATCCTGATGGTGTAAACTGCGTGCCTATAGAGGCCTTGATCACAGCTGTCTGGGTAGAGACGCTGACTCGGTCTGCTTCTAGTGTTTCTCGGCGGTTTGGGGGCGGGCGTCGTGGGCGTGTTTAGAGCAGATTCTTCCTGATTCATCACAGGTTTTATACATTCCTCTTGATTGGCTTGAAATTGTGACAAAAGAATTTCGACAGATCTTGCAAAGTTCTCATTATGAGGCGTTCCGAGAGGCAGGAAATCACGTGAATTCCCGTTTGAGAATTATGGCAGAACCCCAATGTGTCATTTTTGACAACTTTTTCGACGTTCCGCATGGAGGTGGAAGCTTATAGAATTGTCAGAATGTCAAAGCATGGATCAGCATAATATGTCTCCTTTAAAAGCAACGGAGCTGAAACGCTTAGAGTAAAGAAAGTGGGCATTTGTGGCTCTGGCTTTCAAAGACAAAAAATTGACTTGCTTGGCCATGATGATCCTCATGTGGCAAGCAGTTTTCATTTGGAGCGCGACAAGGAAGCAGTAAGATTGACGTCATATTAATAGGCTATCGCAAGTATGTGTTCATTTCAAATTTGCTTGTGCTTACAAAACGACCCCACTGATGGACGATTTATTAGCCTACAATTTAATGCATATTGATGCATTGTTTTACGGTGCCAAATGAACTTTCTCCTGGAATACAGTAAGACTCTCCCAACTTTACATTCCAAAGCCCTGTCTTGAGGTTCAGAATCACCTGACATTAGACTTGCAACCAGTGAGTACTATGGTTCTGAAGCTAGTGGACTATGCTATGCCTTTTAGAGACTGTAAGATATGCAACGTTATTTTAAAAACACTAAGTACAAATCGATCCAAATAATGCAATGGTCTCATTGAAAAAAATCTAAATGGCCCTAAAGTCACATTTCTTTTTCACATTCATTCATGTAATAATAATAATAATAATAATAATAATTCTGTAAAATAGTTTGTATGTTGACAATGTTATGTTTTTAAGTTAGGACAGCATCATTGTATTTAATTTACTTCATGGCATCTTTTAGGATAAATAGGATCTTTCATAAAAATAGATTTGTTTGTTTTAGGACAACTCCCAAAAAAAAAAAAAATTGGCTTCTCATTTTTTAGTGGGTTTTGGTAGCATTGAAAACTCATTTTTTTGAAACATTCAGGTTTGCCACCATCACTGCATTTTGAAAAAATCTTTTTTTAACAATATGTTGAGGATGTTATCTGTTACTAAACCTGGTTTTGGGACTTGGGGGGTCTAGTGAAAGGGTTAAAATCTTTTGAAATCACACATGCATATAGCCACTGGGTTTGTCTGTTCGATATACTCTGGGTCATTCCATTTAAATTTACCCAAAATGGGGGGTAGGATAAATAGGATGATGAAAATCAGAATTGTTTGTTTTTTGACAGTTTGTAAACTAGTGGTTCAGAAAAAAAAGATCACAATTTTAAAAACTTTTTTTGTTCAAACCTTCAGTCTATGGAGAAATTTAGAAATTTGACCCTCATATATGTCGTTTTCAGTGACACTTTTGTTCAAATTTCAGTGTTTGATTGTTAATTGCAATAACCCCCAATGCCCAGGGTTAATGTTATAAAAAATGCTTTTATTAAGACTTTGAGACAATGTTTTGAACATATTCTGAAGAAATCAAACAGGTATTTCTTAATCATTGATTTATAGGCAGGTGAAAAAGTGTTTCTGAAACTGATAATCAGGGGGTTAATGCTGACATACCTTTTTTCCAAACCCCATATAAAAGCTGATTGCAGACAGGTATTGAACTAAAACAAATTATGAATTAAATTCTTTGACTAGACATCAAATCCAACAAACAAACAAGCATTCTGAGACCAACACATTATAGAAAACTTTGGATTGATTTCATATGGAATGACCCATTAGGTTCATTATGTTGTTTAGGCTGGCTAATCCAAAATGTTATATAAACTCAAAACCTAATAATATCAATGTTCTATGGGAAATACAGTTCAATATGATGTTAAAATTCATACTTTTTTGTCAAATAGGGTGAAATTTTTTCGGCCGGCCAGTACCTCCCCATCCCCGCCCCCTGGAGACTAATTCCCAGACCACTCTTTTGCCCCAGACCGCCCCGTCCATGTATATAATGCTATTTATGCATTTTTAATATTAAAAAGCATGGCAGAATGGCAGAATACATTGCTGATGTATTAACAAGATTTTATGATGCATTCAGATCTTAAGAGCCATTCCACAAGAGATCGACATTCGGTGCGCAGTTGACCCCCCTGGAATTGAATGAAACTTGGCACATGGGTAGATATGGGTGTCTCACAGAAAAAGCCGAATTTTTAGGTCTGTATTTCACTTTGCCTGCCGATAGCGCCACCTGGAAGCCACTGAAGTGGCTCAGTTTTGCTGTTGACACCACATTTTACATCAACTATCATGACTTAAGGGTACACAGTACCAAATATGTTATACTTCTGTCATGACCTGTGACACTTCAAGTCCGGTTAGACTTCAGCGCCACATCAACGCCAAGCTGGGTAACTACGTTATCGAGCCAGATTTATTTGAGAAATAAGAAGAAAAATTGAAAATGGGAATGGGAATAAAATAATACCCCAGACATATACCAAACTAGAATGCTTTATTATGTGTTTACACACAACAAGACTATCATTTTCAGTGAATATTTGGTATCTTGCTGTATTTGTGCAATGGACGACCAGAAAGATGGTTGAAATTCATTTTTGGTGCATGTTTGTGGTATATTTTCTCAGTAACCCAGATTTGTACTGTGAGGGTAAATGCTGTTTGTTGTGCTTTTGGAACTCTATTTTCAGGAATGCCAAGCATTTCTTTGGTAGTATCCACGCTTTCAAGCTAGACGGAGCCAAAGTTGGAGGAAAACTAAAAATGGTCCATTTCATAGCAGATTGTGCCTGTGTTTAGGTGGCATTTTTTTGTTTACCCAGCAAGATCGAGATCTGAAATTCTCCAGATACATAGTACGTTTGGGGTACATTACAGCATTAATAAAATCTCAATGGTAGTATTTTCAGCGTAGATGATTTTAAACATCAAAAGTCGGAAAAATTCGCCTCCTGGGGGCACTGTACGCTGGATGCAAGTACTGGCCATCCCCAGCGAAGTACCAAAGAAATTGTTTTTGAATTGTGATGCACACAGCTAGTTTTCTGAGTTTAGCTTGGTACTATGCTGGGTAGATAGCTATCTGACCAAAGTTGGTGCTCTAAAGAACTAATGTTCTTCCGACCTAACATTCCATATTGCCAGACATATACCAAAGTTCTGTCTTTTGACATAAATAAAGTACATGCACAGTTATACATAAAATTTGTAATCCCTTTGGTATAAAGCAGGGTTGATTGTAATTTGGAAAAGAATGTTGGCGGTGATTGGAGCATTGTGTCAACATGCAAGACTTTTACCAGTAGTCAGTACAGTTTACAGTTTTGTAGTCTTGGTGAGTTTAAGAAAATAACAAATTCTCTGCATTTTTGCATTACTATTAGAATCGGAGAGCAGGCTTCAGTGTTAATTCTAGGATTTCCCTAGGGTATGGTGCTTGGGTATGAAAAAGGGCACAGCAGTCGCGTCTAGCAAGTGGTTATCCTGATAAAGGGCACAGAGGTCCTAGCAAGCAAGCAGCACCCTGCAAAGAAAAGGGCAGTTCATTTGTAGTGGTAACTTGCATGCCTTCATTCCTAACACCTGCCCATGATGCCTAGCCTACGAGATGCCCGATGGTTGGGAGGGCGGGGTTTCTTTTACAGACTTCCCATTTCCGTGCATACCAAGCCATGGGTGTTGACGCAACTATTGTGCCATATAGGCTGCAGCCCGCTATTTAATTCAGAGACAGACAAGCTCACTATCAGTGGCCTGTAAGCAGCCCTGTAGAGACCCAGGATGCAGTGTAGTAGGGCTTGCCTTGGGCTCGACTGGCTCCGTGGGTAACATCGACCCAGATCCAAGGAAGAAGGCCATGGATGGCTGCTCAAAGCCAAGGCCAAAGAGCACCTCTGGTGGGCACCACCAGGTGCCGCCAACCCACAATCGAATTCCAAAAACAGATTGACGGATAGAGCTAGTCACATGCTGTGTTGACATCATTTCGCTTTGGATAACATGAAAAGTTTAAAACAGTTTTAACTTTTGTACTAGACATTCTGTCTTCATGTACATGGTTGTGTGACGAAGATTTTTTTTAGAGTTCAAATTATGGACTTTTATTTTATGTAAGTGTACATATACTGTTGACGCATGTCTGCATACTTATGGTGGTACGCCTTTTACATTAGTTCTTTTATTGGCATTTAAAAATTTTGGACTGGTCATGTTTTATAACGTGCTGTATGTTTCTGACTGCGCTGTACCCGTACTTGGTAATAGCCCATGTATTGTGCTTTTGATAATGCTCTCAGTCACCACCACTTTACAACCAAACAAGCTTTATGCCAAACGGATTACAAATTTTATGTATAACTGTGTATGTGCTTTGTATATTTCAAAAGACAGAACTTTGGTATATGTCTGGGAATATGGAGTGTTAGTTCGGTGGAACATTAGCTCTTTAGAGTGCCACCTTTAGTCAGAAAGCTATCTATCCAGCATAGTACCAAACCAAGCTCTTCACTTTCTGAGAAAACTAGCTGTGTATATCACAGTTCAAAAAAAAATTTCTTTGGTACTTTGCTGGGGATGGCCAGTACTTGCATCCAGCCTACAGTGCCCCTTGGAGGCAAATTTTTATGACTTTTGATGTTTAAAATGATCTTCACTGAAAATACTACCATTGAGATTTTACTAATGCTGTAATGTAACCCAAAGGGACTGTATCTAGAGAATTTCAGATCTCTATCTTGCTCGGTAAATAAAATAATGCCGTCTAAACATAGGCACAATCTGCTATGAAATGGTCCATTTTGAGTTTTCCTCCAACTTTGGCTCCGTCTAGCTTGAAAGTGTAGATACTACCAAAGAAATTCTTGATAGTCCTGAAAACAGAGCTTCAAAAGCACAACAAACAGTATTTATCATCATGGAACATATCTGGGTTTCTGAGAAAATATACCGCAAACATGCACCAAAATCAATTTTGACCATCTTTCCGGCCATCCATTGCACTAACCCAGCAAGATACCAAGGGAATATTAACTGAAAATGATAGTTTTGTAGTGAGTAAACACATAATAAAGCATTCTTGATTGGTATATGTCTGGGATATTATTTTATTTCCATTCCCATTTTCACTTTTTACTGTGATTTCTCAAATAATTCTGGCTCAATAACATAGTTACCCAGCTTGGCGCTGATGTGGTGCTAATGTCTATCCAGACTTGAAGTGTCACAGGTCATGATAAAAGTATAACACATCTGGTACTGTGTACCCTTAAGTCATAATAATTGATGTAAAATATGGTGTCAAAAGCAAAACTGAGCGACATTAGTGGCTTCCAGGTGGCCCCACCGGCAGACTTCTTGAGACACCGACCTAAACATTTGGCTTTTTCTCTGAGACTACCATATCTACCTATCTGCCAAGTTTCATTCAATTCCAGGGGAGTCAATGCCTCAACTTCTTCAAAAAGTGCCAACGACTCTTAATATCGCAACATTTTTTCATATCTAGCATATTCATCTATTTCAATACCTGTTTGTTTAACACAGGCATACTATGACTATTAAAAAAACAATGCACGGTACATCCAACAAAGAAGTAAACTGTTCAACACAGGGTTTCATTGTGAAATTCAGCTGCCACTGTTGCAACATCCAATAAAGATGTTAACTGTTCACTGCTCATGTTTTTAATATGAACTTCCAACAATCATTAGTAAAGTTAACTCCGGCAAGGAAGTGAGCTTTTTAATACACAGGCTTTTAGGAGCCAAAAAACAGTAGATGTGAATCATTCACTTTTTCATTCTTAGACATCAAAAACATAAACACATCTGAAGCATTAAAGTGCTGCATAAACCTCTGTTAGTCAGTGGAGTCAGTTTTCCCAGCACTCGTACTGATAATGTGCTGATAGTGCGGAATGATAATCACTGAAATAGTCTAAACAACTAGTTACCTGCCAACTGACTAACTTCATGTTTATCACTTTGGTTTGTTTTTAAAATGTCAGTTTAAAAAGAACTGGACCAGAAATAATTGGAAAAATTGATATTTCCCCCCCTCTTTTCAGGAAAAAAATGAACCACAGTAAAGGTGTGAAAACATACTGAAGACATTTTGAAAGGCAATGTGTCCAATTGTTTGACTGGTAATAACTACAATTTTTGATTCTGCTGAGCATTGCAAAGTAGTCTGCATTTTCAAATTACTGTCTGTAAAGTTTGCAACTTGAAAAACAAATTTTGTAAAGATAAGTTTTAAGCATTAAGAGTGAAGTCTGCATTATGGTGAATAAAAAGCTGAATGAATAAAGCATTTCTCTTCATTTTTGACCTGATAAATTCCTGTCCAACAGTTTAATATATCTGAAGTTTAAGATAAGTATGATGTGCATTCATTATATTTTGTAATATATGCTTGAAGCAAAAAAAAAAAAAAAAAATTATATATATATACACTGAACAAAATATAAACACAACACTTCTTATTGTGAGAAATAGGACCATGTTCAGAAGCTCATTGTACTTTCATTGATTGTATGACCATATTGCAATATATTTCGATCAATGATTCAAAAAGACAAACATCTCACGATGGTGTGATGATAAAGGGGATGGGGTCTATTGTCCAAATTTCACAAATCAATACTGGGTATGTCCAACTTTGGCCTGCTGCACTGCTACACATCTCTGCTGTGTGGACTGTAACAAATGGTCAATGATGACTTGGGGGACATGTTCTCACTCCTCTTCAAGAGCAGTGCGGAGTTGGCGGCTATTGGCGAAAATGGGAACCAATGACGAACTACATCCCAAAGATGCTGGAAGGGGGACAAATCCAAGGAATAAGCCAGCCATTCAAGCACACAAATGTTTTCAGGCTCAAGGAATTCTGTGTTAGAAATCAGTGATTTGTATGTTTGTTTTTAGCTTGTTTTTAGTTTCTGGTTTTAGTTTCTAGTTTTTAGTATGTTGTTTGTTTTTAGTATTGCTATTATTTATATATTTATTATATTTATTCGTTAGAGCATGTTTGTTTCTGGATGATTGCTCTGTCTCTGGTCTTCAGTGTTTTCCTCCGTTTCTGTCTCATGGCGCTGTCTTGTCTTTTTCATCACACTCTCTTCCCTGTAATTTCGGTTGGGTGTTTCCACTTCCTTCTCTCTCTCGGTTCTCATTGGCTATCCGCACCTGAATTTAGGGCACAAGTTAGATTAGAGTTAGAACTCCACCCGTTTCCCCTCTCTCTCCTATCACCGTCCTTGCTTTTCTAGTTCCACCTCTCTCTACAGCTGTCCTGTGTTTAGCTGGGATTCCACTTAATTAGTTTGTGTTTAAAACACCCACTTTCCCGTAGTTTCTTGTTGACTCGTTTCTACCACAGCTCGTCTTGGTCAGTCTCGTTTCTGCGCTATTTTTCTCGTTTCGATTGTTGAAAGCTCGTTTCTTGTGATTCTCCGTAAGTCTTGTATTTGATTGTTTGTATTGCGTTGTGAGATTGCATTTGATTGATTAGTACTTCGTTCTCCCTAATTCCCATTTTGTATTCATCTGTTTAGTATCTCCTGTGTTCTTCCTTATCCCATCAACTCCCTTTTCCTTCCCCCTTCCATTCCTTTAGTTTCAAACTGTCTTTGTGCGGATTGATTATTCTGGTTACTGGATCATTTTGCTTGTCCCCTGACTTCGATTCTGCCCATTCTGCATATCTGTTTGCCTGGCTATTGATCCATTTCTGTCTTGACCATGAGCTTGGTTAATCCCAATAAACGCCCTGCCGATGCTGAACTGCACTTGGAGTCTATGCCCGTTCCTTTCATTCTGTGCATACACAGGTGACTTGGGTCTGGCATGGTTATGATGGATGGTAGGACGATAGGCATCAGCATCCCATCGTGAAATCACACTGCATTCAAGTTGCTGTTCATGAACTGCAGTTGGGTGCAATGTCCTTGGAATATTCCCACCCAAACCAGCGCTCCACCACCATGTGCCACCGTGCGCACCACCACAATGTCAGCATAACGATCCCCCGTCCATTCGCTCTGTGAAGTTGGAAATGTGACTTGTCTGTAAAGAAAGCAGTCCTCCATTGTGCCAGTGGCCATCAAACGTGTCTATTCACTCAGTCGAACCAATTTTTTTCATCGAGCTGACGAGAGGTCCAATCCACAACGGGCAAAAGATGTAATGATATGGACTTCCTGGAGATTATTTTTCACGGTTTTGGCAAAAATGGGGTGATGGTGGGGACCAGCTGTCTCATCTGCAGTGGGAGTTACTGGTCTCAGACGGTCACAGAGATGGAGAATCCAGATATGGCGGTCTTGGGTGGGGGTTGTCACACATGGTCGTGATGCATGTGGGCAGTGTGCCATCTCTCCTCATTCCTTAAAAAGGTGTTTTATGCGACTTATCGTTGAAACATGGACATTAAGAGCCCTTTCAACAACCCTGAGAAACATTCCTGCATTGAGCATGCCAATGGCGCGCTCCCTGATGGCTCGAGTTATTGATGGCATTTTGAACAATGGCAGAACTGGGACTTTTGAGGTGGCCTTTTATTGACTAGAGTACAGGATGTGCCTGGGCTGACTGTACCTGATTTCAGCAGCTCTGGATCAGGCCCCACCTGCCTGACAGGCCAGTTTTGACAAAGGGCATGAACTTGGCAATGATATAGAGAAGGTGACTGAAATGCACACAGACCAGTGGCACACAACCTTGGTCACATAAATAAACCCACACTGTAAAAAGTAATACGTTACCTCACTTTTTTTTTAAGTAAAAGTAAGTGGTTGCATTGCACTATTTGAGTTGTGTCAATTTTAAGGCTTTTTTTTAAGTAGAATGAACACTATAACATTGCTTACCATGAACCAAATAAAGTTGAGTTAAGTGATACCACTGATACTATTGACTGAGATGAACTTACTTTTATTGGTAAAGGTAACTCACTTGCACATGATACTGAACTTAATTAAAATGAGAACCAGTTACTTGTAGCAACCAATAAAAAAGTTTGAACTTACTTTTCTTAGTAAAATAAACCTAATCACACATGTGAATGAACTTCATTAAATTGAGTCCAGGCAATGACCTCAAGTGAATACATTAACCTGCCTGAATTCCTCTAAAAGTTTTGTTGCTGTAATTTCTATGATTCAAACACTACATTTTGATTAACTTCATGTAAATAGACTCTCCTGTCGATAACAGTACAATAATAACAGGTCTAAATTACAAATTAGATGGAAAGACATTTAAAATGTAGAAAATTTATTCAAGTCTTAACAGTGCATCTTAACAGGGCTTCTAACAGTGCATTGTAAAACAAGCCATAAAAAATAAACCATCGATCAATAGATATGCAGATATACAGATACATATATTTATGTTATGTATAATATAAATTCATATTATCTATACATCTGCCTATACCCATTTATCAATGGACAGAGACAGATAGATGGATATACAGATATAGATATCCACACCCTCCCCCACCCCAAAAAAAAAAAAAAAAAAAACCTACTTCTTTCAAGAAATAACTTTTAAGTGTATACATATTTTGAGCTATAGGCCTGAACAATTAATCAAAATATCAAAATCATAATATGTCCAAGTACAATATCCAATTGCAAAAGCTACAATGTTTTGATAAAGGTAAATGTGAGACGTATCGATTGAATCACATCACAATTTCAGTATCTGTCAAAATAAATGCCCTTTGATTGTTTTGACTGTATCGTTCAGTCCTACTTTGAGCAACCATTAATTTTAAAGAACTGTTCAATTGCACACAAAATACTGAGTATCTACCTAGGTAATGACAGGTACAGAATATCAGTTAACTGTTCAGTCCATTTTCATTTAAAGCTGTATGGCCTTTCACATTTCACAAAAAGGCTATACAGCTTTAAGGCACATTAGAATAAATGAGAAAGAAAAATGCCAACTGAAATCCCATTACATGAGTAACTTGCCACAATACAGCTTACTTTTAAAACATCTAACACACCAAACTGTAAACAGTCCACTTTCAAGTCAGTTTTAAGGAACTACTAGACCAGGGGTGTCCAATCTCATCCGTAAAGGGCCGGTGTGAGTGCAGGTTTTTGTTTTAGCCAGCAGTGCTACTGCACCTGATTCCACTGATTAACTAATCAGGGTTTCAATCAGGACCTTGGTGGGCAGAATCAGGTGTGTTGGTGTTGGGCTCTAACAAAAACCAGCACCCACACTGGCCCTTTCTAGACAAGATTGGACACCCCTGTACTAGACAGTCTGCAACCGCATGTGTGTAGCCCCCGAAAGCCCGCTTCTCCGTTTTTTTCCGCATTATTCGGCCACTACTGTCGCCATGGCAAGCAAAATCAATATGTGTTATAAGTGAAGTGTAACATGTCCATTCCAAATATGAAAGTAATCAGTCAAAAACTTAAGCCTGTTCTGCGTCCACAAGGAAATCTCTGTTTTACCACTAATTTGGATATTATTCGGCCAATACTGTCGCCATGGCAACCAAAATTAATAGGTGTCATGAGTTAAGTGTAACATGTCCATACCAAGTATGAAAGAAATCTGTGCCACGTCCACAAGGAAATCTGTATGTTTTGCCACTAATTTGCATATTATTCGGCCAATACTGTCACCATGGAAACCAAAATTGATTGATGTCATCAGTGAAGTGTAACACATGTCCTTACCAAATATGAAAGTAATCAGTCCAAAATTGCAGCCTGTACTGCGAACACAATGAAATGTCAGTTTTTCCACTAATCTGCATATTATTCGGCCAATACTGTCGTGGCACCGCAATCAAAATCGATAGGTGTCATAAAAGTAGTACAACACATCCATACCAAATATGAAAAATCAGTCAAAAATTACAGCCTGTAGAGTGCCCACAAGAAAGTGTCTACAGATGTGGACGCGGCGGCAGCGGAGACAACACGCGTGAATCCATAGTAGCAGCCCGATTGCGTCCGGGGGCTACAATAATTAAATGGCTGAAAGGAAAACTGGATCTGACATCACTAGGGGTGCAACGATTCTGAATCGCGTTTTTTTTAAAGCATAGTAACACCACCTGCTACCATGGGGCGAACATCCGAGCTTTCCCTTTTCCTGTATTAACCCCCGTGCTGTCCTGAACGAAAGTGCAAAACATCAAAGGGCATGGGAAATGCTTCCAGAAAAAACTTGACTGACATCAGTATTTTTTGGCTACATGCTGCATGCTGTAGTCCAAGTAAAGGACTACAGAATCGCCTCCTATTAACCAATTAGGCAACTCTAAGAAAAGTATACCTGTTCCCGTTTTCTTTGCTTGATTAGCAATCAAATGTGGATTTGTTTACTCTTTAAGTTGAATGAGTAGAGCTGTTTATTAAGACAACGTTTGATTGCTCCATTTTGAAATTTAAATTTAAATGGCACAGATTTGCATAAACACGATATTGCCACGCCATTTTGTGCTTTTGTGACTGTGATAATTCATATCTCACATTCATGTTTCATCCGCTTTTTAGAATGTTTTCCACCTTGTGTATTTTTAGACGCTTAAAATCCAGGGCGATCTTATAACAAATCTGTTTTAAATTAATCTTGAATAATGTCCTAAAATGCTACAATGAGAGATGTAATTCAGAGGAAGATTTTTTTTTCTAATTATTCAAATTATTGGCATTCTTTCAATCTAACACCATAGCCCAGTTAGGTTTGTCTGCTTTTCACCATCACATCTCAATTGTTATAGGCTACTGAAATTGCTTGATTGTTATTTAGGCCAAGTACACGGGAGCAGATTTAAGGAAGGGCGGAGCACCTGCAATTAGTGAAATCTAAACTCTTCTTCCCGACGGAAATCGTTTAAGCCGCTTCAGGTGAGTATGTTTCAAGAAATTACACGCGACTGCCTACACACCTCATGACTGCAAGCGGTCTCATCACACTTCAAAAAATCCTCGTTCAACATCGCCACATCCCAACTCAGCATTTCATCACTTATTGTAGTATTTTTAGGAGATCTATAATGATATAATAAAAATAAAGAGAGTTATTTTCAGATTGCCCTGGATTTCAAGTGTCTAAAAAATACACAAGGTGGAAAACATTCTGTAAAGCGGATGAAACGTGAATGTAAGATATACATTATCACAACCACACGAAATGGCTAAATACGCGTTCTGTGCTGTTCTATGGCCATTTAACTTTCAGAATGCGGCAATAAAACATACTATCTTAATAAAGAGTTCTACTCATCCAGCGAAGTAAATAAGCGAATCCCTGTTTGATTGCTAATTGAGCAAAGTAAACAGGGGCATGATTAGAGTAACCTAATTGGTTAATAGGAGACAATTCTGTAGTCCTTTACTTGGCTCAGTCCAGCATGTCGCCGAAAAATACTAATGTCAGTCAAGTTTTTTTTCCGGAAGCATTTCTCATGCCCTTTGATGTTTGACGCTTTCATTCAAGACTGCGTCGGGGTTAATAAAGGAAAAAGTAAGCTTGGATGTTCGCCCCATGGCAACAGGTGGTGGTACTACGCCTTAAAAAAAACGCGATTCAGAATCGTTGCACCCTTAAACATCACATAGTTTTTGGTCAAAGAGCGATTATTTTAAATGTAAATTAGTAAACTTCAGAGACAGATATTTATATCACCATAAAGACTTCACATTATGCAATTAAGTAAGTATCGGTAAATATCAAGAACTCATCCATCAGTTAGCACTTGGAAGTCTTACCTACCAATGTGAGATAACTTGCACTACTCTAAATAATGGCAGCTGGCACTGAGAGGTCATCTAAGACAACTTATTGAGGAGATTTGTGTATTTAGATGAGGGTTTAGGGCGCATGGGGTCGATTCCAACGAAGAGCCTCTGATATGTCTCAAAAGTGTGTCCCAGTTTTGGCGGATACTTAAGTTCCAGGGCATAGGTAAGTCCAAAGAGAAGGCAGCATGCTTGTGACAGGTTGGTCAGACCCCTAACCACCGCACATCCTTCGATGATGATGCCATCAGGCTGATGACACACGTAAATTTTCATCGGGCATTCGCTGAGCTCAGCTTGCACCTCGGTTTCATCACGGCTCTATTGGTGGAGATAAAGACAGAAATAGAGTTTGGTCAGATACAGGTAATGACCGTTCATCACTAATCTACAGTATGTAAATATGTTTTGAGACTAAATGATAATCATCCCTTCAATATTATCACAAGATCAACACATTAAGACATTGACTTAAAAATACTGATCAAAAACAGGCGATCAGTTAGACTGTTGATTAGATAGGAAGACACATAGCTTTAAGACCAACACATACATGGTGGTCACTGATGAGCTCCTCTTGTCTCTCCCCCATGTATTCAATCAGGCATCTCAGGACCACTTCTCTCCTTTTCTCGACAGAGGCAGATGGGTCCTCTCAAAATAAAACCCATTCAAAATTCACTGACTGATGACAAAAGCCCACACCACACACTGTTTTTCAATTATTGACTCCGTCACAGTGGCCACTAGCACTGCTGCAAATACATCCAAGCAATGACCTCAAACACCATAGCAAGTCCCTAGCAACCACTCCAAACACAGGCTGAAATATAATCATATGGGGTAAGTTTGACCGTTAAATTACGTCCACAAACAGTACTTGTTTTTGTTATAGTGTCCAACAACATTATGGAAACTATCCCTGCAAAGACAGACATGTCTACCACTTTGAGAGGTCTAGATCAAGAAGTCCTGCTCTGAAATCCCATGCGAGGTGCGTTGTTCCAGGAAGTCAGCGGAAAAATCGTGAGACACTGGCCGGGAAGAGATTGTTTTTCTTGAGTAGGCTACAGAAAGCGTAGCTTAGTGTTATCTTAAAGATAAATAAGACAGCATGGTTCGTTTTTGCACATTTCTGAACTGTGGCAACAAAACGACATGCAACTTTACGCAGCTTTCATAGCCTTACACATAGACATACATCGTTGTTGGACTGGGACTAACTGAAGTTGTGGATAGTTGTGCTACAAATTGATTCAGACCATCAGGTGTACAGTGACCATTTTGAACAGGACTACAACTGCCAACCATAGAGAGCCTAAAGACACCTGAAGAAAAATGCTGTCCCATGAGTGGAGAGACCTGCTGCTGACAGAGTGTAGGTCATGTTATTAGACATAAAGAAATATGTCTGTCTGTTGGGATCCCTTCCATAATGTTGACAGACACTTGTAATAACAATCTGAACCTGTTAGCGGCAGAAACGAGCACTTTTAGAGGACGCAACTCGAAAGTTTAACTTGCCCCATGTGTTTACATTGTAGCCCGTTTTGCAGCCGCCGGCTGAAGTGTTCTTGCTCAAAACTGAACCAATTTGGATGCCTACAGGTGGAAAAATTGGACCCAGGTTAAAAATTCTGCAATTATCCTTTAAGCAGCTCTAGCTATTCCACTTGCATCATACTGGGGCACTCACGAGTCATGACAAACAGTACTGGGCATCACTTGGATTGATAAACGAAGTCCTGGTCTGGATTTCATTGCTTTGAGAAATGCGCAAACACGAACAAACAAAGTCGAGATTGGGATTATGCTGCCTAAGATTTGACAATTTGAAACAGATGCTTTCATAACCTTCTTCCTGCTGTTGGTCGAAACCGCCTACCAACTCCATGCTAACGGAAACGTGTGAAGTTTTTAAAATCTAACTCTGTCACTCTAAAGGTCATTATGTTGAGGAGCATAGGCCCTCTGCTGCTGGTGCAGTGCTGGTGACTTTGTGCCTGATGGATGAGTGCGATTACTGGAATAATGGGGTATATATATTATGGTCTATGATGGTGCAACAGGAAAACTCATAAGGTCACCAAAGATTACAGGTTTCATCCTCTGGGTAGCAGGAATGTGCTTTCAAAATTATACGGCTATGCACCCAGAAGATAACAATTTTGAATTTCTAAAATTCTGGTGTGAGGATGGGATGGTGCTACATGAAATGGGGTCATCAAAATCAACAGGGTTCATTCTGTAATGTACCATGAATGTGCTCACCACGTCATAACAATTGGCTCATTAGATTCCAAGATATGCTGCGCTTGAGTTAGGAGTTGGACAGATGGACGGACATCACCATCCTTAGGTCTTTTCTGAGCAGGAACACATTGGAACACTGAGGACCAGCACGAGACAGAAAACATAGCTTTTGGATGAAAAATGTTTTCCATTACAAGACCATTTTTCTCTTACCTGGATGAGTTCCAAAATCTGGGACTTCATTCTTTGACCGACAGCTCCTCCCTTTGCATTGAACAGTGACAACATCTTGGGAGTGCGTTTGTCCAACTGTGACATAAATGTTGACTCAAGCGATTTGCCATTGATTCTCTGAAACTCCTCATTGATCTGTATGCAGAAGTGTGGTATGGTAGTCTCTGCCATCAGAGTATGAAGGTGTGTGAGAATGGGTGAATGAAGCATACATTGTAAAGCTTTTTAGTTGTCGGTAGAATAGAAAAGTGCTACAGATGCAGTCCTTTTACAATAATCAAGCAATGTGAAATTCAAAATTCCTGAACATGATACAGCATTAAAAAAAGCATAATTTGACAATGAGGGAAGGTGTGTTAAGAATTTGAAAAACATTATTGACTAAATGCATAGTGCACTAACTGATCACTAAATTCCTCAGCCATACCTGTATATTATGATGGATTTGATTTTGGCTTCTTAGCTTTGTTAATTTTTGCTTACCTGTGATTGTTCAAAGAGGGCAGGCCATCTCTCTAGGAGATCCTCGACACTTGAGGCTTGACCTACAATCTCCTGTCTTCTGAAACTAAAGGTTCTTGACATCAACTCATTTATAACTCTTATTCTTTTTCTTGGTCTCAGAGATCAACTCCAGCCTGACACTCTCAAAGGAATCTTCTGTTTCCCCTGCAGGATGAGGGGGAAGGGAGTTCACCTCGGCTTTCCTAGCCTTCTTTACATTCTTCGCAGGTTTCTTGTCTTCAGAAGATTTGTGCTTTAAAGAGTTAACCAAGAGTTCTGGAATCCCATGCCTCCGAAGTTTGCTTCGGTAATTTCCTACTTTGTACTTTAGGCTCTGTTGCCATCCATAGAGACCACTGAAAGACCCTGGTTCCTTCAAACATTGGTGCTGTTTTATGAAAGCCTCTGCAACTGCATGCCGCTGTGCATCATTTGGGTAGGGAATGTAAGAGTACATGAGCTCAGCTAAACACTTTAGAATGTTGGCTTTAACACCAGGGTAAAATGCCTCTTTGCACAAAAGGGAACCATCGCTGAGGTAATTTTCATGGCCTTTCTGAAGTGCTACTTCAGTATTATATGAAAACTTTGGGACTGGAAACTCACTGGGCCACGGCTTGTGCATTCTGGCGGTACGGGGACTGAGTTCTACAGTGTCATCAGACTCTGCAGTGGTGGAGTCATTTGATGTTGACGGTTGAGACACCAAGTCATCTTCTGGCACTGATTTGGGGACAGAGCAATCTGCTGTCGAGTGCTCAGGCAAGTCAACATTAGTAAAAAATATAGCAGGTGGTACATACACTATCTTTCAAGTCATCAGTTGAACTTAATGTAAAGAAGTCATTGAAATCTGGGTCTTTGTACTGAATGCTTATGTCCCCCGAAATCCAAAATGTTAGCTTTATTGCTGCCTCCAACTCTTGCACAGTACGTGGTATTCTATGAAGACAAAGTTTCTTTATTTCATGATCCAATATGACTCGAAACTTCATTGCTGTATCCATTTTGATGTAGCCTGAAAAAGATGAGAAAACAAGAGATTAGGTTTTTTTTTGCATTCAGTCATGGATGTCATGATTTAGAGTTAGTTTTCACTGCAACACTGTGGTTTTCCATCTTGACATATCATCGATTTGGTAGTAAGCTCGCTATTATTAGCTACCTGCAGCGCAAGATATAGTAAACCATTCATTATTACTTATTTCATGTAGTTTATCGTTTAGTGAGAGTTCTTTCTAGTATGGATATGGGATTGTATGCAGTTTCAGATGAGAAATTTAAAGGTTTATGGAACAAAATTAGTATGTGCTAAACTGCTCAAATATAATCTTTGGCTCTCTCTTTTGCACGTTTGGGTGAGTTGAACAGATTGCAATGCAGTGACCTACACGTCTGGTGTTTGGAAGAATCATTTTGCAAAGTCATTGAGGTCATATAACTTAACTTGAAACACCTTTATGACCACACACACACACACACGATCGTTTATAACAGTTTTCCCCACAAGCTGCAGTGGCGACCCCTCTGACCTTGGCTTACCTAGTATCGTTTTCAAACATTTTCAACATAAACGGAGTCAGCATGATTACTGCTATAGCATACAGGAAGTTAGACTCCTATCTGCAAAACCTAATCAAGTTAATTTCTGCTAAGCTTGCTTAAAAGAGAATATTTTGTCCTTGCACTAAAAGGTCCATCAAAACCACTTCAATTAGTACACCAAAGATTTACCTACTATTCCAGACAGATATGGCGCTTCAGCATCACCATACGCCTTCCTCCAACCATGTAGCCTGACAGTGGACATACATCAGTGAGATCCGTCTGTTCAACAAACACTACAAGCTCTGTCCTCTCCAGCTCAAATCCTCGAACGTGCTCATCAAACCAGGAAATGAATACTTAGGCAATAAAGTGCACCTTGTCTCTGAGAATTACAATCTGCAGAACTTCAAAAAGTCTGGGAGTCCTGTAGTAGACCCATAAGCCAAAATCATGCCTTTTGAGTATGTTGTTCCATAAAGTGACAGAGTGCTGGTGATATGTACACTAGTCTCACCTGGAGACACTCTTCTTATTGCTTCTTGCACATTTGCATGCAAAACAGCTACAGGCACTAGGGATACTCTGGCAGCACTCAAAGTGCGAGCTATCGCAGTTGCTAGCAAGTGGTGTCCAATCATTAGCTGATGCTTAGTTGCGAGGGAAAATGTTATATTTCTGAAATTTCCAGTATGCCTCACAATTTGTTTGAAATAACGATGTTTTGCCTCAAATCGCATCGTCCAGAACCCAATGAGAGGTCCAAACCCTTTAATCAGGGCTGGATAGTGCTCTAGGAAGTGGTGTTTGGGAATCAACTTCACCCCTGGAAACACTGCCAGAAATCGGAGTCGGTGCTCAGATATCTTTGAGTCAAGATATGACAGACTTTTTTCAGTATGGGTTGGAGCCAGGGCCGGATTTACCATATGGGCAATCTGGGCACGTGCCCAGGGGCCCTTGGGCAGGGAGGGGCCTTCCGTGATGGGAGAGTTTTTTTACGCCTTTTGCAGTTCATTACGAGAAGAGAATGATTCGCAGCGAAACGATTATCATTAACGTGAAGGTATAGTCATTTAAGCGTGGACACTGCGACATTACGACAAAAGCAAATCGAGCATCGATGGTATTTTATCCTTCTGATGTGCGACGCGCGCCATTATTGCATTGCCACTCACCACAGTAATAAGGCTAGCGAACACAGTTCACTGAAAACAATTCCAAGTCGCCGTATTGAATCCACGCTCAAAGCTGAAACATCTTATAATAATCGTGATTTTGCCCCCATCTTTAACCATGCCAAAATCGTATGAAGTTGAGGGGTACACGAACCAAAACATGCAAACAGGTCGCATGATTACTTTTCAAGCATTTCCCAGCGAAGATTCATGTCCTGATCGCCACAGAAAGTGTATTTATCCGCTTACAAAAATTAGTCGTTAGTCGCAATGGAACTACCCGGACTCCTGCAAAACATAGTACCGTTATCTGCGGAGACCATATACTAGTAAGATATTGCTTTGCCATCCAGTTGAACTTATTAGTTTGATTTGATTCTGCTTTGTCAGGATAATCTCGCAGGGAAAAAATGACAAGTAGCGCACTGAAGACCCGAATTACACCGCGTGTCATCGTTTAACACGGTAATTAGATTTTTTTTTTTTAACGGCATCTTGTTAGTAAATAGAGCTTGGGCTCAGGGTTGACGACGCACATTGATTGCGTCGTTTTCGTTCACCTCCTGATTGTATTACGCGTATAAAAATTAGTTTGGGTCTGATCTTAGTCTAAGTGAAACTTGTCTGCTTTATTTCTCCTTTATCGAATACTTGCAATGATTTCACCAGAAAAGCCAGTGCCGAAATTATACTGTTGATCACTACATATGATTGCATGGCCCGTCACTTTAGGGGTGTCATTTTATAGGTATAGTCAAGAGTCGCTGGTCACTACAAAAAGTGTTGGCATTTATTTACAAAGTGTCATTTCACAGACACCAAAAAAAAAAAATCACAAAGTATATTCCCCATAGCTGTTATAAGGCAGGACGGGAGTAACTTAAAAAAAAAAAAAAAAAAAAAAAGGTATGCTCCTAATAATTGAAACAACAAAAAGAAAGGAAAAGAAAATACTCACTGTCCTGCCGGGGAACATGAAAAGAAACTACTTAATTTTAAACTCAAACTAATACCCATAAAGAAAAAAGAACTGGTCAACACAAGCATAAACAAACAAATGTGAACAGCATAATGGCAGTGTCGAGGGGGGGCTCCTTGTTCAACTTCTGGGCAATCTTTTTAAAGGCCTCAAAGCAGGTGCAGCTCATGAGGGCAATCAGCAGCTCTTCCAGTTGGCCCGCCTCCTCAGACACAGCTCCATGCAACAGAAATGGGCAGGAGCATAACACCAGCTGGACTTTGTCATTCAGCCTTTGATCAATCGGTTGGTTGGACGTTCATATACAACCCCAATTCCGAAATAGTTGGGTCAAAGTGTAAATTGTGAATAAAATCAAAATGCAATGACTTTCAAATCACACCTGCCAGTATTTTATTCACAACAGAACAGAGATAACGTAGCAAATGTTGAAACTGAGAAATTTTACAATTTTATCCACAAAAGGAGCTCATTTAAAATTTGGTGGCTGCTACAGGTCTCAAAAAAGTTGGGACAGGGGCCTGTTTACCATGGTGTTGCATCCCCTCTTCTTTTTAACACAGAGTGGAGGCATCTTGGCATTGAGGAGACAAGTTTCTTGAGTTTAGCCTTTGGAATTTGATCTCACTCTTGTTTAATATAGGTGTCCAGCTGCTGGAGAATTTTGGTCCTCCTTTGACGGACTTTTCATTTAATTATGCACCAAATGTTCTCAATTGGTGAAAGATCAGGACTGCAGGCAGGCCAGTTCAGCACACGGACTCTTCTACTACGAAGCCATGCTGTTGTAATAGCTGCAGTATGTGGTTTTGCATTGTCCTGCTGAAATACACAAGGCCTTCCCTGGAATAGATGTCGTCTGGAGGGGAGCACATGTTGCCCTAAAACCTTAATAAACCTTTCAGCATTCATGGTGCTTTTTAAAACATGTAATTGTCCCACACCATATGCACTAATGCATCCCCATACCATCAGAGATGCTGGCTTTTGAACTGAACACTGATAACAGGAGGGGTGGTCTCTCTCCTCTTTTGCCCGGAGGACACGACGCCCATGATTTCCAACAAGAATGTCAAATTTGGACTCGTCTGACCACAGGACACTTTGCCACTTAGCTACAGTCCATTTTAAATGACCCTTGGCCCACAGAACATGGTGGCGCTTCTGGATCATGCTCAACAATGGCTTCCTTTTTTTTTTTTTAAGATTATTTTTTGGGGAATTTTTTCCTTTATTTGACAGTTGTACAGTGTAGAGAGACAGGAAAGTTGGGGAGAAGAATGGGGGAAGACATGCAGCAAATGACCCGAGCTGGAATCGAACCCAGGTCGCTGCGGGAAGGACACAGCCTTTATGGTACGCACACTTAGACCGGGGCGCCCCCAATGGCTTCCTTTTTGCACGATAGAGTTTTAGGTGGCATCTGTGGATGGCACGGCAGAATTTTTACTCAGAATTTTTACTTCTGAGAGACTCAGCCTCTCTAAGACATCCCTTTTATAGCCAATCATGTTACACACCTGATGCCAGTTAACTTAATTACTTGCTAAATGTTCTTTCAGCTGATTCTCTTATATATTAATTGCTTTTTCAGCCCTTTTTTGCCTGTCTCCCAACTTTTTTGAGACCTGTTGCAGCCAGAAAATTTGAAATAAGCTAATTTTGTGGATAAAAATGTAAAATGTCTCACCTTCAACTTCGAAATGTTATCTATGTTCTATTGTAAATAACATATTGGCTCATGTGATCTGAAAGTCATTGCATTTTGATTTTATTCATAATTTACACTTCGTCCCAACTATTTTGGAATTGGGGTTGTATTTAAGATGGGCTTTCGCACCGTGTGTGTCTGTGTATTTGTGGAGTCCGTCTGGTGGGGCGAAGGCTCCATCAGGAGCCTGCTGTATTCTGGGTGTCAGTAGCTTTGTCATCGCCTTCTTTGGAAGGTGTGGGTGTTAGGGAGGGGAGGGGGCCCATGAGGTTCAGTGCCCAGGGGCCCCTGGGGGTATTAATCCGGCCTTGGTTGGAGCTACAACAAGTTCAACTATGTCTTTAAGACACATGATTACATTCCATGCTGGGTCATTCGATGGTATCTTGTGTCCTACCATTAGTGGGAGCATCCTGATGAGGGTCCAGTTTTCATGGGCTTTTCCTCCTATACTTCTTTGAGCAGAGAATGTAATGGGAATGGCCTGTGGACAGTCGGTCTTACCTCCCCACTTGTAGGGAAATGATTTTATTGTGTTGTTAAGCTCTTCTAGTGTGGTATATCTTTTGGCTATGAAATCACTAAAGCACAGTGCTAATTCCATGGGAATAATCCCCTCAAAAAGGTCGTGCAAAATATCAGGTGGATAGCCTTCAACCATGTGGAAATGGCTCAATTTCTCAGTCAACGGGCAAGGCCTTTTCACACCAAAGCAATGGGTTAGCGCAGGGTTTTCCTGTAGAGTCTGAACATGAACAGAATAATCCTGCTTTGTCCGAATGCAAAAAGCACCTGACCTCACTTCCTTTCCTTGAAATTCAGAGCGCTCGTCTAGACAGAGCCTACATATGTACGGTCCAGAGAAATTTTCAACAAGGCCAGCAATTGAATGTGCTCCTAGATTGTCTGCAACCACACAATAAACTGTCCCTTTGACAGTTTTCCCAAGGACAGGAATCAAAATACCATCTTGTTCCAGTGTAGCTATGTCATCTAACAGTGGCTTGAGAACCTCTGCATAGCCTAATCCTTTAATATCATTAGCTTTGCACAAAAGTGCGAGATACGCTGAGCTAAGGGTGGACCGAAAACAGGACAGGATATCTGCCAAGATCCAGTCTACAGAGGTTATCTTATGTTTCTTCCGTGATGTTCCTAAGGGATTACATACCTCAAAATCATCTACATACAGGAATATAGAGATTCTACGCTCTTCAGAATAAAATTCACTTCCTCCATAAATGGCACCATCATGGAATGATCGGTACTGTGTGGGAATACTTGTGCATCCATCATCTGTTAGGAGCTTTCCCCTGATATCATCGTTGCTTAAAATTTGTTTCAAGGATTCAAGAATCGGGACATACTGAAAACTCTTCTTTTCATTTGGATCGAGAATATATTCAACTGGCTCCACAACTTTAAACCTCTGTCTGAAATACTGTCTTCTCTTGAAAGCTGATGACAGAGGACCAGCTTTATCAAAAGCCATGCTCATAGGGCTGGAGTTGTTTAATTCCTCTACTAAAGATGTGACAATGGTATCATCAATGACACAATTATTCTTCTTTAAGTGTGATTCAACAATTTCCCTGGTAATCGGTATGGATGCTGATGACACAAACTGCAACTCATCTACCAATTCATTAATGCATCTGTTTGAAACATTATGCACACTTTCCAATTTAAGCAGGAAAGAAGCTATATGGTCGACAATTAAGTGCCTGTCGTCTTTTTCTAAAGAATGTGCATCTGAGCTGGTTCCTTCTCCACAATCATCAACATTCTCATCCGAATGGCTTCAGAGTTATCAAGAACAAAATCTGGTTCTTCATTTTGCCTTTCCAAAAGAACACTTCCTTTAAAATCACTCACAGTATGTGGTGTGTGCTTTCTGTTTTTGTGTGCTTTGATTGTTCCATAAATGTTGGTTTGAAAATCACACCCTTCAAACCCACAATCAACAGTCTCATTGCTTTTAAGGTGATGGCCAACATGTTCAAAATATTCTCTCTCAGTAGGAAACCCTTGAGTCCTACACACCAGGCATGTGAAAGACCGGATAGCCTTAGTTGTTTGTGTCTGTCCTTCCACATGGCATCGAGATAAATGACCACTCCAAGTTTAAAGACCACTCCAAGTTTTAAAAGAGCATGGACACTCCAAGGATATTCAGGGCAATGCATGATGTAATCTATAATGTTTCAAAATGTCACTTCTGGTGGGTAAAACCTCACTGCATCTTTTGCAGGGCCAAATCATTTTTACCTAAACCAACATAAATTAAAGAGAAAAATGAAAGGCAAATTAAAAATCACTTCAGATTGATTACATCTTAAACCAATCTCCATGACACATACTGACCGTTCACCAAATATGATAATTCTACGCCATCAGGTGTTTATCAGTCTGCCCACAGGTATGAAACTTATATTTAATCTATTTTAAAAGTAGACTTTGCAGTTTCAAATCAGAGGGCATATCACTTCGTTTACGATTGTTAAGGATGAGACTGAAGGAGGATAAAAGCCCTCAAGTTCATGCCAAGACTAATAAGCCATAGAATTAATTAAACACTTAAATGCCTGTACTGAACCTAAGGCTTTGATGTCAAATGTACACAAAAACAATGGAGTAAAATTCCCTTACATTTTGGCGTATGATGGGGTAAAACAGTCATCCTCGACTCCTAAGGCATTTCTAAGTTATATTCTTTTGAGAAGTGAGTGGCATTCATCATTCTTTACCACATCATAAGACTGGGGCCTTCTCCTTTGAAACTGCATAGTCTGCCTTTTAACATTTAAAACTTTTTTTTCTTAATCAAAATGTTCTTATTCAAATAAGCACTGTAGGTTAAGTATTACAGAAAGTATTATATGTTTGGTCCAATGAAGAGGTAAGTTTAAGGTAGGAATGGTAAATCATTAACTACATGATTTTCTTAAGTTTGCTTTAGGTTAGGTAGCAGGGTTAAATAAGTAATCTACTGTGCCTGGTCCACTGGAGTCATCACATCTGCCTTCTAGTGGTTGTTGATGCTCATAAAAACTATAAATCTTTATAATAAAAATTTAACCTTATGGAACCCAGGCCAGACTCGTCTGACCACAGGACACTTTGGCACTTTGATACAGTCCATTTTAAATGAGCCCTGGCCCACAGAACACGGCGGCGCTTCTGGATCATGCTGAACAATGGCTTCCTTTTTGCATGATAGAGTTTTAGGTGGCATGTGTGGATGGCACGGGGGACTGTGTTTACAGACATTGGTTTCTTGAAGTATTCCTGGGCCCATTTAGTAATGCCAATGACAGAATCATGCCGGTGAGTGATGCAGTACCGTCTGGGGGCCCAAAGATCACAGGCATCCAGTATAGGTTTTTGGCCTTGTCCCTTACGCACAGAGATTTTTACAGTTTCTCTGAATCTTTTGATATTATGCACTGTCGATGATGAGACCTTCAAAGCCTTTGCAATTAGACTTTGAGGAACATTGTTTTTAAAGTATTCCAAAATTTTTTTTTACACAAGCCTTCACAGGTTGGAGAGCCTCTGGCCATCTTTACTTCTGAGAGACTCAGCCTCTCTAAAACATCCCTTATATAGCCAATCATGTTACACACCTGATGCCAGTTAATGTAATTACTTGCTAAATGTTCTTTTAGCTGATTCCCTTATATATTAATAGCTTTTTCAGCCATGTTTTTGCCTGTGTCCCAATTTTTTTGAGACCTGTTACAGCCAGAAAATTTGAAATGAGCTCATTTTGTGGATAAAAATGTAAAATGTCTCAGTTTCAACATTTAAAATGTTATCTATGTTCTATTGTAAATAACATATTGGCTCATGATCTGAAAGTCATTGCATTTTGATTTCATTCACAATTTACACTTTGTCCCAACTATTTCGGAATTGGGGTTGTGTGTGTATATATATATATATATATATATATATATATACACACACACACATATAGACATGTATTGTCAAAGATATGTTGCCCCTTTCCATATATTCAAATGTATTTTATAATATATTACATTATATTTTTCAATATATCATAATATAGTTTTGTTCCATAAGGGCAGGGGCGTAGCACGGGGGGGGGAAAAGGGTACTGATTACCCGGGCCCACAGTGGGAGGGGGGCCCTTAAGAAGCCTGGAATGAAAAGTGTAATTTTTTTATTAATTTAATTTTTTCTTTGTAATTAATGTCATTATTGAATCAAAAGCAACTAAATGGATTAGTCAAAAGATTAAAGTTGGTCTCAAATAGAGTAAAATAAAATACCAGGGGCCTCTGCTTCCCCCATTCTAAAATCTACAAATGGTATAGTCCACCCCTTGCGCTGCGTGGGAGAGCAAGCCTAGAGGAGAGGAGAAAGTTGACTAAACAGGAAGTGTGATACCGCCTAAAGTTCATGGCTTCCAACCTCTTCAAGCCTGGAGGTCGCTGGAGCCAACGAGATATTTAAACTAGAGGCGCTACGTTGGTCGTTCCAATGTGTGCAGAGCTGGCCGCCACCTTATGACGGGCGTGCCTGCTGCTTGAACCCATGTAAACAAACACGCTCTGGTTAATATTTCGGTAAATATCAATAATAATCATTCAGCAGCGTTTTGATTTCCGGCCTTTTTCTGACCAATAACTAGAGAAGAGTTAGCTTGAAGCGCCATTTCTGTCTATTATCGCCCATTGCGTTTACCAAAAGCGTTGTTGCTAATTAAGTTAGCAGCTTACATAGTAGGTCCATTCATTGTCAATGGTTCCTACGACGTAAGTGAGCATCTGTGATTTCGGGAAACGGACCCCTGAGCGATTGATATTTTTCCATAGGGAATGTTTGAAAATACGGTGGTAAGTTACACACCCAAGCCATCTTGAAACCCCTTCGGTAGTCGGTACGGTAATATTATGACTGATCTCGTTCTGTCAGGCCGGGTCTATTTCTCTAGCAGTACGATCAAGGACGGACACTTGTTAACTAGTAAGATAAATTAGCATCGCAAATGCCGGGAACCTTGATAACAAGTGTCTTATTGTGACCGCAGCCAAGTCGTGAAACTAGTTTATTAGTTTAGAGAGAAAAAAAATGCTGGTTTGTAATTGAATCTGACACGTAGGCCTATCTATTAAAAAGAAAAACAATAATCGGTTTGTGATTGGATCAGACACGTATCTATGACTTTTTTTTTTTTTTTTTTGATAGAAGCTGCATGGTGCAGACCCGGACACTGACATTACGATGGATGAGGAACAAGTAAACATCTATTCGCATCTACTGACAGCGGCTGCTGATTTCAACGGGTTTTCGGACGTGCCTCACTCTTAAGTCGGGAGTGATTCAAAGTACTGCGGTATTATTGCTTGTTAGGACTGTATGGCACTCAGTGCAAATCAAAATTTCTGGAAGGCATGAATCCACTTTGCTGCACCTTTCTGTGATGGACGCCCGTCACAAGATGCCGGCCAGACCTGCACCTTGAAATCGTAACATAGCGCCTCTAGTTTATATAGCTCGTTGGCTGGAGCAGTGTGCGAAATACGGGGGGTCCGAAACCCCCAATTAACCCATGAGACCCTCTGAAAGCCTCAAAAGGAAAATTTGAAGGGGTCTCAAATTTTGTCTTAAGAAATAAAAAAGAAAATATTTTATTGTCACTAATGATCACTAAAATGTTTTTAAGCACACCATGTCCAGTATACAGAATTCAAAACATTTATTCACAAATATGTGTTATTTTTTGCCAAGCGGAGCCAGCCAGTCCTGTGCACGTATGCAAATTAGCCATGCGCGCCAAACAGAAGAAAGACATAACGTTGAGAGGTTGTTACTAAAAATGGCGAGCAAGCGAAAACTAAACCAGAGTGTATCACTTGTACGCTTTGGGTTCACATCCAAAAGTGTGGCACTCAGAGATGAGGAGGCACCGAAAGTCGATGCTGGGGCAGCTAGCACAGTGGGCCCACTCTCGCTACCAAAACGGAGGATCCTCTGATTCCTTTTCCACCCAGTGACCCTGAAGCCGAGTGCTCCTCTGACACAGTAGGTGCTGAGGTATCGTTAGTTGCTACAGCTGCTAGCACAAGCGACTTGACGGCTGGTTGGACAGTGAAGCAAGTGAGCGACTGCATGAATAAATGAGTGTGTGCGACTGTGCGTGTGTCCTTTTCGGCTTCGGCATACTGCATGGTTATGTAGGCCTTGTGAGTGGTTGTGGTCTCAGTGAAGCAGCCTAGCCTTGGAGTTGGAGAAGTTGGGGTGATTGCGTGCGTGTGTGTATCTGTGCGTGAGAGAGCGAGAGAGCACCCGCTGTGGTGATGTTTGGCTTGTTGTTAGTAGGCTGTCTTGTCAGCATCCGCCGTGGTGCTTTTTTCAATTTGAGAGATTGCCTGTTTGCACAGTTTGGCGAATGTGCTTTGTTTATGTGTTCAATGATGTATCTGTCTGATCATATTTTTTGTAGATGGATGGTTAAATAATGTCACACGATCGGTGATACTGCAGGCTCTCATTTGCAAGTGCACTGATTGCATGCCAGTCTCCGATAGGCTATACCTGGCATTTATTCAGGATATGGCTCCTGTAAGTGCGCCAGATTGGTGCCAGTTATTGTTGCGTCTGCATTGTAATGCACAACTTTGCCTCTCCTTGTTATTAAAACAACGTGCATCCAAACAACTTTAGCCAATGCAACCTCCTATGTCAGTGTTGCTTAACGAATACTATAGCATTTCGCTGGATTATCAAAAATTGTTAAGTGTGTGCGTGTGTGTTGAATACTTTTTCTTTCACTTGAATAGATTTATAGACCAGTAGTTTTGCTTAAGTTAATTTTAACCAGAGTAACTGTACTTCTACTTGAGTACAATAGTTGTGTACTTTTTTCACCTATGAATAAAACCCAGCAGTTGGAATCTTGTTCAAACTTGAAAGAACCTGGTGTGTTGTGATTTTTTAAAGTGCAACCGTGTAAGGTACATAAAGAACCACAAGTGGTAAAGTCAAGAAATATATATGCAGTGTTATAAGAATTTCCGAATATGGGGTTAGACGCTTAAATGGTAGATATATCCTACTTTGAGAATATGCTAATAAATACGAAGTAATGTTCAGGAAATAAACTATTGCTTTTAATACGAGGAAATTAAGAGTTAAAAAAATACATAAAAATGCATAGATATTTGTAAAAAAAAAAACACTTGTTTGGCTGGCCAGCTGGAGGGGGGGGGGGGCCAGTAATTTTCTTTCTGGGGGCTCAAAATCCCTAGCTACGCCCCTGCGTAAGGGTACAATTTGACAATCACAAACTCTCATGCATTTTGTTTATTGTTTGTTTGTTTTTTAGTTTAAAATATACAGAGACAGTGCACATTAATGAACATTTCTGTAAACATGCCGCTTTAGCCAAATTGGCTAATTTCCAACCGTAGTCTCTGGGGCAGGTGACTTGAGCACTACAATAATTAAAATGCATTAAAAAACAAAACTATGCCTACTTATAAACTACATTGCATACAATACATTACAATACAATATATCACAGTACATACAATAAAAGACAAATACATTACAGTTTCAGAGCAGATGGTCACATACTTGGCAATCTCTCAACCATAGTTTTAAATTTCTTTTAAAAGAAAGGTAAGTGTCATACTCCCTGAGCTGCACTGGAAGAATATTCCAGGTGTGAGCAGCTCTCACCGAGAAGGCTGCCTGGCCAAAAGCAGTCGTTTTGTTTGGAACTACACAGTCCCCTCTGCTGATAGACCTGGTCTGCCTGTCAGTAGATGTTTTCTGTGTTATAAAAGCACCAAGGGGGGGGGAGCCAAGCCATGCAGGATCTTGTAAGTAAGTCAGGCATCTTTGAATTTAACAAAGTTATCCCAGCTCAGTAAGTTGTGATTTGTCATGCTGTGACAATGATGATGAGCATTTGTCTTCCTGTCCAGTACTTTCACAGCCTGACGATAGACTACTTGTACAGATTTTAGTGTTGTACAAGAGGCTTGTGCCCAGCTAGTTAGACAGTATGACAGATGTGACATGATAATAGCATTAAAATACGGTTCTGCAGCTTTTGTTGACAGTGAGTTTCGATGTGACGGAAATTTGATAAGTGAAACTTTGCTGTGTTTACTACTGATTTAATTTGTTTTTTAAATGTAAGATTTGAATCAATTTTTAATCAATCAAGATATTTATATTCGGGCGCAGCTGTCAACTTTTCTCTGGTGACATAGACATCGGGTGTTACGGTATCCATCGACCTCTTGTAAAAATCATGCATACTGTTTTCTTAGTATTTAGATGCAGACATGAATTATTCAGCCATTCAACGACCGGGGTCATCGCTGCCGTTTACTTATTTGCAGCTTGCTGCTTGGTTGCTGCATGAGCATAAATGGCCATGTCATCTGCATACATCTGGATGTCAGACTCATTGCATACAGATGGAAGATCATTTATGTAAAGACTAAACAACAGTGGTCACAATATAGATCCTTGAGGGACACCAAAACTACAACTAAGGGCAGAGGATAGCTCGCTATTTGCCCTTACTCTCTAAGTTCTACCTTCAAGATAAGACTTCATATATCTGATGGTATTAGGGGAGAAGTTGTATCGGGGAAGCTTAGTGAGAAGGACACTATGATCCACAGTGTCAAAGGCTTTCTTTAAATCTAAAAATGCGGCTGCAACAACTCCCCCCTTATCAAGCTTAGATCTAATTTTCTCCAAGAGAAAGCATATTGCAGTCTCTGTTGAATGGTTTGATCTATAACCAAACTGCATGGGGTGTAATCCAAAGAGGCTGGTATTAAGGTGATTTATCAGTTGTTCTGCTATATGTTTTTCTGCAATTTTGGACAAAACAGGTAGTATACTAATTAGCCTATAATTTGCTACTTCAGAGGATTTACCTGCTTTGGTTATAGGGGTTATTATAGCTACCTTCCATGCTCCTGGAAATACATCTTCACTATAGGATCTGTTAATAATAGTCGATATTGGTCCAGACAAGCATTCATTGAATGTTTTTTTAAAAACATTGTGTCTAGGCCATACACATCCTTAGCTTTGGAGTTCTTCAAGGAATTTATAATTGTTGTCACCTTTGTTTCAGTGATTTCACACAACTCAAAAACAGGTTGATTGTGATCCACCGGAAACATACTCAGATTAGCAGGGAAGCGCTTTTGCAGAGTCTGCACTGACTCCACAAATAAGAATTAAAACTTTCTGCAATTTGAGTTCCGTCTTGTGTAATATTACCTTTCACAAAAATTTCGTGACATTTTTTCCCCCCTCTGGGTTTCCCCAGGGGCGCTGTGCAAGCCAAATTTTTGGGTGGGCACAGCTTAGCTATATTATACAATTTCAATATGTCTCCTTTATATAAAAAATTCCCATGCAAACAAGCTTTTTTAAAAAAAATTGAACTTTGTAGTTTACAATTCAACAAATCTTTTCCCCCACAGTTTTCTGTTATGGGCTACATAAATAAAAAAATAATATTCAAAAAAGAGTCCACGTGTCCTATACCCAGCAGTCAGTCAATAGTCAAACCACTTACACCACATTCCTTCCCCATCCTGATGCTTGCTGGGAACATGTTCACATGCATGTCATCAGTTTTAGCTTCGTGATTGACTGAAATATTTGCATTCAGGAGAAGGTGTACAAGTGTACCTAATAAAGTGACCACGGAGGTCATCCTGTGCATTCAGTAGCAGATCAGTAAAAGGCAGAGGTAAAGAAAAATCCTCCATAGCCTACAATTGAATCCCAGGTAGCCTGAAGTATAAAACCCAACCTAATTGTGAGGCATTATCTGAAAATAGTTCTGCGTCTTTTCACCTAAGTACAGAATAAGTTTTGATCATTTTCATTTCAAGAAGCAGTAACAACAACAACAATAATACTTCACTATCCCGAAGGAAATGTGCTGCTGAAGTCGCAGCCTTCAAGAATTGCCCGGAATAACCCTACCATACCTTTTTGTCCACTCTATCGAGTCTTCGCGCGTGTATTTGACGTGACATCACAAACTATACAAGGATAAGAAAACAATATAATATCTTTAATATTAAATCGATGGATAAGGCATTTAACGTAGTGTTTCGCGTTGTCAAAATTATATTTACACAGGCGTAGCCATCAGCACAAGGGATATTTCTAAAAATAAAAGTACCAAAAAAAAAAATACGCACATTTAATCGGCAATTGAAAGAACGTACGTTCTAAAGCAAGGGAATACATTTTCAAGCCTGAGTAGCTAAGCTTAGTGTTGGGCTACCTGTCCACTAGTCAGCATCACATGTAAGCTTGTCCGTGCAACCTGCTGGGGAACGGCAAATCCCAGTTTCATCTGTTATGGGCTTGTCTCGACCGACATTTTTTAAAAATTATTATAAATATTTTTATATATATATATTTTTTATTCTATTGTTTCTTATTGCTTTTCTGTTTTTATGATTACTTATGTACAGCACTTTGGTTCAGCTGTGGGTTTTTAAAGCGCTCTATGAATAAATCTGACTGAGTTGAGTTGAGTTGAGTTGAGACAGTGCGCTACGCTAAGTTCCCGAGATGGGATTCACTAAGGCCCGCCTCCTGACCAAAGATAAACCAATAGAAGGTCAGCATGAGACTACCCTGAGACGAGTGGATGCCACATGAGCTGCGGAACGTTGCACTTATGGACAAGTGCTGCTGATTCCTCATAGCTAAAGCTGATTTTGTGACATGGGGAAAGGGGAGGGGGGAGACCTCCACGATTCTGGGCAGGCACATGCCCACCCTAAATGTATCGGCACAGCGCCACTGTGTTTCCCAGTCAGCTTATTCATATTCTCCCAAATCAATTTGGAATTGCCCTTTGCTTGGTCAATAATATTAACAAAAAAATTGAATTTTGCCTTCCTTATTTCTCTAGTAACTTCATTTTGCAGTCCCACAAACTTTAATTTATCAGGAGTCAGTTTTGATTTTATAGCTGCCTTCAGTGTCGCATCACGCTCCCTCATCATTTTAAGTAAATCACCTCCTATCCATGGAAGGGTGTTTTTTTGTCTATGGCTGGATTTTAGTTTCCTCATAAAAGTATTCATTACGTTTGATGGTGGACAAAAGGGCCTGACAGTCAGAGTTCACATCAGAATAGGACAGAATATTATTCCATTCTATCCCTTTAATTGCATTTACAAAATTATTTTGTTCCCCCTTAGGTATTCTAAATTGACTTGGCTTTCTTGCTCCAGGATTAAAAGGTTTTTTGGACAATTTCCGAACAATAAAGGTTAGATTATGGTCAGATAACCCGGTGATCATATTGAAAGTTTTAGTAATTCTCTCTGGTTTATTTGTGAATATTAAGTCTATCAGTGTTTTAGAGGCCTGGGTTATTCTTGTCGGCCCTTTAACTAACTGTGTTAGGTCAAAGGTTTTTGTAATTTGTTTAAGAGCACTTTTGCCACATTTGTCTTCCCAATTGCAGTTTAAATCACCCATTAATATGATCTCTTTATCAAAATCACACTCTTTTAGTAGATGGTTTAATTGGTCGAAAAAAAGGAAATTTCAGACGAGGGCGGTCTATACGAGCCAAGAACAGTGAAAGACATTTGAGGAGATAGTGTAATATTCAGTCCAATGCATTCAAGTTCATTATCACATCTCCACTCAATTTGAGTGCAGCTGATAGTGTCTCGGATGGAACACATTAATCCCCCTGCTCTTCCTTCCGATCTGTCCCTCCTATAGATATCGTATCCGGGGATGCTTAATGCTGCTCTTGGAGAGTTTTTGTGTAACCAGGTCTCTGATAGAAATAAGTAATCCAAATTAGAGTCTGCAATGAGATGTTGAATTTGTTCGCATTTCCCAGTGATACTACGAATGTTTATATGACCTCCAAGTAGCCCCTTAGGTTTTGCTCTTGGATCCCAAAGTATTTTGCTTGATTGACGGTTTGAAAGAACTCCCGCCTCCTGTGTTTAATGATTGCAGGGTTTATGGATCTATGCTTCATTTTGGTTAGCTGTTGACTCATCGCAATATTTTGATAGACTGGTGCCGCTAGTGCTTGCCTACTACTAGCAGTGTTTGTGATGTTCAAATTAATTGCGTTACCAGTGACCTGTGGTGGACAGCGATCGCTGGAAGTAAGCTGTCGTGTCGTTAAACGGCACTTATCAACCACAGCAGGCAAACCGCTTGTGTTGTTGATGTTAAAGTCAGGGCACTGGTGAATATCCCCCGAGAACAGTAGACGAAATACGATGACAAAATTGTCATTTTGCACTTTTTTAACTGTGTTGTGACCGTAAGGTTGGATAAAGGTGTCAAGCAGTGTCTCATTTCCATATCCAAAATGTTTGCTAACTTTAGAGCTCTCAAATTTAATATTACGATTTACAGAATGAGCCCTTGTATTGAAGTCACTTTTCTCAGATCTGTTGTGATTAAGAACATGACCACTATCAAAAAGTTTTAACGTAAAACCATATATTAAACAGTATATAAATTGTCCATATATAGGACAGTGTGCCCCAAACTGTGGGTGGGTGAGCACATTGAAGATGGCAGCAACAACAGCTGTGAGTGGTTTGGTAGGCTCCACTCATGAGCAGAGATCTTCCAACATTGCTGTTTCTAATCTCTTCTACCTACTTTTTAAGACACTTTTCTGGATTTTCAACAAGCCACTGCATTATACCTTCAAATGGTGAAGTAAAAACAAAGGCAAACATGAACAAAGCAATACCGGCCTGTACTTTCTCACCTGCGGTTTGCTATTACTGATGCCTGCTTTTTTCATCTGCTACGTACCTGGGACTTTGGCTGCAAAAGCGCATCATTCTCACAACATTATCGCCAATCCACTGGGCATTTTAACAGAAAAAACACAACTGAACCTCTTCGGATTTGGTTATGTCGCAGTCTTCAAGCAGATTCTCAAGGACGGCCGAGCTCAGGTCTTCAAGCCAGCACCCAAAATTACAACCAGGCGGAAGATCAACCTGTCACCAGCCAAAATGCTACTACTGCTGCTACTACTAGCGGGAGATGTTCATCTAAACCCTGGGCCCCTTTTCCATTCAGAGATTAACCCAAAAGTGCAAAATATCATCCCGATGCAGCCAGAACCATCTGCAGTGATTACACCCATTCAAACTGTTGCAACTACACCTTCCACGCAACTCACCCTGACTCGGGTGCCAGATGGTGTCTGCCCCGGGGGAGACAGAGCGAGTGCTGCCCTTGGGAGTCGGTTGGCTGGAAGGAATTTCTGTTGACGGGGCTCTGTTGGTGAGGCGTGGACGGGTGGACGGGCGAGTCCAGCGGCTGTCGTTGGAAACGGCGCGCCTGGCGACCAGGTATCCACAGGTGCTCTCGGAGAGCCTGTTGTGCTCCTGCAGCGGCTACATTCGCATCCTCTGGCCTCGGAGGGGAACACGGAGTCATGTCACCCAGCACTCGTAGCTGCTTGGGCTGCGGTGATGTTGGAACAGCCCGGGATCGCTGGCACTGATGTTGGAGTTGGTTTTGTGGCCCGCATCTACCCACAAAATATACTGGCTATGGATTATCATCCTCACGATGAACTGTCTGTAACAGCTGATGAATGTCAACAAAGACAGAGTCCCGTAAGGGCCAAAAGACATTTAGCCAATCACGTAATATTAAAACAGAGGCAGTTAAAACTTTTTCAAACGGTGAATCATGCCCAAATCATCTGGAACTCTGGAACAAAACCAAACGGATTTCTGGGAGGACATATAAATATCAGAAGCATACTACCAAAAAAACATCAGGCACAGAACCTACTTATTGATTCTAACTTGGATTTTCTGTGTATATCGGAGAGTTGGGTGACTAGTAACGTTCCCACTGACCTAATTAGCATACCAGGATATACATGCTTCGTCCTGGGTATGACGTTAAACTGCATCCAGTGGCGAGGCCATTGCTGGGAAGGCTCTGGTTTTGGGGAACGTGGGGTTACTCCTTAGTTGCCATTACTCCCAGGTTCCCTCTGACCCGCAGGGATAGTACCTATTCAGGGTGCCAGCTATGGCTTGAATAGCCCCACTGTCTTGTGGGTTAGCTAGGGATAGCATAAGACATAAGACCTAAGGAGAACACCTTGACAAAAATCCGGATTGGAGCCCCGTAGGCAGTCCAGCCCGAAGTTCTGGCCATGGCAGCTCCTGCAGTCATGTTGGCCCTCATCATGTATTGACTTCGTCCTTCTGTTGAGTTAGCCATCATGACCGAGAGGGTGGAGATGAAACCTGGGCACAGCATCTCTGCCGAATTCGGCCCAGGCAAAGTTGTGTGTGTGGTGTTGGGAGAGGACACTCCCTGCTCATGATCCAGGACCATGAGGAACAAACACGGAGGATGCAGTTACCGGTTAAAAGTTCTCTTGAACTGGCGTCAGAGAGAGCGCCTGGGGCATTCCTCGACGGTGGGAGCGACTATTTAGTTGCAGTGATTGGCTACCGCCCGCCTCAAACCAGGCAGCCCCTGGTCAGTAAGGTGCCTTTCCGTCATGGCTGTGTGTTCTCCTGGGTGCAGAGAACTAGACCAAAAGTCGAATAGCAGCCGCAACCCAAGTACCCAACAGACACCAAACCAAAAAGAAGAATTCCACCCGGCTACGACTTGGAACATGGAATGTCAGGACTTTATGTCCTGGCTTTGGAGAAGACCCTCCTGTTAACATCAGAACAACTGCCATAGTTGACCGCGAACTCCACAAACTCAAGATGGATGTGGCAGCCCTCCAAGAGACACGACTGCCTGGCTTCGACAAGGTCAAAGAAGAAAACTACACCTTCTTCTGGCAAGGTCTGAGCCCTGAAGAAGCCCTTTATGGAGTCGGTTTTGCTGTGAAAAATAAACTGCTAGACTTGACCAATACCCCCTCCGCCATCTCTGAACGTGTCATGTCCATGAGGCTGACCATCCAAGATGCAATGACAACCATCATCTGTGCTTATGCTCCAACCCTGAATGCGTACGTGGACCAGAAAGCCAAATTCTATGATGAGCTGAACCAAGCCATCGATCTTACCCCTGATGATGACTACCTCTTCATCCTCGGTGATTTCAATGCCCGTGTTGGAGCAGACAGTGATGCCTGGCCATCTTGCCTCGGCCACTTTGGAATTGGCAAAATCAATGACAATGGACAGAAACTGCTCGAGCTCTGTGCAGTGAGGCAATTATGTGTCACAAACACATACTTCGATGGTAAAGAAATGCACAAAGTTTCCTGGCGTCACCCCAGATCTGGTCATTGGCATCAACTTGACATGATCCTGGTCAGAAGGAAGCGCCTCAACACCGTGAAAATAACAAGATCATACCAAAGTGCTGATTGCAACACCGACCTCTCCTTGGTGATCTCAAAGACCTATCTGGCCCGCAAAAAGCCTCACACCGCAAGACCCGACAAGCCGCCAAAGTTGAACACTGCCCACATGCGTGACCTGGAGAGGAGAGACGCTTTCCAGTCGAAATTCCTGGAGAAGACTGGCCCTCAGGCCCCTGAAATTCAGCAAGTAGACGATGCCTGGAAAAGCCTGCACTCAGCTTTATACGAAGCATCGCTGGATGCCTTTGGGAAGAAGCACACCATCAAACATGACTGGATTGCAGAGCACCAAGAAACCCTCCTGCCCCTCCTCGAGGCCAAAGGAGAAGCCCTGCTCACATACAAGAACCACCCCTCTCCTGCAACTAAAGATGTGCTTAAAAAGGCCAAACAAACCCTACAAAGGGTTTCCAGAAGATGCGCAGATGAATACTGGACCAAACTCTGCAAAGAGATCCAAGAAGCAAATGACAGTGGGGACATCCGGAGCATGCACGAAAAGATGAAAATCGCTCTTGGACCCCAACCATGCAAAGTGGCCCCTCTGAAATCCAAAGCAGGCGAACTCATCCATGACAGATCCAAGCAACTGGATCGCTGGATAGAACACTATTCTGACTTATACTCAACTGAACGTCACCTTGATGAAAGAACCCAATTACAATCCCTCCCTATAATGACTGAGCTGGATGCGATGCCCATCATTGATGAACTCAGCCAAGCTATCGACCACTTATCTAGCGGAAAAGCCTGCGGAACAGATGCCATCCCCGCAGAACTGCTGAAGTTGAACAAGACGGCCATCCTGCCGCAGCTCTACCAACTCCTCATCAATTGTTGGAACCAGCGCTCCATCCCCCACGAGATGAGAAATGCGAACATAACCACGCTGTACAAGAACAAGGGCGACAAAGGGGATTGTAACAATTGCAGGGGTATATCGCTTCTCAGCATCGCAGGAAAAGCATTTGCCAGAGTCCTCCTGAAGAGATTGCAGATTCTGGCTGAAAGGGTACTACCAGAAAGTCAGTGCGGATTCTGATCCAAGTGCTCAACTATCGATGCGATCTTCTCCTTGAAACAGCTACAGGAGAAGTGCAGAGAACAACAGAAGCCACTACACATTGCTTTTATAGACTTAACAAAAGCCTTTGACACAGTGAGTCGCAGTGGCCTATTTCATATCCTTCAAACCATAGGATGCCCCCCAACTCTACTGAGCCTGATAAAGTCCTTCCATGACAAGATGGAAGCCACAGTGCAGTTCAACGATGACAGATCACAGAGCTTCAGCGTGCGGAGTGGCGTGAAACAGGGCTTCGTCTTGGCCCCACCCTTGTTTGGCATTTACTTCGCAGTGCTCCTCCAAACAGCTTTCACTGAAACATCTGGTGATGTACTACTGCACTGGAGAAGCGATGGTTCCATCTTCAATTTCTCCAGACTGAAGGCAAAGACCAAAACCAGACAAGCGACCGTGAGAGACGACCTCTTTGCTGACGATGCAGCCCTTGTGACCCACACTGTACATGACTTGCAGCAGATGATCAACCAGCTCGATGTGACCTGCAAAGCCTTCTCTCTGGCCATCAGCATCAAAAAGACTGTGGTGTTACATCAAGGAGACCCTACACCAAGTGTGATCAAGCTCGATGGCAAACCACTGGAAGACGTTCAAAAATTCTGCTACCCGGGTTCCACTGTCACAGCAACACTCTCCTTGGAGGAGGAGCTAAATGCTCACATCGGCAAAGCGGCGACTACCTTCGGGAGGCTTACCAAACGGGCTTGGAATAACAAATACCTTTCGTCAAAGACAAAGCTCCTGATTTACAACAGCTGTGTGCTTAGCATTCTCCTGTATGCCTCTGAAACATGGACAATCTATAAGAGCCAGGAGAAAAAGCTTAACTCCTTCCACCTTAGATGCCTGAGGAAAATCCTCAACATCAAATAGCAGGAACATGTGCCCAACTCACGCGTGCTGGAGAGAGCAGGCACCACAAGCTTTATCTCCATCTTGAGCAAGCGCAGAATGAGATAGCTTGGTCATGTGCGGAGAATGCATGACTCCCGGATCCCCAAGCAGCTTCTGTTTGGAGAGCTTGCACATGCACGTCGCCCAGCAGGTCGCCCCAAGCTGCGATACAAGGATGTCTGCAAGTCGACCATGAAAGACTATGCAACTGACCCGGCCTCATGGGAGACCCTTGCATTAGACCGAAGCGCGTGGAAATCGGCCATCCACAAAGGCACTGCCAAGCAAGAACAAGACTTAGTAGCAGGCTGGGAAGAGAGACACCGATGCCGACATAACCCTGTCCCTGCTACAGCCGACAGCTACCCGTGCCGCTACTGTGCCCGACCGTGCAAGGCCAAGATTGGTCGCGTGAGCCATGAGAGGAGGTGTAGCGCAAGACCTGCTCACAACTGAGACCGTCTTAACGACGTAAAAGCCAGAGATATACATGCTACAGGAGAGATAGGCCCAAGGGAAGGGGAGGGGGTGTTTCAATTTATATTAGGGAGCATTTTAAGAGTTTAGAGCTTGAATTAAATGTGAATTTGGAGTGCCTAGGATTGAATGTAATTCTCTCCCCAAACATGAAATTTAGCATAGTTGTGCTTTATAATCCCCCATCTCATGATGTAAATTTCTACAAAGAACTGAAGAATCTTCTGTCTGTTGTAGACAACGGCCGTGAATGTACATTATTTGGGGACTTTAACATTAATTGGATGGATAAAAGCGGCAAAATGAAACTAAAATCAATTATGGAAAAATTTAAATATAAACAGCTGATTGATAGACCTACACGAGTCACTAGAAAGAGTGAAACCCTCATAGATCTGATTTTTACAAACAGGCCAGAGAGAGTAACAAAAACATACAATCTTATTACTGGCCTCTCAGATCATAACATGACACTGATTATAAGAAAGCTAACTAAAAAACGTCTAGTTTACCACAACAAAACAGAAAGTCAAATTTTAATGACAGGAATTCCAAAATCAAAATTGGCTGACTTTGAACATGATTTGAAGGAAGTCAACTGGGAAAGGGTAACTAAAGAGCCAGATTTAAACAATAGTGCAAACAATTTTGCCTCCTCCCTCTGTGACTTAATAAGTGAACACACAAAAACCTGGAAAAGTAAACCTGAGAAAAACTCTCTTCCATGGTTTAACAGTGACATCCTTCAGATCATTAAAGAGCGAGATCTTGCTTTTAAAAGGTCTTTAATAACTTAAACCAATACGGACCGCCTTATTTTGACTGGCTTAAGGAACAAAGTGTCTGAGCTGCGGAAAGCCAAGAATAATCATTTCACCAAACTCATTGAAGAGGCCAATGGCAACAGTTCTAAACTGTGGCAACATATAAATAGACTAACTAACTCAAGTAAGCAAACGCACCCTAAAATAAACTGCCTCAAAGTTTGTGATAAAATTATTGATAGTAATGAGTCTATTGCAAATGGTTTTAATTGTTTTTTTATTGAGTCTGTACAAGAATTTGCAATAAATTTTAAATCTACTGAGTCATCTCCTGAAGAATTTGACCATGTTCACACAGACTCCTTTTATATAAAAGAGGTATCCCATGATAAAGTTAAAAAGTGATTGCAAACATAAGGAACACCATATCTAAGGATATCCATAACTTAAAGCCCCACTATGCAGGATTCCCATTTTCGTGCGCTCTAGCGGCCACTAAAGGCCGCTTGAGCAAGTAAGAAGCGCAACACCGCTGTCGTAAAACACAACTGTCGTAAAACACACAGAGCGCTGTTGCCGGCTGACGTCCCCAGTGAGAATGTGCATTTTTTTACACCCTGAGACTTGTGGAGCTCTCAATATAAAGAGGAGCAATGTCGACCGACAAGGTACAGTAATATTACTGGAATTTGGCACAAATATGACTTTCCTAGCATTTTTCGCCTGTTGTTATCACACTGTTTGCATGTGGAGCATGTTAGTATAAAAAGAAAATGTTGGCTTGATGTCTGCAGATCACGTCCAACTTACATCACTGCATTTACCATCGAGAGGGTAATTTATTACTTGCAGGTAGACATGTGTTTCTAAGGGTAAAAACTTATAAGGTTTGGGATACCTGTGGAAAGACAATTACAAAGGCAACTTTCCGGTGTAACATTTATTTATTTGTTCGTTGTTGATTGTAAACCTGCGACCAAACTTGGATTAGAGAACTCACGTCATCCATGAAATCTCGTAAACACGATACAATGATAACAGATAGCTCTAGTTTACAAATTACGCTGCTATGTTTTATGAATAACTATTTTTGGGATGTGACGTTACACCCTAACGTTCGTTAGTTGCTTTCTTATTAGCCGTGAGTCAGACAATAATATGTCAATGTTGGCTAGTACCCAGGCACGTCGTTAGACCAGAAGATTCCGGGGCTAATATCCCTCCCTTTATTGAAAATAATTAGTCCTGGCTAATTCTAGATGGTTTTCCTTTATTAACATTTTCCAATTCAAGAATAATCAAGTGGCATATAATCAACACGAGCATATAACTCAACTGTCAATCAGCAACATTGCCAGCTCGGCGTCCGACTTGCAGCCCTCTTTGGCCATGAGCTCTCTCCACTGTGAAAAAGCTGGTCCAATATTCACTCTGATTTTGTGCCGTGCACGGTCACTCTCCCTTCTTCTTATCCTGGCTTCCACTGACACCGTCCTTTTTCGCTTCTTTGCCTCAGCCATCTTTCAACACACAATACCGGGCTAGTCTAGCTACCTTCTCCTTATGCTCCTTATCCAAAAGCTTGCGTGTGCCGTAAAGCAGAACGTACGTCTCGCGAGAGTGTGGGACCCACGGTCGAAAGTTACATAGTCCCAGATGCAGGCCACCAGGTCCCTCTGTGGTAATGGGAGAGATGCCATTCTAACTGTAATAATCCAGCCCACCAATAGATAGACTTTGAAACTGATATTTTAAGGTGAAATTCCTACATAGTGGGGCTTTAAATGCTGCATTTATCAAGAAATATCTGAGCTGTCTGTTGGAGCCAATTACTTATTTAGTAAACCTGTCAATACAAACAAAAATCTTCCCAGAGAGCTGGAAAACGGCAATAATTACCCCAGTTTATAAATCAGGAGACAAAGACTTAGCAAGTAATTACAGGCCCATTGCCATCCTCCCTGTAGTCTCAAAAGTTCTGGAGAAGATTGTAGCCGAACAATTAAAGGAACTCTTTGAGTCTAACCAACTGCTTCGTCCACAGCAGTTTGGATTTAGACAAAAATATTCCACAGAAAGAGCAAACAGTTATCTGCTTGAGAAGAACAAAGCCTCTGTGGATAAAGGAAATGTTGTAGGGGCAGTGTTCCTGGATCTATAAAGGCCTTTGACACTGTTAACCACAGTATCTTACTCAATAAACTAAATCAATTCAAAATGTCACCTGCAGCTCTGAAGTGGTTCAAATCATACGTGGGGGGGAGACAGCAATGTGTCAGGGTCAATGGGGTGAAGTGACATATGAGTACCGCAAGGGTCTGTTCTTGGTCCATTGTTGTTCACAATGTATATTAATGACCTACCAAGCTACTGTCCAGATGTCAACTGCCAGATGTACGCTGATGACACGGTCATCCATGTGTCCACTAAAACACCCAGCCTGGCAGGTGAGCATCTGACGCAGGCTTTACTGAACATCTCTGAATGGCTCGAGTTATCCCATCTAACTCTTAATATTAAAAAAAACTGTATCCACGTGCCTCTCCATGCGTAATAGGCCTGCACATGATGTATCTGAGGTCAGGATTAAGAAGGAAATCATTGATGAAGTGAATGAAGTCAAGTACCTAGGCATCATCTTGGACAAGAACTTAAAGTTTGATAGTCAGGTTAAGTACATCTGCAATAAGGTTAGACCAAATCTGAAATGCTTTCGTTTTATTAGAAGGAACCTGTCACATCAAGCTGCAAAACTGTACCTGCATGCAATGATTTTTTTTCATCTGTCATATTGCATCACATCATGGTCACAAGCTTCTTCAACCACATTAAACCCTATAATCTCAATATACAGGCAGGCAATAAAACTCATGGACCGGAAACCAATGAGATGTTTAAGAAAACACAACCTTCTCGCCTTTGAAAATTTTATGAATTTCAGTACTCTTAAGCCCAACGCCCACTGAAGGCGTGAGTTGCGCGTCAAAAAATTGGTTACATTCATTTCAATGGAGCAACGCCCACTGGCAGCGTGTGACATGAGTCAGATTTTTACATTTCCCCACTGCTTAATTTCTGAAGCGTCAACACAATAAAAACGCATTTGTCTTTTAGATTATTTAACTATTTCGCCTTGTCATGGTTAGTGGCGCACATTTAGCGGCAACCTCACATGCAGTTGTCAGCCTGCTTTTTAACCAAGTCGCAGTTTTGAAAGAAAATCCGTTATTTTGCGGGCATTTAAGTTATCAAGCGATCTACAATTAGACAGTGCCTAACTCAAGGTACACTGATGAGAACTTTTAGTTAGCTAGCTAGCTAATTCGTTGCTGGGTAAAGTAAAGTGAATTATAATCTTAATTTACTAGACGGCTATATTTAGGAGGAAAATTATGCCTGTATACCGTCGCACTTTGCCATCACTTAAAATAAGCTTGATCGGTAATTTTTTTTTTTTTTTTTTTTTTTCAATTAAACGTTGTCTTGTTTAATATTTTGAGATTGACACTCATGGCTTCTCGGTCGTGTTGACAGCTGTCAATGTTGATGCGGCTGACACTTTCAGTGGGCGTTTTAAAGCGTCAAGGCAACATTCGGAGTTTGATGCGACGCTTCGCTTCGCGGCCAGTGGGCGTTGGGCTTTAAACTGTTTTTTAAATGTCTAAATAATCATGTGTCACTACTGTTCTCTGAATTGGCCACCAGGCGTCAGAGCTCTCACAGAGTGGCCACACGAGCCTCCACCAGTGGTGACTGTCTTGTCCCAAGGTACAAGACTTCATTCTGTCAGTCTGCTCTTTCCGTAAAGGGGGCAAAACTTTGGAACTCTCTACCCACTAATCTAAAATTAGAGACCAACAGCAATGCTTTTAACAAAGGACTCAAACAATGGCTAAAATCAAAACAACAGTGCTCACATGAATAGTTTTAACTGGTTGATTGCTTGACCATGTTGCCTTTGCTTTTGCCTTTGCTTTGTATTTTATGTATGTATTTAATCTGGAAAACTGCCTCTCTTTTACTGTTGTAATGTTATTGTACACTGCATTCCTTTTTTTTCTTATTACTTTTATTATTTTTATCATTCCAAAAGCTTCCTGTGGACAAGTGTTGCGAATTAGCACATGTGCTAAAACACTCAAACAATGCATCTGGTTTGTCCAGTGTAATTGTGATGCCCACATCAAATAAACAATAAAGGAAATAAATAAATAAGTTAACAGTAAGACAAAAAATAGCACTTGTTTGCATTGGTTAACATAATCAAAATAGCTGAAATATCTAACGTTACCTCACTAATCAGTTTCTATAATGAGAAAAGACGATTAAATGCATTCATTTTTAATAATATTGATGTTCTTAAGCCCACTTACCGAGTAAAGGCTTCCGAATTGAATTGGCTGCCTCGTGAGCGGATTGGTTGTACTCTAGCTTGCGATCTGATTGGTTTTACTTGGGGGCGGCGTTTATGCAGCCTGACAGGCTGAGCAGCATGGACCTATAAGGAGAACTGGACAAACAATGAAGGGAGGAACGCACGCCGTTATGGGCTTAGCGGTCAAACTGATATTGCAAGTCACGTGATGCCATGGGGGCCAAAAAAGAAATTTCTCCATAGGGAATAATAGAAAAAGACACTGATAAATCCGTGGATAAATTTTTTTGACAGTCACAAATTATCGATACCGAAATTGTTTATTTTTCTCTTTTAAATCATTGATGCCTCGTTCCTCGGCAACGACAAAAATTTTTATTTATATTCAGGCTACGTGAACACCAACGTGTCCTCCTATGAAAGCGCGTTTTCGTCTCCTTCGAATTTAGTACTGCAGCGGATGTGAGAGGGTGGAGCAATGGGCATTCCTTGCCGTCCGTCTGTGATCAACATAATTCACGTAGCCAAGTCGGTAAAGTGAGCTGGCGTTACGGTGCAAATATTTTAGCTGTTTTATTTAATTGATGAATGGCTGTAATATACTCGATTGCCACTTCATTACGTAGCACGGTAAAATTTACAGTAAGCTAAGGCCGCTGTTGTGACATCCTAGAACCATGTACGCAGCCAACACTCACCTTACTGTTTCGTATTAAAATTTGGATATATCCATGGACTGAGTTGTATATTTCCATTACTTTGAATAGCACCAATTCACATTACTGTATTTTGATGCATTTTGCATAATGTGTCAGCTGAGTAGCATCTAACGTAATGTCCATATGAGTGCATTTATAGCACTACATAAAGTCAGTTCGAACACTGCATAGCGAACCATTTATTAACCATTCTTCATTCTTAAATTACATATAGACCTTCATAATTGATGACGAACCTTTTCAGCAACTTGACAGATGAGGTTCAAAATGATCACTATCTTTTGTGCATGATCCGAACCGAGTGGGTGGAGCAATGGGCATTCCTTGCCGTCCTCCTGTGATCAACATTATAGACGTAGCCAAGTCGGTAAAGAGAGCTGGCATTACGGTGCAAATATTTTAGCCATTTTATTTTAATTGATGAATGGCTGTAATATGAAGGAACTCGATTGCCACACTTCATTATCAGTGACGTGCCGTCGGAGGTCAGTTAGGGTAGGCAGAATCCTCACCGTTAAACAAACGATAAGTCCATTACTTTGCTTGATTAGCAATCTGAGGATTGATTAACTAATTTACAAGACTAAACAGCAGAATGGCGTCCCAGTTCCATCCACGACATTATTGCTCAATGCATCGGACTTAAAATGCTCATGAGACAGCAAGTTTGTTCATATTTGCTTAAGGGAAGCTAACGCAATGCCATTAACAAATATTAAAACCTTTCTTATACCGCATTCAATGTGTGGTCAATATGTTTACGATAATATTTCCCCCCTTAAACACGTACTTTTTAATGCCATTTTTACAAAATGAGTTTAGCTATTTTCAGTCTTCTTTCATAATCCGATAAACAAAAGATCAAAACAATATACGGAATTACTGAGAGTTGAGATTTTTTCCTAATTAGGCTAATTAAGATTTACTTCCTTGCAGTCTCGAATCAAAGCATAAAGGTAAATGGATCTTTTTTTCACTATCACCTCTTAATCATTACAGGCTTAATTGACCAGAAAAAAAAGGTCAAATTGATTGATTGACAATCAGGCATAGTACGTGGAAACAGGTTGACAAAGTCTAGCGATAAAAAAGGAGAAGTCACTGCCTACCCTGACCGCACATTCCTGTTCATTATGTAGCGTGGCAAAACGTACAGTGAGCTAAGGCCGCTGTTGTGACATCCTAGAACCATGTACGCAGCCAACACTCACCTTACTTTTTCATAGTTCATGGATATATCCATATCATTTTAATGAGTTGTATATTTCCATTAGTTTGAACAGCATCAATTCACATTACTGTATTTTGATGCGTTATGCATAATGCGTCAGCTGAGTAGCATCTAACGTTATCCATTTGAGTGCATTCATAGCACTACAATCCGAATACTGCTTAGCAAACCATTTATTAACCATTCTTCATTCTTCAGTTAGTTACAGACCTTCATACTTGATGACGAAACTTTTCAGCAACTCGACAGATGACATCCAAAATCATAACTTTTTTGTGCATGATCCGAACATCCATGAAAGCACTGAACATACGTACACATTTTTTGTGGTACAGCCTTTATTAGATTGAAGTTTTGGGTAGGTGGAAACGTCAGCTATATGAAATCCGGACATCTAATGTTCGTGAGCAGCATCTGAGATCAACTGGAGTGATGCAGGTAGATTCGACGGTGTGGCTGATTTTCATCTGAACGAAGATAATGCGAGTCCTAAAAGAATGCAACAGTTGGTAGCGTAAATATGCACACTCATACACAACCGAGCACTGCGACGGGACAGAACTGTGATCACATAGCGTCCCGTCCCCTTTACAAATTATGATTTTAGATTGATAGAAAATCTACATAACGTTTAAAAAGCCAAATAAAGAACACTGGATGAGAGTAAATGGTATTGCACTGCTCTGATACACTCACACACACTCGCACATGCACAAACACACACATATATACAGACGGGTGAGAAATTGTTCATTGCTGCTAAGCTGACATATTAGCTTGAACTCTCTTTGGCTTGGAGTGCAGAGTTGTAAAACTTCACAGGAGGAATACAGTACCTTTCCCCATGTCCCCTCACTGAAGGCGGTGACATATGCTCAGGACCATTTTTTATACACTCCAGGAAAGCTTAATAATATCATGTAAAAGTTATTGCACAGAATTGCACTGCACTGAATTTCAGTGATGCTTCTTGCCTTTAAATGAACTAGTATGCTGAAACTCTGCCAAGAAAATGATCAGAAGCATCTCCTGTTTGCTCGCGCCTTTTTTTCCCCATAAATTTTTCACCCCCAATTTTTTTATAGAGTTGGCCTGTCTTAGTATAAAGCCCACTCACCACGTCAAGGTGCAGGCCTTCGAGTGGGAACACGAGACCAACACTGCAAAAAATGAAAGATAAAAATACTGGGTAAGATGAATTTACTTATTTTAAGACTTAAAACACTTATTTTTATCACCATTTTTCTTAGTAAGACAAAAAATAATTATTCTTGATTTGAGGTAATTTTCACTATTAGGTGGAGGCTTTGTTGACCATCATCAGATTAAGTTTGACTGCCCTGGTTAATTTTTGAGGGATGATGTTCATTTATCCCCTTTGGGAAATGAATTTTTCAAGAGATCTGTCGCAGTCTCTTGAAGCTGCAATCCAGAGTAGCTAAAAGTACACCTGTGACGTGGGGACTGAAGCGCAGTCATTCCTTTCTCATAAAGTAATGAGTGTCCTTCTCTCACTCTGGATTGTAACTTCAGAGGTTATTTTTTTTAATTAAAACTGTAAAACCCCACAAAACAATACCAACGACAGAAATTGCAGGGGGCGAAGGCTCAACGTGTTCTTTGGGCTGGTGTTACAAGCGCAATCTTTTGGCTGGTGCGAATCACAATAAAAGGAATCAATTTTCACCGTTCGAAGAACAGGACACAAAAACACAATGGTTACAATTAATCTGACTCCATAGTAAATTTAGAATACCAAATTTAGTTATACTCTGGTTAAATATCTGATTCCAATTAGAATTGAGATTTGGAATTTAGTGCAAACATGCGTGAATCTCGAGGTGACTACACCTCAAACTCTTAGGAGACAACCACTGTCACTCAATATATGCTCCCGAGTATTAGCATTATTGCTGAATCTTAGGTTCGTTGGTAATATCAGGGGATGGAAGTCAATCATCACAGCAACGGCATCTTTTGGCATGAAAACTGCGAACCCAGATCTACGCATGCCCATGGGTTCCTTCAGGGAATTTTAACAGATAACCGACTTTTCGTCCATGGGTTTCCTTAAGGTTAAAATCCCAGAACCAGCAATACATAAACCTTTTATGTAAGTAGATCATGATTGTCTCTCCAACTTAATAAAACCAATTCTCATCCCAAAGCCACTGATCAGTCAGTCCCTGGTTAAGCTTAACCCCTAAGTCTCCGTCATAACATGGCTAGAAAGAATGCAAAAGGGTTAAGAGTCACTGAGACCACGCAAGTTTAAAGGAATAACAATAATTTATTCACCAGGTAGACAAGAGCTTAAATCAACAGATCAAACATCAGTTACCACGAATTTAGACAAATATAAAAGTCATACCTGGCGAAAGCTAAACACACAGAGTTGTGTGAGGGCGAGATCAGAGAGACAATCTGCCCTGACTATATGGTATGGGCTACACACGGCATAGAGATGCACGTGTGGGAAGTCGTTTGCGATCTTCCATAATTAAAGAGGCTACACACACACTTGCGTACGCGGGGAGAGATCGGATACGATCTTCCCAGAATGGATTGTTTGTCTTTGCTTTAAGCCAAATCACGTCTTTGATCCAGGTGGCATGGCCATAAATTACCAGGAAGGGGGGTCGAATCTGGATTTTGGGTTTCCACCATTTGGAGGATGTAATAAAACAATTAAGCAGAGAGAGAAGAACAGAATGATTACCCGAGAGGATTCTGACCAATTTTCAGGAGTTTCCAAAAGGGAATGAACCATAATTTCAATGGGAATGAAACATACTCCATTCAACTCCTTGAATTCTCCTGAGAACAACAATACCAAACATGACCTGAATATGTACTAATATGATGCAGTTGTCATGAAAAGCTCTTAAAGTGGATTATGGTATAAGCCAATTTTGTTTATGAGCACATAAGTATTGCACAGTAATATATGGAATATATGAGAAAGGTTTGTCATTACTATAGTGTCAGAAAATGTAAGCAGATGAGTTGAGGTCCAGTTTCATGAAACACATAGCCAGGGGAGAAAAAGATTGTTCACGGGGGGGGGGTTTGACTGTGATAGTCCCCCCCCTCGCTTCGCCAAAGACCTGCTTATTGTTCCCTGCCGTCATCACGCCCCCAGTCCCAGCTGGATTTCCCGTCTTACCAACTCTTTTAATTTGCCTGGGATTCTTTCTTTATCTGAAATGGGCTTTTAAAATTTTTTTTAGAATGAGTACATCACGGTCATTACACCATTCACTCATCTTCTTCTGTCATCATCTATCTCCTCTGACGCCCCACCACCCCCCAACCCCCTAAAAAAAGAAGTACCCCTTTGCCTGCCCAGCCAAACCTATCTCTGTTCCCTTAGCTGCGGACAACCCCACGGTATGTCTGTTTTCTGTACCCCAAGTCGGATGTAGCTGTCTTCATACACTTGCTCACCCCCACCACCCCGTCTTTTCCACCAAGGCGTTTACATGTACATATATTATATCTATATATTAAAAATGTTTTCAACCAGAATTATTTGTTTTGTCAGTTTTTGTTTTTTGCCAGCTCTGCTGAACATTTGAAGATGAACTAAAGTACTCAAAATCAAAAGGGTCATGGGTTTCATGCTTAGCCTAAATTTCACAGAACCGGCCACTATCATAAAATTGAGTACCACAATCAATGTTAACTCACACTTAGAAATGTAATGAGACAGTATTCAAATTATAATCAAGAAAGACTTTACTTGAAAGGGAATTGTGGAGGGGGGGGCAATAGAATGGCATGGCCTCCAGTTCGCTGACATGCAGAACTTCATGGATGAACTGTTCAATGCACTCCAAGAGGCTCAGATATCTCTGGGGAAAGACAGAAAAAAGGAGCGTTAAAACAAAGGTAAAAATAACGCAGTACAATGTGCGTAACATTTCACAGTAGACCCACATTTTACTACACTCCACGGAATGGTTATGAGTCTAGCGCGTAGCTAAGTTACGTTAGCTAAAAGTAAATTAGCTTGCCAGAATTGGCAAAAGTTTAAGGCTCCTGACTTTAAAACGTATCGGATTATAAGGCACGTGCAGTGCGTTGTGTGTTCGGTTTATTGTCTTGAATCCGGAGAAGATAACGGAGTTTGCACGCACACAAGCAAGAATCGTCTGACTCTATTAATGTGGTTATTCATCGTTGAACTAAAGAGGACACGAGCCTAGGGCGCGTTTCCCAAAAGCGTAGTTGCTAACTTACATAGTTTGTCCATTCACAGTCAATGGGTTCAACTAGCTAAGTTAGCATCTGTAATTTCGGGAAACGCACCCCTGAGCAATGTCATGTTACACAGCAGCAAGTCAACTATTTTGCCTACATTTTTGAGTTGAAATCACTTGTATTACTTTGCTGTTAAATAACAATCGTTTTAAACATTTGATATTGCATTTGGGTTTTAAAATTGTATCACAAACTATAATTAAGCCTTTACCGGCGGCTATGTTTTTTCCGTTCCGCTCATAGTTACATCAGGGGTTTCTTACGGAAGGTTCTGCAGTCTGCAGTGGCCAGAATTCCATTTCCGGAGAAAAGTGATCGTGAACACGCACCATGGGTAGGAGTTCCACGAGCGCAAGCCGTTGTCATGGACACCTCGGATACCAGCACGTTCATGAGCCCCATGCTACGCATGTGTGAGCAAAAAGTCAGACAGCGCATGTCCACGTGGTTCCGGAAGTTGGCCCCCATGTCAGCGTGCTGCGCCATTGAGCAATTTCCATTGAAATGAATGGGCGGCCATTTTCCAATTGTATATCCAGTGAAATATAAAACATCCTTGGTTCACGTGCTGTACTACTTAAAAATGCTCCTGGTTAACTTATATGCAGCAATTCTGATCGGTATGCTTGTGTTACTTCGGTAAGCATCAATGTGGCAGTTTCATTATAACGTTGCCTGATTGTAGCCACTACAGTTGAAGCTAACTGGAGTGGTGTTGTATGTGTCTGAGAAGTTGGGCTGATAAGGCTGCAGTTAGACCAGATGTAGGTTTTGCAGAGCTTGGGGTGCATGTTTGGGTTTGTTCACTGCAGCTGTGAAACGAACGTTTTACTTATCCATGACCGGGGTCAGCCGGATACTTCACCAATATCTGGGCAAACTCTCTGATGCTACCGTGGTGAAAGCAATCGCGAAATACACAAGCTATAACGTGTCTGATATAACAAACGATGTCTCTGCATTGCCACTGCGGAATTTCATTCCCCATTAAAAACTGTTGTGGCTAATAAAAAGCCGAAAAATATGTAGATTGAATGCGATATTCAACCTCCACATAAGCAACGGTTACGCTGTTTGTGTGTGTTTTGCTACAAGCTAATTCAGTAGCTTGGTGTCGGAATTGTGTTTCGTTTTGGTAAAAATGGTCATCGGGAGCCTTAAGCTAAGTTTCCTCCGGATAAGTGGCTACATGACTACATAACAGTACAGCTACAACCCCACGCATGCAAGGTGAGACAGTATGAGCAAAACACAAAAATTTTGACATACCGCTCATTTACATCCTGCTGAACATTGCAACACTTCAATAATATCCTCCTTCCGTTCGGGGTCGGATTCAGGATCAAACATGTATGGTCTTACAGCAATAGATGCGCGGAAAGCTGTCCTGAAATACCAGCCATCTTGGCTTCCTGGTTTTTCGAGCCTGCACCCTCCGCCGGAATTGAAGCGGCCAGGCAGCCAATCAGAGCAGCCTCATTTGCATAGCCTCCCGCCCATTTCAAAATGGCTCTTGTTTCAGGCCGGCACAGATAAAAGGCCAGCTCAGAAGAAGGATGTCTCACTAAACCTGGATGCGTGTGGGTTTTTTTTGTAACTTAATTCTTAACATTATCTTAAAGACCCATTGGACATAGTTTAAACGACTAAAAATAGCATAATAGGGGACCTTTAAACTTTTATGACATTTAAAAGAATCTTGGGCTCCGCTGGGGGGGGGGCTGATCTCAGGGACCGTCTGTGTCATGCTTGCTCAGATTGTTCCAGAGCATCACTCCAGCAGAGTCACCGCCAAACTCAAAAGCAGGTCGTCCTGCAATAAATGGTTATATCTGACGCAAGTGTCATGACTGAACTGACATTTCTGCTGCATTTCCATTAAAACTGTCCTTGTTTCCTAATATGAAAACTTATCTTTGATCTTATTTATAAGAAAATCCATGTTTGTGAATACAACCAATTACAGTCTTGTGCAAATTAATTGGATAAAGGTCCTTGTCAAATGAGCTGAATGGGGTGCACATAGCCGTGCCAAGTGATTGACGTTTTACATAACCACCTCAACTCAACTCAAACTTTATTTATAGAGCACATTTAAAACAACAGCAATCGACCAAAGTGCTGTACAGAAGTGGGCACCAGGTTACGCCCAACAATAAGTAAATAAATTAATAGATTAAAAATAATAAAAATGACAGCAATCAGTAAATACAATGAAACATGGAGTTTGCATTTGCTCATTTATGAAACACCAAGGAGAAGAAGTGGGTTTTTAAAAAAGATTTAAAAGTCTCTAGGCTCTGGGACGATCTAATATAAAGGGGAAGACTGTTCCAAAGCCTGGGAGCAGCCACCGCAAAGGCCCTGTTACTTTTAGACTTTAGTCTAGTTTTTGGCACCTCCAACAACAGTTGCTCAGAAGACCTTAAGGCTCTGGTTGGGGTGTAGCAGAGCAGAAGCTCAGAGAGGTATTTATTTATTTATTTATTTATTTATTCGAACAGGTTAAAAGAAAACAAAATAAATGAAATATTCAATGTGTTATGTCAGAAAACAATAAAAGAACAACTCAATTACATCATAGAGAATCATACCTTGTTAGGAAAGGGTGTAGGATGAAGTAATAAAACTTATCTAGTCCCACCCCTTTGTTGTTTTTTATAATTTAATCAGTCAGAGCATGTCTAGGAAAACCAAAGAAGAAAAAAGAAAAGAAAGTGTATCAAAAAAAAAGGCACATTGCCCGTTGTTATAATTTTTATGTATCCGTTTCCCTCTTGTATCCATTCAGAATGTGGTTTATAAAAATTTGTTTGAACTTTTTTAATGATTTGCAGGTTTTCATTTCTTCGCTGCAGTGTTCCATAGATTAACACTGATATACAGTGGATTTTTGTGTTGGCAAAAGGCTTTTTTTTTTTGAAAATGCATATTCCTTGAGATTGTATGATTTGACATTTCTTTTGCTTTGTGCAGCTGTTCCATTTTTTTTTTGAAATAATACAGTGTGATATTTTGTGTTGGTAACAGGCTTTTTTTTTTTTGAAAAATTGTACTTGTTTTCTCTTATTTGAAACAACTTTTGGATGCCCTGTGGTAACTGGTTCTGATTTGCTTTGTGCATGATCTGAATTGTTTTGAGGTCGACCAAGTCCTTGAATTTTAGTGCCTTCAGTTTGATGAAGAGTGGGTTTGATGGTTCTCTGTAGGTGCTTTTATTTACAATTCTTATTGCTCTTTTTGAAGTTTGAATATTGGTTCTGTGTTTGTTTTATATGTGTTCCCCACACTTCCACACAGTAGGTAATGTATGGGAGAATGAATGAACAGTACAAGGTGTATAGTGATGACTGATTTAGGAGATATTTGACTTTATATAATATTGCTATTGACTTTGCTATTTTAGTTGTAATGTACTGTATATGCGGTTTCCAGGATAATTTGCTGTCAATTATGACTCCAAGAAATTTTATTTCATTCACTCTCTATTTCAGTGTTATTTATCTTGAGTTTCCTTTGTGAGTTATTCGTCAGATTTCCAAATACTGTGAATTTAGTTTTGCTTAGATTCAGTGTGAGTTTGTTTGAGTCAAACCAACTCTTCAGTTTCTTTAATTGTCTGCCACTGTGTCCAAAAGTTGTTCCAAATTTTCTCCACAGCAAAGCAAGTTAGTGTCATCCGCAAATAAAAATGACTTGAAGTGTTTTTGAGACCTCACATATATTATTAATGTAGAGAATGAACAACAATGGTCCCAGCACCGAGCCCTGAGGCACCCACACTTCACTTTCTTTTAGTTGTGATTTACTGTTATTGATTTGTACATATTGATTTCTATTGCTTAAGTAGCTGTATATCCAGGAAAGTACTAGACCTCTGATTCCATATTTCTGTAGTTTTTTTGATAATAGGTCATGGTCAACTGTGTCAAAAAGCTTTTTTTTAGATCTAAAAATACTCCTACTGCGTACTGTTTGTTTTCTATTGCAGCTGTTATGTTTTCCACAAACTCCATGAGGGCGAGTGAAGTTGTTCTTTTAGTTCTGAAACCCCATTGTTCACACAGTACATTATGCTTTGTGATGAAATCATCTAGTCTTGCATAAAATAATTTTTCCAGTATTTTAGAGAATTGTGACAGTAGGGAAACAGGTCTGTAGTTTGAGAGTATGTGTCTATCTCCGGATTTGAATATGGGTATGACTTTAGCAGTTTTCATTTTCCTTGGAAAAACACCAGTTTTTAGTGACTGATTACAAATATATGTAAAAGGTTTCACCACACACTCAATGATATTTTTAACAAGTGACATATCAAAATCATTGCAGTCTGTTGACTTCTTGCTCTTGAACTTATTAACAATGTCAATAATTTCATTCTCATTGGTTCCCATTAAAAACATAGATTCATTTACATTCAACACTTTGCTTTCCACTTCATTCATATTGCCAGTGTTTGAAATCTCTCCAGCTAGTCCAGGACCAACACCAACAAAGAAATCATTAAACTCGTTTGCAATTTCGGTTGTGTCATTACTAGTTATGTTATTTTTGGTTATGAAGTAATTTGGGTATCCGTCTTTGTTTTTTCTTTTTTTGATAATGTCATTCAATGCCTTCCATGTATTTTTTTATGTTGTTTTTATTGTCCTCTAGTAAATTACTGTAGTACTCTTTTTTTTTGCTGTTTCTCATAATACTTGTTAGTTTATTTTTATATGTCTTGTATTTTGTTTCTGCTTCTTTTGTTCTTTTCTTTGAGAAAGTCTTTGTATAATACATTTTTCTTTTGGCATGCGTTTAATATACCTTTAGTTAACCATGGCTTTTTTGCAAGTTTGTGTTTCACTAGTTTCTTTACCAGAGGACAATTTTTATCATAGAGAGCCGTTGTTATTGATATGAATGTGTCATAGGCCTCATCTACATCATCAACATAGACTTTGTTCCAGTCTTGATTCATCAAGTCATATTTAAAAGATTTAACAGACTCTTCAGTTTTTTGTCTTATTGTCTTATATTTAATATTTTCTTTGTTTGTTCCTGTGTGGCTCTGGATAGCTGCAAACACTGGCAGATGATCACTCGTGTCATTAATTATTATTCCACTGATTATTTTCTCATCGATTCCATTAGTGAAGATGTTGTCTATTAGCGTTGCACTATGAGTAGTTATCCTGGTTGGACGTGTTATTAGTGGATAGAGGCTCATGCTGTACATTAAGTTAATGAATTCCTTAGTGTTGTTGTTTTTCTTGTGGGTTTAACAAATCAATGTTGAAATCCCCACATGCATAAGAACAATTTGTTTTTGTTAATTTTCTCGTATATACTGGATAGCTTCTCATTAAATACTTCAACACATGATCCTGGTGTTCTGTATACACAACTTATCAGTATGTTTTTGATTTCTCTGTTTCTATTTCTACAGTGACACATTCCAATACGTTGCTTATTGCTTCAGACATGACTTTAATAATTTTACTTCTGTATGTTTTTTCAATGTATATAGCAACTCCTCCACCCTTTTTCTGTCTTCTGTTCATATGGTACATCTCATATCCTTCTATTTCAGCCAATTCTGTTTGTTCTTCGCTTAGCCAAGTTTCAGAGATGGCTATAACTGTAAATTTGTTCTTCAGCTGTTTTAAACAGTGTTTGATTTTTGACAAGTTTGAGTTTAAGCTTCTACTGTTGAAATGTATGATTGAGATTTCTCCCTCCTTTTTAAACTTATTGCTAAAGTGTTCTTCAGTGTAGTATTCGCATTGGCTCTGTGTGTTTATGAAGAAGTTGTTCTCGGGGTCAATGTCATTTTCAATATCAAAGACTCTATGTTCGGTGTATTCAAATGTTTTCAGTCCAAGTGTCTCATATTCAGTGATCTGTGCTTGATGTAGCGTCATATCTCCATTTGGAGATGAATGAGTTATGTCGGTACTTGTCATGGGATTATTATTGACCGGGTTGATAGTTCATATTACTTCTTTGTGAGATGTCATTTCTTGTACTTGTCCAGCTCTGTGATGTCTTTGATAGCCAGCACTTTGGCCTCCTCTGGTGATCCGTTTAGTTTTATGAATACCTTGCAGTTGGATGTCCAAGTTGATTGAATCCGGTTCTCTCTCCGTAGGATGCGTGCTTGTCTGGCAATGTCTGAGTTTTTTTTTGTTAAGTGCTCATTTAGATTGACATTTGATCCGTTCAGTTTCCTTCCCTGTTTGAGTAGTGCAGTTTTTTGTTTTCTGTTCACAAGACGCATTATTATGGCAGGTTTAACATTTTTGTCTCTTCGGGGAGAGGGTACACAGGGACCAGACCATTGAGGGCTTTAAAAACAATAAAGAGAAGTTTAAAATCAACGCGATATCGGACTGGGAGCCAGTGGAGGGAGGCCAAGACTGGCGTGATGTGGTCACGCTTTTTCTTACCCGAGAGAAGACGAGCGGCAGCATTCTGAATGAGCTGAAGGTGGTTGAGAGAGGACTGGTCCAAGCCAACGTACAGGGAGTTACAGTAATCTAACCTACTTGTAATGAAGGCATGGATAACCTTTTCAAGGTCAATCTTAGAAAAATAGGACTTGGTCTTGGCTAAAAGACGGAGTTGGAAAGAGCTTGTTTTAACAACAGCACTGATCTGCTTATCAAATTTAAAATGGCTGTCAAAAATCACCCCAAGGTTCCTTACACAGGACTGAATGTTGGAACTCAGGGGGCCCAGGATATCAGCAGAACATGCTGTGGAAGTGTTTCCTCCAAACAGGATAATCTCGGTCTTGGATTTGTTAAGATTTAGAAAATTAGCACTCAACCATGACTTAACATCACTCAGACAATCAAATAGTGGCTGCATTGAATCCTTGCCTATCGACCTTAGTGGCAGGTAAATCTGGACATCGTCCGTAAAGCAATGAAATGGAATTTGATGCTTTCGAAAAACACCACCAAGAGGCAAAATATACAAAAGAAAAAGAATAGGGCCTAATATGGAGCCTTTCGGGACTCCACAGGTCAGTAGGGCCACATCTGAGGAAAAGTGACCCAACTGCACAGAAAAGCTCCGCTCTGTAAGGTAGGACCTGAACCAGCTGAGGGCAGAGCCTGTAATGCCCACACACTGCTCGAGACGAAGCAGCAGAATCACATGGTCCACTGTGTCAAAGGCGGCTGACAGGTCTAAAAGCATCAGGACAGCAGGACTACCTGAGTCAGCAGCTAAAATCAAATCATTAAAAACTCTCAGCAGGGCAGTTTCAGTGCTGTGTCTGGGTTTGAAGCCAGACTGAAACTTTTCATGGATGTTGTGCTGGGCTAAAAACGACTGCAGCTGGATGTACACAGCTCTCTCCAAAACCTTGGATAAAAAGGGAAGCTGGGATATGGGCCTAAAATTTGAAAGGATGGAGGGATCAAGGTTTTTCTTTTTGATTAATGGTTTCACCACAGCATGTTTAAGGGCAAGAGGGACACAGCCTGGTGTTGATCAGCAGCAGAATACTAGCTCCAACTGCGTCAAAAATGTCTTTAAGGAGACGAGGTGGAATGGTGTCTAAGGGGCAGTTTGTAGGACGCAGATGGTTGACTACATCAGAGAGTTGGGAGAGGGACAAAGGCTTGAACTAGTCGAGGGTAGCAGAGCACAGAGAAGGAGCAGGGTCTGAGATAGACCTAACAGTTGTGTGAGCTGGTCTGAGGGCAGACACTTTTTTGATAAAAAATTGTAAAAAGTTATTACAGAGAGTAGGCATTGGCACCAGAGGGGAGACATCACTAGGATTAATAAGAGAGTTCAGAACATTGAACAAGACCTGAGGCTTATGGCTATTATTTGTGACCAAGGTAGAGAAGTAGGCCGTTTTGGCAGCCTTGATGGCTCTCTGATAGTCAGACAGGCAGCCATGAAGAATTTGTCGAGATACAATGAGATTATCTTTTTTCCATTTTCTCTCAGCACGTCTACATGCGCGCCTGAGAGTGCGCGTCGATTCATTTAACCATGGCTGTGAGAGTGATTTAGTGCGCCTTGGCCTAAGAGGAGCAACACTGTCCAAAATATCCGTGCATGTGGAGTTGAAAACAGACAGAATCTCATCAGCGCTGAGAGCACATCTTTCATCAAGCGTACACAACAAAGAATCATTAAAAATAGCAGAAAATGTGTGGCAGTCGAAGGGTTAATAGCGTGCCGTTGACACTTGGGGGCAGTTGGTTTATCTGCCAAACACGGAAGCGTCAAGCTGAACAACACAGGTAGATGATCGGAGATACACGCAATTGCACAGATTTCATTAACAGAGACAGACAAGCCATAAGACAACACAAGATCTAAAATATGCCCCTTTTCATGCGTCGGACCAGATACACACTGAGTAAAATCAAAGGAATCAATCAGATTTAAAAAGTCCTTTACCAGAAGTCGGGATTCGCAACAAACGTGAATATTAAAATCACCGGAGATTAAAATATGGTCGTATTTCACCATGATCCCAGACAGAAAGTCTGCAAAGTCATTTATAAAGTCCTTGTTGTATTTTGGTGGACGATATACAACGGCGCACAGGACGGGAAACGACAGGTTCAGTTCGAAGAGCTGCAGCTCAAAGCTGCAATAGCTCGTCACAGGCTGGGACAAACGGCACTGAAGTTCGGATTTAAACACACAAGCTACGCCGCCGCCACTGCCTGTGGTACGGGGCGAGCTAAAGAAAGAGCAGTCAGGAGGAAGGAGTTCAGAAAAATGGGGTACAGTCACCAGCATGGATCCACGTTTCCGTCACACACATAATATCCAATTTGCCGGAGGTAAAGAAGTCATTTAAAAGGAAAGTTTTATTAGCCACTGACCTGGCGTTTAGCAGGGCCATGCTCAAGTTTCGCTCGGGGCCGGCTGATGACGCAGCGCGTCTCAGCTGGCGGAGGTTGCCGTGGTGAACGCTGCGACCTGGACGCCGCCTGAGGCTGACAGCACTGCGGGGCGGAAGGTCCAGTCACCGGTGAGAGCAGGGGCGACGGCTCTGGGAAGATGGGGCGTATCCACCCATTTTAAATACCGGGCAGGAGGAGCAAGTCCGAAGCGTGGATCGGTAGAAGAAGAGGCTGAAAGGTAAGCCTGGCACGTTTTCCCCATCTTCTAGTGCGCTTTCTTCATAGAAGTAGACAGGACAGCCGGTGTTGGTATTCCATGCCGACGGAACGTAATCTCTGACAACGCCTCCTTCGGGGAGAGACACAGGGCAGACGGCGCAGGTGATCGGGAATATCCGCCAACACAGGAGGAAGTATTTGCCGATCAAACAATGAGCGATCCGACAGCAATAAAGTCTCCAATGAAGCTTTGATTTTTATTTGATTTTTGATTTTGAAGAGAGCTTGGCGATCATATATCAGTAGAGCAGACACATCTCGATAGGCGTAAAACAGCAGGAGCAGAGCAGCAGCAAACAACACAGTGAGGGAGCGAGGCAAACGGCTTGCCAACATGGGCGGCATCTTTTTTGCCACTCCATAAGGACTCCTCAAAGGTCACTGGCTCATCTGCAGTGATGGCAATTTCAAAACTCACGTTCGACCATAGATATATGTTACAGTCCACAGGAAAAGGGTGTATAAGGGATTTTTTATGTTTTAGAGAAAAACAGTTTGTCTATGTTTAGTACATGGTAAGGGATCATCAGATGCAGTTAACTCAATTTGACCAAAATATCCCTTATACACCCTTTTCCTGTGGACTGTCACAAAGAACACTACATAGCTGATAGGGTACGCTCAAGTGAATCATCTGTTCCAGGAGCGTATACACCCGGAAGTAAAATTCGCACGTAGACTCCCATTCATTTTCGCCTACTTTAAAATTACATTTTCAAAAACACTAGCATGTGAGTTGGGGTGATTTTGGTCTCGCTGTGCAGAGCAACATTTTGTCTCCATAAATATGTGCTTTTTGGAGGATGGAAAGCGGCACACTTACCAAAGGGAAGATCGAAATGTGACACGGTGTCAACGTTAAAGTGCGAGCAGAAAAGTTAACGTGACCGAGGCTTTAATGACCCTCTGAGAAGATAATTGCTTCGAAGTTTTTGCCGTTATAAGCAACGTCAATGAATGTCCGTATATGTTATCAAATTATTCTCTGGTTTCCTCACTTCATTGTACCCTGGTTGAACATATTTGCCGTCAACCGAATTGTTTATATTGAATCATATGGCTAATGCCAACGTTGTTTAGAGGAAGTGCTAGTTAACTCTGGCTATTCCTTTACTAAGCTTCATCTTTGCCCCTGTCCCATTAAAGGTGCACTATGCAAGTTTGTTTACTTTCACTTCTGTTGACATTCGAACTCAATCAATCAATCAATCAATAAACTTTATTGCAGGGAAGTCCCACTGAGACAGAGGTCTCTTTTGCAGGGGAGCCCTGATTACAATAAAACAATTACAATGGAAGGTTAAAGACAAACAGCACACATAAAATACACAAAAGTCACAAACAACAATTTCAGATTAAAGGAATAACAAGTTTTAAACTGGAATAAAACATAATAAAAATTAATTAAAAAAATATATATATATATACACACACACACATACACATATAAATATATGTATGTATATATATATATATATATATATATATATATATATACACACACACACACACATATATACATATAAATAAATGTATAAGAACATAGGACAGAGAAAAATAAATGAGCAAATCCTACCATAAACTAAAAGCAAATACATCTGGCCTCCAGAAGCAATATATCCAACACTAATTTCTTGAAAGACACAAAGGGGATAAGGCAGTCTAGCTTCAAGGTATCCTGGAAATTATTCCACATACAAGGAGTGAATGCACTAAAAGAGGTATCTCCCAAATTTGTTCTAGTCCTGGGAGCCTCTAACAAAAACCATTCTTGTGATCTGGTATGCTGACTTCTGATTTTGATGGATAAGAGCTTAGTAAGATATAAGGGAAGTTTGCCTAGCAAGGCTTTATAAATAAATAAAATACAATGTAGCTTCCTTCTAAAATGAAGGGAAAACCACCCCACAGAATTATATAAAGCACAGTGATGGGTTGGGAAACCATCACCTGTGATGAAGCGCAATGCGCCATGATAGATTGCATCCAAGGATCTTAACGTACCAATAGAGGCATGCCTGTAGAGGACATCTCCGTAATCAAGTATGGGTAATATTGTTGCCTCTACAATCCTCTTCCTATTGTCCAAAGAAAAACAGGACCTGTTTCTGTAAAGAAACCTGATTTTTTATTCTAAGTTTCTTGGACAGGTTGGACACATGCGTCTTAAAAAGAAAAAGTCATGATCCAACCAGATACCCAGATATTTGTAAGACTGAACCTGCTCAATTTGAGCACCAGTCACTGAGAAAATGGAGTCACCTGACATAATTACATTCTGTGCAGAAAAGATCATGAACTTTGTTTTATCAGTGTTTAAAACCAGTTTAAGATCAGCTAGAGCATGCTGTGTAATGTTAAAAGCAGACTGTAAATATGTGAGGGCCTGTAAGCATGTTGGAGCAGAGGAATAAAGCACTGTGTCGTCAGCATAAAAATGAACCTTGCAATTAGTTACATTAAGAGCAATGTCATTTATATAAATTGTGAATAAAATTGGACCAAGAATGGAACCTTGGGGTACACCTTTTGTCACCTTTAAAAATTGAGACTGCGCATCCCCAGAAATAATAGCTTGTGTTCTATTTGAGAGGTAGTCCTGGAACCATGAGCATGCTCTGTAACCAAGACCAATGGAGGACAACTTATTTAATAAGATAATATGGTCTACTGTGTCAAACACTTTTGCTAAATCAATAAATAGGGCCGCACATTTTTGTTTACTATCCAAAGCTGTTACTAAATCATTTATAACTAATGAAGCTGCTGTAATGGTGCTATGTCCAGGCCTGAAACCAGATTGCTGTGACGTTAAAATGTTGTTGGAAGTTAAGAAATTGCAAAGTTGTTGTTTTACAAGAGATTCTAAAATCTTACCCAGGCATGGCAATTTTGAGATGGGCCAATAGCTGTTTACTGAACTGGGATCATCCCCCTTAAATAAAGGAAAAACATGAGCCGCTTTCCATATACTGGGAATAGACCCGGTCGATAATGACAAGTTAAAAATATTAGTTATTATCTCCGCCAAGGAGATAATGCGATTGAGTCGGTTTATTTATTTATTTATTTATTTATTTGTCCGTCTGTCCTTCTGTCTGTCTGTGGACAGGATTTCTCGGAAACTACTGGACGGATCTTCATGAAATTTTCACCAGAGGCAGATCTTGGGCCAGGGACGACTCCATAAAATTTTTGTGATGATCCGGATCCGGATCTGGATTCTGGATCCGGATCTGTATTTACAATCTTAGTGGCATATCTTGGAAACTACTTGATGGATCTTCATGAAATTTTCACCAGAGATAGATCTTGGTCAAGGGACGACTCCATTAAAATTGTGTAATGATCTAGATCCGGATTTGGATTCTGGATCCGGATCGGTATTTACAATCTCAGTGACATTTCTCCGAAACTAATGAACAGATTTTGATCAAATCAAGGTGGAAAGTGATTGCGCAATCACACCCGAGGGTAATTGTCCAGTCAGGCCACTGATTGCGCAATCACACCCGGCCGCCATTGTCCAATCACACGCCAGCGGCGGTGATTATCCAATCACACCACTGATTGCGCAATCATACATCGGCAGTGATTGTCCAATCACGGCCTGTGCAGTCACATCGATGCGATTGCGCAATCACCACGATCATCACGTGACATCATGGTCACGTGATGATCATGTGACGCTCTGTACTTTGATGACGGCTTTGGAGAATGGATGCTTCAAACATACAAAAATCCCATTTAAACTTGTCACATGGGTGGTCCTGAAATCTTCCAAAGAGAAAGATCTTGCATTTGTATCAACATCATCCCTTGGCGGAGATCAGAAATCTCGGATTGCTCTTGTTGAATGTGCAATCAGTGGGGCTGCAAGACGCAAAAGACTCGGGACTAAGTGATCCTCTCTAGTGGAATTATTTACATCTATACGATTTAATTCTAGAAGGACCTCATTCATGCTTAATTCCCTGAAAGAAAACAATACTCTAGGATTTTGGGAATTAGTAAATGCACAAGAGCTAAGGTCAGTCATATCTCCTTTAGTGGATTGATTATTAAAATTTTCAAAAAGGTTTCTGGCCGCTATAAAATGTTCGTTAAAAAAGTCACAAATTTTGTGCTTACAGTAATAGGACCAGAATCCGTGTGGATAGAATGAGGTAATGAAGAAGAAGGACTATGATTCAGGGACTTGACAATTTTCCAAAATTTTGCCGGATTACCTTGACATTTAGCCAGTGACGTAATGAAATATTCAGATTGTGCCTTCTTTATCAGTAAGCAGCATTTATTTCTTAGTTTTCTGAAAACCTGCCAGTCTGTGAGTGTCTGAGTTTCCCTAGCTTTAACCCAAGCTTCATCCCTTACGCAAAGATCATTGGATAAAGCAACTGAAAACCAAGGATTTCTTCTGTTTTTTACTTGGAATCTCTTGACCGGAGCATGCTTATCAACAGCACGATTAAACACAGAAGTAAAATGAGCTAACGCTAGGTCAGGGTCTGGAATAAAACCTGCAAAGCTTAAATCACTCCAGAAAATATTGTGGAGGAAGGCCTGTTCACAGAAATGTTTTAAATTTCTTTTAGTAATAAAACGTGGGGGTGTCTTTGAAACTTTCATATCACTAATACACGCTACTGGGCAGTGATCACTAACATCCAGGGGAAAGACGCCGCTCAGAGCATACTTGTGCGGTCTGTTTGTTCAAATTAGATCAATTAAAGTTGACCGGGATAAATCTTTAAAATTTGATCGCGTAGGCTCTGAGATAAGTTGTGACAGAATCAGTTCATCACAGACTTCTTTGAAATGGTTTGAGGACGGCGATAGCCAGTCGATATTGAAATCACCCTCAACAACTAATTCAGCGTGTGCATAAGCAGACAAGATTTTAGAGAGATTGATTTTGGAGGAGGAAAGCGCGCTCGGTGGGCGATACACACCTGCTAGTGTAATACTTCCACTAACCAAAGCTATTTTAAGAACAAGACACTCAAATTGCTCAGGCATAGAGGAGGATAATAAAACATTAACAGTGAGAGAGGATTTTACAAAAATCACTACACCTCCCCCTCTCTTACTCCTGTCACACCTAAAAACACTATAACCAGCCAATGCTATATCAAGGTCTGACACAGAAGCATTCAACCAGGATTCAGTTGCAAGAAATATATCAGGATTACTTTGAAGAACCAAAGCCCTAATACAATCCATTTTTGACAACAAACTCCTTACATTAAGACACAGAATACCAAGACCACATTTCCGAGATTGAAATGCTGCTGGAGTAAAAACAACAGGAGAGACAGTTAAAATAACATCAGGCGACTGAATATGGACTTGTGACAGGTTAGTGACAGAAACACCACTGGGTCTGTATTTCTGCCGTGGCAGGCGTGTGCGAGCGACTTTCGGAATAGGCTGTGCAGTTATGCCAGTTCTCTCAGAAAATGAAACACAATTTCTAGCGCTGCAAGGATTTTTAAAAAGCCAAAAGATAGACCAAGTCCACTATAATATGCAACGACAGCCGGACACCAGGGGAGCTCCTACGAGACAGTAGGTCGGGGGGCGCACCAGTGAGGAAGAGGGCGAAGGAAGGTCCGCCTGTGTGTACAGGAAGTAAACAGTCAGTCCCGAGGGAAGGACAACACTGCATGGTGCATGTTGGCCGAGAGCATTTGGCTGCCCCATTTGTTGGGATGTATCCCGTCCGATTTAAAAAAAGGTAAACGGTTCCAAAATAAGTTAAAATTGTCAATAAATCCCACATTATGAGATCTAGCGGCAAATTAAAGCCAAGTGTGCAGACTAAGTAGTCTGCTAAAACGATCAATGCTACGACCGATAGTGGGGATGGGACCAGAAATAAAAACGGACTTTCCACAGTTTTTTAAGCTGTTAAAAAGGAGGTTAAAATCGTTTTATGTACACTCCGACTCCCGACGAGTGGTATCATTAGTCCCCAGATGAACAGTAATCCTCTTAACAGAAGGCGGGAGTGAGTAGAGTAGCCCAGGTAGCTTACCCAGGATTACCAGAACAGTAGCACCAGGGAAGCAGCGCGTCGCCACATTAACTAAGCGAATGTTTCGGATTATGGAGTCACCCACCAGTAAGGTAGTCAGGGAGAAGAGAGGACGAGGCGGTGGCAAGCCCGGGGCGAGTGACTGTGCAGGCGTACGCTGCGGCAGGGCAATGGCATCAGGGCTGAGCGAACGCCGCCACAGGACCTCCACTTCAGGGCTGGGCGAAGAACTCCTCAGCACCGCGCCAACAGGGCTGGACTTGCGGGGCAGGATTGCCTCTCTTCTCGATACTGACTGCGGCCGAGGAGCAGCTGGACTTACAGGGGAGGAGGGAGGTGTCGCTTCCTCCTCAGCCGGAACGGAAAACCTGTTCTCCAGCTGCAGATCCCAGACAGGTGGGACACGAGACGAACGCCTCCCGCCGCTTGATCTGACCCAGGGCTCAGCCGGGTTGGGTGTGGAGCTGACGATAGCCCTGGGTCTCGCTCCCTGCTGGATCCAGGGGTCCTCAGCTCGGATCGGTGCCGCTGCAGTGGGGAAAGCCAAGGAGTCGCGTTCAGCCGTGGTGGTGACACTCGCAGTTACAAGAGCTGGAGCAACCAGGGAGTCGATGAGCTGCTCATCTTCCTTAATCTGGTAAAGGATTGAAATTCTTCCCTCCAGCTCCAAAATTTTTTGCGAGAGGCGAACGCAACTTCCACAGGCCGGCAGAGAGGTGAGTGGAGCCATGTTTTTTATTTTAGCCTGCTGGGCCTTACAGCAACCAGCCAGCCGATAAATAATGCGTTAAATATCAAATAATAAAAAATAAAAAAACAAATAAAATGATAAAACAAGTAAAATAATAAAATGTTAAAATAATAAAATGTCAAAACAATAAAACGCTAAAGTAACGATAAAATAATAAAAATAAACTAATAGCGAGGCAGCAGCAAAACCAGACGGTTTGTCGTCACTTTGCGTCCGGCGATGGCGTCGACGTCGTCCGTTTGTTAACTCAAACAAAACAGAGGTAGCCCGCCCCTCCCTCCCATAGTTCCCTCCTTCCCATGCTTCAATAACTGTCAACTCTTGTCGGTGATTGGCTGGGACGGTTTGTTATGTTATGGGGCACACACTGTGCCCCTTGTGTTTATTTGCAGTTTGTGATGCCTGTGCGGTTTCCAGAGCCCGGGTATTTTTTTTACAGTGAATTTAGGGGCAGGCAGCTAGCGGATCGTGGAGACATGTCGGCGAATTGAGACAAAAATATAATCTTGCAGAAAGTAAACAAACTTGCATAGTGCACCTTTTAAACACTGCTCTCAAAAATGATCACTGCACAGCGCAGATCGAGAGGATAGAGAAAGGTTTTTTCTCCTGATTTATAACAGCCAAGCCTTTCTCCCCACCTTGTCCTTTGGTACTCTGTATAAACAGACAAAGCGACTTGTCAATTGTTTTAAATATTATGCAGGTAAGAAATATTGTCGTTGAATTTCAATTACAAGTAGCTAGCTAGTGTAATGTGGAAAAAAAAAAGCCACTAGATGGCAGTATTGACTTTTTTTTTTGTTAAGCCCAATCTAAAGCTAGGTTTGGGGCATGTCCTGTGCCTCAGGGGGCTGGAAAAGAGTATATAAGGAGAAAAATTGAGAGAGTGAAGAGTAGTGGGAGAAATTGCAAGGAGAAATTGTGGAAGGATACATTTGACCAGACCTGTCACTCTTTTCAAGACCTATGAAGCTTTTTGTGGATTTTTGCCTGTGTTGGAGCATTTTCCTGTCCCAGGACATCGCAACATAGCAGCCCATCTCAATTACCAAGGGACTGTAACTATCTTTTTTTTTATTTCAATCTTGGTCAGTAGGGTAGAGTGTAGATTAGTTCTAAGTGTTTGTTTAATTAAATCTGTTGAAGTTTAAGAATTTTGTCTGTCATCCCTTGCTGTCCGTGACGTCATAACAAATTGACGCCATAACAAATTGGGGGCTCGTCCGGGATCGACCATTGCTCGAGTCATTTATTGAAAATCTAAAATTTCAAATTGTGAAATTGTTTTTTGAATTTTCCTAGATATATATTGGCAGATCAACAGCAATGGATGATTTCTTGGCATCACCAACCGTAGAGGTTTTGAAGTCTTTTAAAAAGACAGAACTGCTAGAAATATGCAGACAGTTAGAGCTGACAGATGTAAAACCAGCCATGCGAAAAGCAAGACTGGCTAGAGAGAAAGAGGAAAGAGCAGAAAGAGAGAGACAGAGACAGAGAGATTTCGATTTAGAAAAATTAGATAGAGAAGAAAGGCTCCAAATGGAGCTACTAAAAATCAAAATGCAAGCTGAAAACAAATTTCGGGCTAGCCAGGAGGTAAAGCTGGTGCCTCCATTCTCGGAGATGGAGGTTGATAAGTATTTCCAGTGCTTCGAGAAGGTAGCTAAGAGTTGTCAGTGGCTAAAGGAACACTGGCCTCTGATGTTGCAAACTGTCCTCAAGGGTAAAGCTCAACAAGCCTATTCGGCTTTGTCTGCAGATGATTCCTCTGATTATGAGGTTGTCAAAAAGGTAATTTTGACAGCTTATGAGTTGGTTCCAGAGGCTTACCGACAGAAATTCAGAGGTCTGAAGAAATCTGACAATCAGACTTATGGGGAATTTGCTAATGAGAAGAAGGTTTGCTTTGAGCGCTGGTGTACTTCTATGGAGGTCAAGGATGACTTCAACTCACTAAAAGAGATGGTGTTAGTTGAAGAATTCAAGAACTGTGTCAAGAATGATATTAAGACCTACTTTAATGAGAAGCAAGCACTGAATTTGCAATCAGCTGCCAAGTTTGCAGACGAATATGTTCTCACACATAAGTCCAAATTTCAGTCTAGCAGTAAAAATAGATGGTCCCAATTTCAGAAGAAAGGTAACGGTGATACCCAAGATTCCTCACCCAAAGACAAAGACAAATCTGGTGATGGTGCTCAGAAATCCAGTCAAAGGTCTGATCAAAGTGTGAAAGCTGACAGTGACAAAAAGTGGTCTAGTTTGCAATTATTTAAGAAATCTGGTCATGTTACAACTAACTGTTGGTTCCTTAAAGCTAAGAAAGAAAAAGAAAAGGATACCAAACCCAATGCCTTTGTGAAGACAAGGTTAGAAACCCCTATAGTAGATGACCGATCTGCCAAATTGCCTGCTCCTTGTGAGGCTAAGAAGCCTGATACTGCTGACTTTGTGAGGGAGGAATTTCTTCCATTTGTGTCAGAGGGATTTGTGGCTCTGAATGAGCATTCTCTCCTCCTGTCCCCATATATATCCTTAGGGATACTGGAGCTTCTCAGTCACTTTTGTTGATGGACTCCTTGGAGTTACGTGATGAGACCGCTTCTGGGGATTTCATACTTGTACAAGGTATTGAAGGGAGGACTGTATCTGTGCCCCTGTGCTCTGTATTCTTGAAGTCAGATTTAGTTACGGGACAGGTAAAGGTGGGACTTATGTCAAGTCTACCTATCAAGGGTGTTTCTCTGTTGCTAGGCAATGACCTGGCTGGGGGCAATGTAGTTCCCCCTGTTCATCTTACTTCACAGCCGAGCACTGAAGATGGCGATGAAGACCCATTTCTGTATCCTTCCTGTGCAGTGACTCGTGCTATGGCCAAGAAGGCTCAAGAAGAAGATGATGTGGTGCCGTCCAGCACATTGAATAGTCATGACTCAGGTGGTTCACCTCATGACTCTGTTCAGCCTACTATGGTTTCTCCGTTTGAGGACTTTTCAGACACTTTTATCAGTTCTCTATTCAGCCAGCCAGATGGGTCTGGTGATTCTTATGTGTCTGGAGACTTGTCTCTGTCCAGAAAGCGGTTGATTCAGGAGCAAACCAATGATCCTGAAATTTGTGTACTAAAGAAGAGAGCCCTTCCTGATGAAGAAATAGACGCAGTTCCAGTTGGGTATTATCTCAAGGATGGAGTGTTGATGCGAAGTGGCGCCCTCCTGATATCCCTGCCAATGCAGATTGGGCAGTGGTCAAGCAAATTGTTGTTCGAAGGTCTACAGGAATGAGATCTTAACAATGGCTCATAGTTTGCCTTTAGGAGGTCATCTTGGTGTTAACAAGACTGTTGACAAGATCATGAAACACTTCTTCTGGCCTGGACTTCGGAAAGATGTTTCCAACTTTTGCAAAACCTGTCACACTTGTCAGGTAGTTGGAAAACACCAGTTAGACCCACCTGTAGCTCCATTGCAGCCTATCCCAGCATTTGGAGAGCCCTTCTCCAAGGTCATTATTGATTGTGTTGGTCCATTACCCAAGACTAAATCTGGAAATCAGTACTTGTTGACAATCATGTGTGCATCTACCAGATTCCCTGAAGCCATCCCTCTACGCAACATCAAGGCAACTGCAATTTTGAAGGCTTTGATAAAGTTCTTCACGTTGTTTGGCCTTCCCAGGGAAATTCAGTCAGATCAAGGTAGCAATTTCACTTCCAGATTGTTTCAGCTGGTTGTGTATGAACTAGGTGCGAAGCAGATTCTTTCCAGTGCCTATCATCCAGAGAGTCAGGGTGCCTTAGAGCGGTTTCATTCCACTCTCAAGACAATGATGAGGACTTATTGTTATGACCATGAGAAAGACTGGGATGAAGGTGTTCATTTGCTGTTGTTTGCAGCTAGAGGAGCAGTGCAGGAGTCTACTGGATTCAGTCCGTTTGAGCTAGTGTTTGGCCATGAAGTGAGAGGACCTTTGCTATTGTTGAGTGAACAATGGCAAGAGAAAGAGCCGCATATCAGTCTATTAGACTATGTTAGCAAGTTCAAGGAAAGACTGCGTGCAGCTTGTGACCTAGCCAAAGAGAACTTGAAATCAAGTCAGGGAAAAATGAAAACTTGGTATGATCATAAGGCTAGAAGCCGTGAGTTTAAACCAGGAGACAAGGTCCTTGTGTAGTTGCAGCCCAATCCATTGCAGGCTAGATTTCATGGTCCTTATGAAATTCTGACAAAACTCAATGATCTCAATTACATTGTGAAGACTCCAGATAGGAGAAAGCCAAAACAGTTGTGTCACATTAACATGCTGAAGCCTTTTGATAGGAATGCTAGGGTTGCAGCTGTCACTTCAGATCCTCCTATGGCCGAGACTTGTGAAGATGAGGGGAGTTTCAAGATGATGAACCTAGAATTAAAGCTGAAGTTCTTTCATGTTAATTGTCAAATTCTGAAGTGTTGCAAAATCTTGATGTAAAACTCCAGCACTTAGAACCCTCACAGAAAGATCAGTTTGAGAGGTTGATCAAGAAATATAAAGATCTATTTCCTGATGTTCCAAAGAGAGTTTCTATAGCCTCTCATGATGTAGATGTTGGTGATGCCAAACCAATAAAACAGCATCCGTGCGGATGAATCCTGAAAAGAAAAAGATTGCTGAGAAAGAGGTTGAGTACATGTTAGAACATGATATTATCAGACCCTCTAACTCAGATTGGAGTTCCCTCTGTGTTCCAGTTCCAAAACCTGATGGAAGTACTAGATTCTGTACAGATTATCGCAAAGTCAATGCTGTAACTAGAACTGATGTGTTTCCAATACCTAGGATTGATGATTGTATCGATAGAGTAGGGCAAGCAAAGTTTCTGACCAAGATTGATTTATTGAAGGGTTATTGGTGTGTGCCTTTAACTGAGAGGGCCAAGAGCATCTCTGCTTTTGCCACACCATCTGGGTTATACCAGTATGAAGTCCTACCCTTTGGCATGAAAATTGCCCCAGCCACGTTCGAAGGATGATACAGTCTACAATCGCGGATTGCCACACACGGGTGCGTACATCGACGACCTGATCACCTGGAGTGACTCCTGGGAAGAACATCTGAAAGATGTAGAGACGTTGTTCCAGCGCTTGACCCAGACTGGAAACCTGAACAAGAGTGACTTTGGTTGTGCTACTGTCACGTATCTTGGCTACGTCATAGGCGAGGGTAAGGTGGCACCCATAAATGCTAAAGTCCAAGCCATCATGGACTTTCCAGTTCCTGACAACAAAAAAAAAAGCTTTGTGCCGCTTCCTTGGAATGATCGGGTGCTACCGCAAGTTCTGCAAGAACTTTGCTGAGATTGCTCTCAGTCTCACCAACCAACTGAAGAAAGGCATAAAGTTCACTTGGGATGAAGCATGCCAAAGAGCCTTCGATCGCCTGAAGTCTCTGCTGTGTCACTTCCCGTGCTCAAATCTCCTGACTTCAACAAACCGTTCTCCATGGCGGTCGATGCTAGCGACCAAGCTTGTGGATCTGTGCTCCTACAGAGAAGTGACTCTGATGACATTGAGCATCCCGTGGCATACTTCTCCAGGAAGTTCAATCGCCACCAAAAGAGCTATTCCACAATTGAGAAGGAGCTGTTGGCTCTGGTTCTATCCTTACAACACTTTGAGGTTTATGTTTGTACAGGGCGAAAGCCAATGATTGTACAAAGTATATACTGACCACAATCCGTTAATGTTTTTTTTGAGTAAGATGAAAAACAAGAATTGGAGATTGCTGAATTGGAGTTTGATTTTACAGGAGTTTGACTTGGAAATTAAGCATGTAAAGGGTACTGACAATGTAATTGCTGATTGCTTATCCCGTGTTTGAATATGTGTATATATATCACATGTGTTTATTAGCATATTGTATTATATGTATATATATACAAGTGTCTACTTAACCATTTTTGTATTGAAAAGAAAAATTTTGCCTTTATGAGTCAAAATTTTTCCCTTTTGGAATGGAGGTGTAATGTGGAAAAAAAAAGCCACTAGATGGCAGTATTGACATTTTTTTTGTTAAGCCCAATCTAAAGCTAGGTTTGGGGCATGTCCTGGGCATGCCTCAGAGGGGGCTGGAAAAGAGTATATAAGGAGAAAAATTGAGAGAGTGAAGAGTAGTGGGAGAAATTGCAAGGAGAAATTGTGGAAGGATACATTTGACCGGACCTGTCACTCTTTTCAAGATCTGTGAAGCTTTTTGTGGATTTTTGCCTGTGTTGGAGCATTTTCCTGTCCCAGGATATCGCAACATAGCAGCCTATCTCTATTACCAAGGGACTGTAACTGTCTTTTTTTTTTTTTTTTCAATCTTGGTCAGTAGGGTAGAGTGTAGATTAGTTCTAAGTGTTTGTTTAATTAAATCTGTTGAAGTTTAAGATTTTTTCTGTCATCCCTTGCTGTCCGTGACATCATAATAAATTGGGGCCATAACAAATTGGGGCCATAACACTAGTTAGCCAGCTTTTTGATTTTATTAACTGCTTAGTCAATGCAGTCCCCGCAACGATCAGGGAACCAAGGTAGCTCGCTGGTGACCATTATCAATCGCTAGCGTTTGCTTTTAGTCAGCGGTCTATTTAAGTCAATGGGATGGCTAATTAGCTAGTTAGCACAAGAACGCGATTTTTTTCTATTATAGTGACAAATTTGCGTTTCTACGTTAACTTACGCATGAAACGTTTTATTACAGCCCTTCTAATGACTATTGCTGCAAAAGGCAGCTGCACATCTCGGCATTTTAACGCTTATATTGACTTATTTGAAATTGGCCTCGTAGAAAACCATTCATTTTAATAGGAAGTTGGGTGTATCAATATGGTGGCGGGGTTTCACTTTGGATAATGTAAATATGAAATCATCAGCAATCTAGTGTTCTAAATATATACATATATATGTATATATATATGCGTTCGACCTGTTTCGAACACGTTTTGTGCACTATGTTCGCGAGCTAACTAGCTAATTATAGCACAGAAATAAAAAGGGAGCCGTGAATAATATCACAACATGTGTTACGATATCTTGCAGCCTGCTATTATTAGCTATTTAGCCAGCGAAGACACAGTTCACTGAAATGAACAGAGAGCCGCGAATACTAGCATTTCACTACTTGGCGAGGTCAGTGTCATACAGTTCGGGACTGCTGACAATGAGCTATAAGCAACAGCAGCTGCGGCAGTCTGCCATGAATGTGGCCTGGCATGTTTGTTCTGCCATAAAGCTAATTTCTCAGCATGCACTGCGTTGACCTAGATACGCACAGAGCCATAGAGAGAGATGCATCAACCTCATTGACTCCAATTCACCATTTTTTTTTACAGCTGGGTTGAAGCGAAGTAGACTTGGTCATGATGCAGCTGAAAAGTCAGAATTCCTTGAACTATTACTCTCAGCTTTTAAGTCTTATGTTTACATTTCAGCAGTTTTTCAACATTTCTTCTGCAATTTCCTTTACCTCTCAGTTTCCAAGCAACTTCATTTTATAAGCCAACCTCTTCAACTTTTCTCCCTGAAGCAAGCACACAAATTTTCTTCAGAAAATTTTGTCTTTTCTAGTTGTTAAATATAATTCTGGGTAGATGACAGTGTCACTTATGATTTTCCGGGAGCTGCAATGTTTAGTCACTCAAAGACCTGAATAGCAAGAGGGTTAAAATAGCCACAGAGGTCTGATCAAAATACCATACCTGGGTTCATAATACATGTAATTAATGGCCAATAGATGAGGACTGATATTAACAAAATTTCAACAGCCACTGTGTGCCAGACTGCAGCGGTAGAGTACTAACAATGATAAGGTTGAACTTCAACTGTGACAAATGCTAAATTTACATTCATGTACTGCAATCCTGTATGAGGTCTCCTCTCAGCTTTTAATTGCAGGTATAGGGGTGGACAAAATATTGTCATCCCCCTACTAAAAAGGCTTTAAATTTGAGGACTCAAAACCGAATTACTGAGCAAGCCAGTCTCATTTCTATAAATATAAATACTATTAGCAGTAGGGGTGTGTTTAAATGAAGCTTAGTGAAATTTCTATCAGGAAATGTCACAGTCTGCTCTGCTGCTGCAGTCTCTCCCTCTGCCTGGCCACACCCCTTCCACTACTGGTCACACCCCTTCCACTGCTATTGCTCTCAGCTGAGTCTTGTTACCCAGCTAGTATATTAGCAGCTCTGTTTCACTAACTCACTGCCAGATTGTCATTGCAGCATGCACTACTCTCCAGCGTTTACCTTCGGTCTGGCTTCCTGGAATCGACTCTGCCTGCCTCTGGCTACGTCCTCTCGCTCCTGCCCTGGTAAACCTGACTGCCTTCTGCCTCTGACTCTGAGTTCTATCTGTGTGCTTCCTGGTTCCTGTCTGCCGTCTTCCAAGCCCCTGTCCAAGCCACCCGTCCTGCCACTCCCCTGCCTCAAGCCAGCCTGCTCCAGTGGCCCAGTGGTAACACCCCTGCCTGCGGTGTGGGCGTCCTGGGTTCCAGTCCTACAATCAGCACCTGCTCCCTCAAGACTCGCAAGCTCCAAACCTTGATCTACACCAAGCTACCCTGTTTTGCATTCTGTTTACCTCTGCTCAGAATCCATTAAAAGCCAGTAAAGAGTCACCTGTGTTTGTGCTGCATTTGGGTCCTGTCACTCCCCATGACCGGAAGACTCTGTTGTGCACTTCTACTCCATTTATTTTCCTATCATTCACGTGCATGCTCACTTGTAAATCTCTGCAGTCATTGTTTGGGGCTGTCAAATGAGCTGTCAGCTGGTGTAGCAGCTGATCTCTTCTATCCAACCGTGGCACACCACATTCGCATTGCTAGCAAATCGTGTTGCTCCTGTCTTTTTAAAATATGTCATTTCTCTCTGCCCTAGTTCGCTTATGCTGCTCTTCGCTGGCCTTCCTCCTCCCCAAAGCCACCCTGCTCTCGTCAAACCTTCTGTACTGCCGCTCCAGCTTCGACAGCCATCACCGCCACCAGTGTCTGGACTCTTCGAGGGATTTTCCTGCTGCTGCTCTGAGCCGTGCTCCTGCTCTAAGAGTCTTCCCGAAGAGTCCAAGCGCCAAAGACTTGTCTAAATCTAAACGTGTTTCATCCTCTTATGCTCAACGCATAATAAATATTTCCTGGTTTCACTTGAGTCTCTCCTGATTGAACTGAGGACAAACCAGCAGTACTTTGCTTGATAAGTCTCAAAAATATCACTAGGGTTCAAACCAAAAAGGTAAATTTGTTGGAGCCCAAATGGCTTGTGTGGTGTTGTCAGAAACAGTAATTTAGCTTGTCAAGGGAACTGCATCAACAATTATGGCAGCAAGAAAAACATTTTGGGCATTTCCAAATTTATATTTTGGCCTGTACCTTATAATGATGAATGTTTGAACCCCACTATTTGTGTGCTGGAAGGTGCTGGTAAAAGCTATGAAAAGGTATGAACACATTCTCATTTGATTTCATAACATGGCTTTAATTCACACTAATTATAGCATGACTCGCATTACATGGAAAGCAAAATACAAAAAAAAACTTAACTGATTTTAGCTGCAATTTCTCCTAAAGGTATACAAGATAGAAAATAATTCACACTCTGTGTTCATATGACTAAATGTGGTTTTAAGTGTACTAGAGGGAATTAGAATTTTACAACCAATAAGTAGAGATATTATGTAATGAGCGTGACTCGCGTTATACATTGTCCAGTGTCATTTCAATGCATTTGGTGAAATACAGGGTAAAGTTAATCACCAGGAATAAGAGATTTCTGTGTCTTGACTCTAATGAAGAAAAATATGAGCATTGCAGAGCAAAAATTCTGCATTTTAACAGTTCGTCCCTTGAGAATCAGCTGGTTCTATGTCCTCTTTTCCTCATTTTGAGAAAATGGAGTTTGAAAATTTCAACTGTCTTATCTCTGATGTTTAGAGAGTTATCAAAATTTATTTTGTGTTGAATATTGTTGACTGTGGAAGGTACCCTAAACATATTGCAAATATGTTCAACATCTCCATAGGCTTAGAGATATAAGCAGTCAAAAATGGACTTAGAACCTTCTGATTCTGAGGAACGTAAGTTGCCCTTGGTCAACAAGTTCTATGTCCAACATAAGACCTGGTGCCTTTACTGGTTTTACGTATGATCGAAATCAGGAAGTTCTATGTCCAGAGTTGTTTTTGTTAGGTAGCGATCTGGAACCAGACGCGAGAACCAGGAATTGCAGTAAAATAGGATCTTTATTGGGAAAGGGGGCAAACCCCCGCAGAGCAGGAGGCAACGGTACAAAGTCCACAATCCAAAAATCAAAAATCCACAGGGCGTAATCCGAGTCGTAGACAGGGCACCAATCACAGAATTCGTAGTCAGGCAAAAAGGGTTCGATACACAGAAGTAACAAGCAATCCAATACAGAGCCAAAATCGAAAATCAGGGACGGTCCAGTCAGAAGAGAATCACAAGAGAATACGAGGCGAAAACAAGCGTAGCACAGGCAAACCGAGAGAAACGTTCTGACGGGGAACTGCTGTGAAAAGACTACTTAAATACACACAAGGGAAGTCACATGCTATGATTAGGATCAGGTGAAGAGGATCAGACTAATTAACAAGGGAGCAGACACGAGGGAGAACCTAACCACATGAAATTGGCAAAAGCCAAAACACGGACAGGGATCACAAGACAGCCTATTGACAAAACATACAGCTCCGGTTAGGGAGTTCTAACGTGCACAGATAATGAGAGGCAGAACAGAGTTGAGCAGGTGCGGAGGATCCGCTGAAACGCAGCAAAGATTAAGTGAAGGCAAGAGGCGGAGACTAGAACAGGGCGAGTGCTGAGAGCTTGTTAATCAATTAGTAAGGTGCAGCTATACAATCCCTGGTGCTCGTTAGTAAGTTAGTATTAGATACAATGTTAGTTCTGGTTAGTAACTTTTACAAAATAACAAACTGTTAGTACTTGTTAGTAGAATAGAAAAGCAAGGCGAAGGAAGCAAACGAGATTAGAAGGAATGGTTGGAAACCCAGAAACCATGAAATCACCTAAACATGTGACACGCAGTACTAGGGGAATAAGCTGTAGCTCAACACAAGACCAGACAGGGGAGACAAAGTGCAATGCAGGGCATGAGCAAAAACACGGACCGGAATCTAACTGGGGAATTGGACTATGGGAGGATATACAGAAACAAAACATGGCATGGAACAAGGTAAATGCAAAACATGAACAGAACAGATCAAAACAGAGCAAAACAGATCAGAATCATAACAGTTTTAAAAAAAGTTATGAACAAACTGAGAACATTTTAGTCAATCAATGGTTACCTGTATTTTATACTTATTTCACAAAAAATGTACTGGGACACCATGAACGACGTTTATAAGACTGAGGATAAATGAGTATTGAAAATGCTTCATACACTCATAGATAAAAGTATTGCATCAAATTAACAGATTGATGAATGAGCCACCTTCTCATTTGAACCTGTGACACCTGACAGCATTAATAATAAATAATAATAAATAATAAATAAATAAACAAACAATAATAAATCAATGGTAATGTTACCCAATTTTCCCCATACATATACATAATTATGTATGGAGAAAATTAGGTGGGGGTGGGGGGGTCGGGTATCTCTCCCCCCCCCGATAAAATTTGATTTTCTGTGAAAATAGCACAGGTCTATGTTCTGAAAAATCAACTACAATATTGGGGTAGGCCTAGCTAGGGCCTAAGTAGTGGGTGGGGTGGGGGTTCGGGTGGGGCAGGCAAGCGGGCGGGGGAGGGGGTAGGGGGGTCTCCCCCGATATCCCTGGGTTGCCCCGATGTCACTGACAAATTGTATATTAAGTGCACTGTACATTAGCACACTAGGCCTAGAGTTGATCGTTTGAGAATTAAGTAGTTCTATGTCCATGCATATTGACAAATGTGACTTTTCCACACCAGTCCTAACACGACAAAATTAAGATTTACAGTGTGTATACATTGTTGGTGAACAACTTACCCATCAAAATAATCCATTCGTCTTTCAGAAGGGATCAAAATCGAACGTTTTTTCTGAGGAGTTCTCATTTTGTGCTTTACATGTGCTCCTTGGCCATTTTGAGCGAATGTCACATGATCCAGGTACAGACCCTGATTGGTTCCTTGGACATAGAACCACCTGATTTGAAACGAGCCCCACTCAGGATCTAGAACTACATTTTTCTACGTGTTAATATGGTGTAGACTTTAGGTTGGAGCTAAGCACTAAGTGACATAAACCTAACTGATTTTAGAATGTCCTGGTATGCTTAACTCCATTTCTGCGAAAAGTGGACATAGAACCAGCTGATTCTCAAGGGACGAGTTTGTACCCAGACCAGGCATTACTTCAGGTAATTATGGTGGTCGGTCAATGAATGAACTCCTGATGGGTAGGTGCAGTAGTTACAGATACATTGTCGGTAGAACAATGATGGACTGTCATGATTATGCACTGAAACACTGAACAAAAGTTTTTTTTTAACCCCTTTGCGCGAAGCCAAATATGCCAATTTATGTGTTACTCTATTTGAGGCTTTATAATTCAAGATTTGAGCTTCACAGAGAGGCGGGCAAATGGCTTAAGTGAAACAAGACTCTTGTAGCATTAGAATTTTATCGTATTTCAGTTTCTCTTCATAATTACAGTTCAGAGTAAGGGCTACAAACCCAGAAATCTTCATGAAAATTCAGCTGTGAAATTACAAAACAAAAAAATACTGAGAATTGAAAAATGGCTGGGAGTTAAAACAATACATTTCTGGAATCATAAACTACTTGACCACAAGTGTATTTCATTTGACTGTGATTTTTTTTTAATTATCTGCTGATTATGAGTCAAATAAGGTCTTGAAGTGGCTCCCTAAGCTGTCAGAGCCCTTAAAATTATGCACTGTCAAATCATAAAATAATCGTGTTAAACACAAATCAACTTTTGACTCATGAAGCTCAATATGAATTCATGATTTCCTAGCAGAATTTAGCTTGAGTTTATCAATATTGGTGCAGATGGACATCAATAGTGACCGGTGACCAATCCAAACCAAAAACACGCCTTTTCTCTATGATGAAGTCAGAGTTTCGTCCATTTTCCCCCAAAGCTGCATCAGCAAGCACACGTGCTCATTAAAGGAACTGTCATTTTAAATTTGAAGATGTAACAAGTATGATTCTGGCAAAATTTGGCTGGCAATACTGAATTTAGTATTTTTTACTTAAAATATATAATGTTCCACGCTATAAAAACATGTATTTTCATACAAATTTCTGAGAAAATTTTTCAAGGTCTTTTCCCTATTTTCATGGAATTACCATTTTTGTTGGATAGTTAACCAGTAAAATACTACTCCAGAAATCACCACAGTAATTAATAATTCACGTCTCCACCAGTTTCAACAAAAAGCACATGCCATTATCGAAACAAAGCTGGCCTTGTTTCTGGTGAAGAACCCCAGTGCTTCCCTTTGTTCCCCAGAGCTGTAAATAGCAGCTAAACTCATAAGCATCCTGCAGAATTCAGAGACTGAGGTTAATATATTATAGGTGATGGAAGTTTTTCCTCATGGTTGACCTTGAACATTTCAGAGAGGAATTACTCAAGTTCTTCATATTTAATTTAAATTCTTTTTGTGTCTTTTTGGTTACATTTCACTTTGTTTCATGTTAAATACATTTTATCATTTTGTGGACTAAAATTCTTTGAACGTGGTAGGCTCACTGATTGTCTGCATTAAGCAAAGGAATAGCCAAAACAATCATTTTTATTTGCGTATACGCTGTGCTCCCAGAAAATCTGTAGTCACTGCAGGTGTTTCCTGGGCTAAACTAGACCCCCATGCTGGCATAATGAAATTAAATGGACATAATAAAACAGTCTTGGAAGTATGTAGATAAATATCATTTACACATGACATAAAAAATTGGTCTCTTTGATTGATCATACATGCTCATTTTTAAATAATCAAAAAAAGTCTAATTTGCATAATATGCAATCATGGTGATATAGACATGTGGGTGATTCAAATAATTTTCACTTTTTAATCAATGCATATGGTTATAGTTGTGTTAATTATCATCTCTTTCCTAATAACAGTCAAATGAAAGATAATCTATTTGCCTATAACTCAGATAATATTCTTACTTTGTTTCAGAAACTCATTTTCATGAATTTATTTAGAGAGTAAATGCAATGTAACAGATAATCACAAGCATACATCTCATGTGCTTACATTATGTGGCTCAGGGGAAGGGCTTCGGCAGCAAATGCAGAGCAATTTTTTCAGCCATGGCAGCTGCTTAATCAGGGAGAGGTAGAAAAGGGGTTGAGTGATGATACTGTAGGTCATAAGGGTGGACATAAACATATCAATTGTGCAGATTATGCCTAGGGCTTCAGGATAATAATGCAAGAAAGAGGTAACAACTACAGGCAGGTAATGAAACACTATGATGCCCAGATAGATTTGCACAGTTCTGAGGGCTTTCTTTTTCATGGGGTGCATCTTCTCCTTGCCCAAGACCGACTTCCTCAGACTCCATATGATAGAACTGTTGCAGTAAACCATAATGGTGAAGGTGGCCAGGATCAGCCCAAGGTAGATATAATATTGGATGAGGGATGCGCGGGTGAGCACTGACTTACAGAGGGCATAGGCTATCACGAGCCCCAAAACAACCATGGAAATAGCAACTCAGATCTTTTTATCCTTGATGCTGGTGAACACAATGGGGTGAACCACAGCCACGTAGCGGTCCAGGCAAATGCAGGAGAGAAAGAGTGGGGAGCCGTTTTTGATCCCAGTGGTAAAGTTCAGTACATACGTGAAATATCCAAATCTGAGTATGTCGAAACCAAAGCAGCAGATGGGGCTCATCACACAAACCCATGCATCAGCGAGGGACAGGCTGAAGATAAAGTGATTGGAGGTGGAAGAGTCACTCTTCTCTCTGGCCACCAGCCACATTACCATAATGTTGGCAGGGTAGCCCACTACAAGGTTGGTGCTCCTTTCAATAAACACAAACACAATCGCAGAATAGTGGTATATGCATGGTGTAAATGTGCCCGAGAGTTGGGAACTGGATCCTGAAGAGGAGTGGTTGAAGGGGAGGCTAGAATTGATGACAGAGCTGTTCATTTTGGTTTTATTTTATCTAGCAGGTTTGAGGGGTGATGATCCTTGGAAAAGAGAGTGAATGTAAGTTACATGGTCAAGCCTAACTGAACTCACCACTTAAACTGACTGCGAGGCTAAATTATGTTCTTAAGCTGATTCCAGCATTATTTTACATTATTCTTCTCCGCCAAGTATTCCTCATCATATCACATTTACTGCATAATAGAGATGGAAACACTTATACTGGCCTATTTTGCACAAAGTTAAGCTCTCTCTTTTGAGAAGTTATTCATGTCAAAGAGGACCTGAAAAATTTTGTTGTATTGTTACACTAATGGATAGTTTTTGTTTTCTGGGAAGACGACCTCCATCCAGAGAAAACTCTCTCTCCTCTAAGACACCAGCTTTACTCTTTGAAACTGCACTGGAGCTTCCCGAGGTGGAGACAGTGTTCCCAGAAGACAAGGTTTGCCCTTTAGGTCTATATTTTACTGTCTGTGAAAGCCTTTCACTCAAGCACAACATAAGAAATGAAAGAGTGGTTTATCAAATTGAAAAAATGAATCACTTATCTGAGAAACTGCAATAGCTTGACATACACTCCTCAAGTTCAGACAGCTTCCCGAGGTGGAGACAGTGTTCCCAGAAGACAGGGTTTGCCCTTTGGGTCTATTGTGTTACAGTCTGCAACAGTCTCTCACTCAAGCACTGCTTAAGAAATGAAAGAGTGGTTCATCAGATTGAAAGAAAGAATTAGTAAGTTACCTGAGACACTGCAATTGCTCGACACACACTCCTCAAGGTCTGTATCCTGATCACCTGTTTTCAGGAGGGTTATGTTTTTATTCGGTATCGTTCCACTTCAGAAAAAAAATCAATCTGAGTGATAAGTAAGCAGGGCAGATGACAGCCAGTCACAAATCCATTGAGGAAGCAACAGCACTTGGAGTGACTGTACAATACCCTGTCACCACAGGATTATATTTAAGGATGGGTGGGTGTGCAAGAGGGGGTTGGGTTTGCAGAGTGAGTTTCTGATGTGACAAACAGATCTGCAGTAAAACAGAGGAGGGGCTAAAAGGAGGGGTAGATGAGTACCCCCCTATCCCTGTTCTAACAATATATTATTTGTCAGTGATGCAATCCAAGAAGTGCATCCCAGACAAACAAGTGACGCAATGCAGTCAGCCAGCTGGTGCACAAGTGAGACTGTGTAACCTGGTGTAAGGTCTTACACATGAAACCACAAGGTTCATCAAAGCACACACAAACAATTCTCTTTCATCCTCACAAAGAAAAGAAATTGAGCACTCAGTTACAGTAAATGTATTTCTGCAGATAATATTAGGTACATTTGCGACAGTTTGACTTTCATCAAAATGTTTGGCAATAAGGAGGTTGCAGTTTACAAGAACTTTTCTTTGCTTTCACTACATAGACTTCACTAAAGCCTGGCATCTGTTCCAGGAGGTCTATTGTCCTGTAGGTTTCCATGCCGATCCTTAGAGCGGAGAACATAATCAAAGCTGAGAGATCTGAGTCAAAATTTGCCAACGTGTTACAAATCCACCAAAATCATGAATGTCTATGAAAAAAGATATATCATTAATTTCTTAACCCCATTATTTGAAGACTAATGGAATTAATAAACAGTAGTATCAAGATAACTATCATAAATTAACTTTTATTCTTCTTTCTCTTTACATTCATAGTCAAATTTTGCATTTCCAGTGACATCAATTTGTAACATTTGTTACATGGCATCTTTAGCCACCAGAAAAACAGATTTCTGTTCATCCAAAATTGAATCAGTGGACATAAGGTTATGCCCATTTAAATTAAATTTATGAAATCACAGGATTTGGAAATAAAATATAAACACACACTTTATTATGAATTATTGTTTTTAGTGTTCACGTGCAATATGTGTGTCTGTCAAAAATTTACACTGGTGAAATTTTCAATTATTGGGTTTTGTTGATAATTTTCGTCAGTGAAAGTCCATGGAGATCTTCAAATGAATAAATGACTTGCAATGAAATGATTTAAACAGCTATAAGTCAAGATTGATATGTAACACTTGTAAAACTTGAGAGCCCTGCTATATCGAGTGTAGTAGCCAACAACGATTTTAGATTTAGCAAATAGACATCTGTGAGTAAGTTACAAGTTTCCAGACACACCTTTACTTTGCACGTTTTTTCAACTTTCCATAAGCCAACTGGGTTGCTATGGATCTGCTGGTGCATCCTGACAGTGTAAACTGCCTGCCTATAGAGGCACAGCTGTCTGGGTAGAGAAGCTGACTCGGTCTGCTTCTCGTGTGTTTCTCGGCGGTTTGGGGGCGGGCGTCGTGGGCGTGTTTAGAGCGGATTCATCCTGATTCATCGCAGGTTTTATACATTCCTCTTGATTGGCTTGAAATTGTGATGAAAGAATTTTGACAGATCTCGCAAAGTTCTCGTTACGAGGCGTTCCGAGAGGCAGGAAATCACGTCAATTCCCATTTGAGAATTACGGCAGTGTTATGGTTCTGCCTCGTGCGTTGTCTTTGTGCTTATTTGTGCTTGTGCTTACTTTCGTTTTATTTTTCGGCTTTCTTTCTGCCGTCTGATGATCGATTCCCTCTCTGCACATCTCCAGTGATGTCGCGTGACAGCCTTCAGCATGTCTGCGTCTCGTTGTCCAATCACGTTTCCTCTTTCGGTTTCGGCTGTGGTATTTCATTCATTGTTTCCACCTGTGCTTAATTCTGGGTCTCGCTAAACTGAGTGAATGCGTTCTCTGATAGGATAATTACTAACCGTACTAACCAGCACTCATTTGAGGGTGATTGTAAATATTTCGTCACGTAGTATTAACCTTTATTAACTCTTCAGCGAGTGCGAGTGTTTCTAGCTTTAGTAATTCCTGCCTATGCTTTCCCTGACCTACTGCGTCTAAAGCTGTGCTTTCCTTTGCTTCTCTCGTGGTGCTTTTTACTCGTCATGTTTAGATTACCTTAATCTAAACTGACTAGTTTGATTGATGGTCTCAGCCTCTTGTCTCGAGTCATTATGGTTTACCCGGTCCTCATTAATTTGTTTATTAATCCCATGTGTTTCTGTTTCCATTCGAGATTGCGTTCCGAGTCCCCGCCTCCTCTCGTGACTATTTATGTGGCAGAGATGGGAGGAGACATCAGACGGAACTTTGTTAGACTCTGCTCTGCTTGGTGAAATCTCAGCTCCTTGTGCCTTCCGAGTATTGTTTGTTGCTGCGCCCACGTCTTCTCTGCCCCTTGTTTAAGTCTCCCAGAGTGTCCGTCAGTCTAGTTAGGTTCAGTTTTTGTTTTTCTAGTTTAGCCTCTCTTGGAGTGTGTACTTTTTGCGTGTCAATAATGTTGAGGAATTCGTACTGGTTATCGTTGACTTTTAAATGAAGGACCCAAAAACAGTTTAGCAGTTCAACAATTTTACTGTAATAATTCAGAAGGTAAAAACATGAGTACAATAAGGGAAATTCATGTGCACAGATACAGACAAATGAAAAATAGCCTTCAAACCATCAAATGATACAGAAACCATATACAGCCGATGATCTTTAGCAAAGAGTTGGAAAGAAGAATACTCAGATAAACAAAAGCTTCTGTGAGTACAGAATCTCTGGTCATAGAGGACCAGAGGGCTGAGAGCAGCCCCCCGTTCTTCTAAGTCCCCATCTTTATAGTTCCTTAACTTCCTTTTTTCAGTTGGAGGGGTTTACATGTCACTCATATACAATGTATCATATTAACTTGCCAGTTTCATAGTTTCCATGAGAACCGACCATTGTGCCCCTTCTCAGATCTAAAGATACTTGACCTACACCTGACATGGTATTGCTCCTTACTCATTGTCTAGCTTGCTGCTATAAATTTCAGCTTGCGGTTAGGCCAAGACTTCAACTATGGTTCACCTCTTGACTTTAAATTTAGTACTTCTGTGTTCTTTAGATAAGAGGAACAAAAAGTGGAAAATCCCAGATGGAGAAGACAAAGAGAGTTACAGCACAGTTCACTCAGATATACATTGCTTTAGTGAATACTTGATTATTAATACATTGTTTCAGTTAATATCAATTAATACTTGATTATTAATGCATTTGTATATATAATGAATTAATACAACAATTCAGCAATAGATCAATACAGTAATGCTTTTGTTAGTTTTAGATTGAGAACTCATTTGAATATAATGGATTAATATTTTCCCAGAATAAACACTTCAGTTCCTGCATCTGGTGTTCCCCTGCCTACTTCTTAACAGGCAGAACCCCTATGTGTTATTTTTGACAACTTTTTCGACGTTCTGCATGGAGGTGGAAGCTTATAGAATTGTCAGAATGTCAAAAAGCATGGAATGTCTCCTTTAGAAGCAATGGAGGAGCTAAAAAGCTTAGAGAGTAAAGAAAGTGGGCATTTGTGGCTCTGGCTTTCAAAGACAAAAAATTGACTTCCTTGGCCATGATGATCCTCATGTGGCAAGCAGTTTTCATTTGGAGTGAGACACGGAAGCAGTAAGATTGACGTCATATTAATAGGCTATCGCGAGTATGAGGTCATTTCAAATTTGCTTGCGCTTACAAAACGACCCCTCTGATGGACGATCTATTAGCCTACTATTAAATACATATTGTTGCATTGTTTTACGGTGCCAAATGAACTTTGTCCTGGACTACAGTAAGACTCTCCCAACTTTCCATTCCAAAGCCCTGTCTTGAGGTTCAGACTCACCTGTCATTAGACTTGCAACCAGCGAATACTATGGTTCTGAAGCTAGTGGACTATGCTATGCCCTTTAGAGACTGTAAGATATGCAACGTTATTTTAAAAACACTAAGTACAAATCGATCCAAATAATGCAATGGTCTCATCGAAAAAAATCTAAATGGCCCTAAAGTCACATTTCTTTTTCACATTCATTCATGTAATAATAATAATTCTGTAAAAATAGCTTGTATGCTGACAATGTTATGTTTTTAAGTTAGTACAGCATCATTTTATCCCCGAAATATGAGTTTTGGGGATATCATGGATTCCCCCACCCGCCGCCGCGTTCACTGCCGCCGCGTCTGCAGATTTTAGCCATTAGCGCGATAACTCACAAAATACTTCACATTGGCTTCTGATTTTTAGCATATGGGTAGATATGGTAAAGAGGATGAACTGACTAGATTTTAGGCAAGTATGCACTCCTAGGTTTGCCACCAGGTGGTGCTATATATTGAAAAAATCTGTTTTTTAACCATATCTCTGGAACAATTACTTACACAGACCTCAAATTTGCCTCATATTGTAGGTCTTGTAAAGGGAATCTAATAAAAGGTGCTTTGAGGATTGGGGAATTTTGGGGATATACCCCTTGCTGTCGGCCGCCAACAGCATAGGCCTACTTGTATTTAATTTACTTCAAGGCATCTTTAGGATAAATACGATCTTTAATAAAAATAGGATTTGTTCGTTTTAGGACAGTACCCCCCAACAAACTTCAGAAACATTCAGGAAAAAAGACCATCACAGCATTTTACTTTTTTAAAAACTTTTTTTTGAAAAGCTGTTGAGGATGTTATCTGTTACTAAACCTGGTTTAGGGACTTTGGAGGGGGGGGACTTGGTGATCTGTTAATATCTGTTAAAATTACAGATGCATATAGCCACTGGGTTTGTATGTTAGATATACTCTATAATTATGCTCAAACCACAAGGAACAATGGGTCACTTAAATGAAAGGAACCCAAGGAATGCCCGGAGCACTCAAGTGATTATAAAAGATTTTATTAGTGCAAACAGACCAACGTTTTGACACTACTGCGTCTTCTTCAGAGTCAAATGGGTATTGCTGTAATCATCGAGAATATAGAGCGTCCTCCCTAGAAAAGTCGGTTTCTGATTTGATAATCAGTCAGGTGGGAGTTGAAATACTTCAGCCAATGCCCATATGCCAACAATTCAGGGGTGTTGAAATGTATCACCATATGAATTAAATTCTTTGCAAGCCATCAAATACAGTAAACAAACAGGCATTCTTATTTAGAAATCTTTTGATTAAAGAAAACACGACAGATTGAATTCATCATTCAAGCCATTAGGTTCAAGGGTGTTTAGTGTATTTATCCAAAATGCCTCTCTCCTCAAAGGTTTATTACTCAGATCTCCTCCTCTTTGTGAGGAGGAGACTTTCTCGATACCCCAAAACTTTGAAGTTGCACAAGAACCATGATTTGCTTTTTCGTAATGCCTAGCAATTGCGTATTCCAAATTATTATTGCGTATGGCAGCTTTGTGTTCCGCAATTCTAAGCTTTAAAGCTTGTTTCGTCTGACCCACAAACACCATGCCACAGGGGCATTTCAGAATGTATATTACGTGGGTAGTGCCACGATTAATGAAAGTATTGATATTGTATTTTTTACCAGTGCGTGGATGTGAAAAATACTTTGTGTTGGATGAATGACTGCAGTGGGTGCAGTGACCACACCTATAAAAACCTGAGGGTGGGGAGAGCAACCACGTAGTTTTTGAGGGAGAACTCAAAACTGTGTGTACAAGCCTGTCTTTAAGTAAGCGGGACCTTCTAAACGAAATCAAAGGGGGTTCCGCACAAATTTCTTTTAAGGCTGGGTCACATTGTAGAACATGCCAATCAGTGGCGGCTGGTGCCAAAAATTTTGGGGGGGGCGCAATTTACCTTGGCACAGCACACCTGACAGCTGCTTTGATGTCGACACAGTCAGTTATTAAGAAGGAAAATGTAGCCCATAGATTTTATCAGGGTTTCTACCCTTTTTATAATGAATTGAGGATGTATCCCCTATGTCCACATGTCCACAGATCACTGTATCTGTCCTTACATTACTTACAGATTGATTGTAAAAGCAATCATGTTTGAGATAGTCCACATACTAACTGGGATTTTGATGTTTTGTAAAGATTCAAACAATAAATGGAACATAGTTAAACAGAAAAACAAAAAAACAAAACACAAATCTAAAAACACAGCACAGTAATGCTGTCTACAGGCTTCGTACACCTTTCACAAAGTGAAATTCAAGCACTTTTCAAGGATTTTCAAGGTGCATTTTCATGCTTTTCCAGCACCTTATAGCTGTGGTAAATTACATATTTATATACATAAATGACAGATTTTGCAGAAAGTGTGACCAACAGGTCCCACTGTACTTAAAAGGATGAAATTATAAATTAATGGTATATATGTGGTTTGTTTCATTGATAACATAAAAACAAATGTTTACAGGAAGTTTTAGATCTGTATCACTGCGATTTTGGTAAAAAAGTGAATGCAAAAATTTGGTCTTATTGCTAATGTTACATGGACGGAAAATTGGTGTTCACAGGACGGAACTCAAACGGTGACAAGATTGTCTGAGCCAGGGCGCCCCGGTGGCTCATCGGTCTAAGCGCGCGTACCATAAAGGCTGTGTCCTTCCCGCAGCGACCTGGTTTCGATTCCAGCCCAGGTCATTTGCTGCATGTCATCCCCCCATTCTTCTCCCCAACTTTCCTGTCTCTCCACGCTGTGTAACTGTCAAATAAAGGAAAAAATCCCCCAAAAAAATCTTAAAAAAAAAAAAAGATTGTCTGAGCCAACGCCAATAATGGCACAATGAGCAGAGAAAAGGGAAGGCACACCAGTGACCAACCCGCTAATCCACAATAAGCAGGGCTTTGTTAAAGCCTGTATATCTACTCTTGAACAGTGACCTGAAATGCACAGTTTTTACCCGGGATTATTTTGTAGCAATAAAATTCATACACTGAATAATTAGTCAATCCTGCCCACTCATTTCCAAGTTCCTCATCCACCTTGGAGTTCTGAGAGGAAGGAGGGACACTTTTTTGGGCCACCCTGTAGTATGGATGTGCCAACCCCTTTAAGTCAAACCAAGGTTGGCTTGATCCATCCAGGGATTGGAGTGAACTCGTCCATTTAAAGGAGCAGTGTGTAGAATTTAGATTGATATTTTGGCAGAAATGTAATATAACATTCATAACTACTTTTTTTAGTAGTGTATAACGTGAAAACAATAATATTTCAGTTTCATTTTGCTTAGAATAAGCCCTTTAAACCTACATGGGAGTGGGTCCACCTCCGTGGAGAACGCCATGTTGCGCCGCCATTTTTTCTACAGTAGCCCAGAACGGGAAAAAAGTAAATGAATAAAGCACTGACACAAGAGCGCGCCTTTCACGTTTTCGCATGTTTTGCGGCCACCGTAGGTTTTCTGAGAAAAGGAATGGTCAGTCGGTTGCAATCTATAATCTGACCACTAGATGGCTCCAAATCTTACACACTGGTCCTTTAATAAACAGTGTTCAAACTCGGCTTGCTTGTGAAAATTTAATAACTGATCCGGGTGTGCCATCTAGTGATAGAATATTGTAACTGCGTGCATAAATCTGCAGCTCCGTGTCCACTAGCGGACACATCGGCACAAAAGGGTTTAAAGAGCATATGAAGTGCCACCAATGATTAAAAAAACGAAAATATAGCATTTGAGACGTCTCTTAGCCAAATTTCAGGCTACCTTAAAAAAAACGCGCGATTTGGGAGCGATTTGGAATTCCTAAAAACCCGCCATTTTGTGTCTAAGACCTCGAAGCACTGGGGCCGAGTTATGACGTCATCTTGTTTGCAATGCTAGCTGAGTTCGCACATTCAGTGAGAGAAAACACTACAAACGAGTCTTCTTCAAGTCATGTCTGCACCTGAATCTAGCTAAAACGAACTGATTTCTCACTCTTCCGAACATGAGGAATCGAGCACAGACTACCAAGAAGATATGTCAAGCAGTGGAGGAGAAGAGGAGTGAGAATTTGGGGGCATAGTCGAGCCTTATCAAGATGAACCTCTTGCTCCTCCAGAGGCCATTGCAGAGGAAGCAAGACAAGCAGACTTGGACGGGTTAACGCCAGAACAACTCGCACAAAGAGAAGAAGGAGCTATCCGACTAGACGAATGGTAAGAAAGAGATCTGCTTATAGAAACTGTCGCTTGCTCGATTGATCCTTGCTGAATTGTGCGTTGTTGTGTTGTTTTGATAGGTGTCAGTGTACGAGATGTCGAACGGAGGAACTTAGTGGCGCCCTTGAATATCGCTGCTGCAGAGAGGTGGTCCAAACACAGGGCAAAATGTACTTCGACGGTTCCATCGAGCGACGCATCAACGTTCTCGAGCACTGCTCTGTTAGTCATTGCGGCGTATTCTTCGTGTTCGGTGATGCAACTTAGTCGCTCGTCTAGTCGTCTATTCTCGCTCCTCTTCTCCTCCACTGCTTGACATATCTTCTTGGCAGTCTGTGCTCGATTCCTCATGTTCGGAAGAGTGAGAAATCGGTTCGTTTTCGCTAGATTCAGGTGCAGACATGACTTGAAGAAGACGCTTTTGTAGTGTTTTCTCTCACTGAATGTGCAAACTCAGCTAGCATTGCAAACAAGATGACATCATAACTCCAGTGCTTCGAGGTCTTAGGCACAAAATGGCGGGTTTTCAGGAATTTCAAATCGCTCCCAAATCGCGCGTTTTTTTATAAGGTAGCCTGAAATTTGGCTAAGAGACATCTCAAATGCTATATTTTCATTTTTTTAATCATTGGTGGCACTTCATATGCTCTTTAAATACCCTGCCAGCAGCCATCAAATCTCATTCACAGCAGTGCTGTACGAAGATTACAGGTGTTGCTAACGTTATTACTGTGGACGGAAATTTTTACCTTTTTGATGAGGGACACAAACGCGAGTTGGTGAAAATTCTAGAAGGCCAGGAGGTAAACATCCGCTCACGCATGCGCTTTACCCTGCTTTCAGGCTACCAGTTGTTATAAAATAGGGACTTCAATGCGGAATGCAGAACGAACGTTAAGACCACACATCGGACAGAAATTATGTTCGAGGCAAAAACTGGCATCACGGTATGAAATAGGGCTCAGGATATTTCAAAACGGTACCTAGCATGGTAAAATAAAGAAAGGGGAATACATTCCTGGCCAGACCTTCAGTCCCAGTCAACAATTTGATGTCACAGCGATGTCACAGTGATGTCACGGGTGATAACACAGCGTGAGTTTTTTTGTGATTTCACAGTGACCTCAATTTGAAGCCTCACAAAGTTCTCACAGTGATGTCACAATGTCATATCAAAGTTAGACAACTGTGTGATATCACAGCTGCAGATCTCACTGTGATGTCACGTTGTGATATCAAAGTGAGACATCTGTGATTTCACATCTGTAGGTCTCACTGTGATGTCACACTGTGACATCACTGAGACAGCTATGTGATACATCACCAAGATTTCACACAGATGTCTCATAGGAATGTTACAACGTGACATCAAAGTGAGACATCTGTGTGATATGTTTGTGAAATCATGGAAAACTCATGACATAAAAACTCTCATTGTTAAAATATAAATCATACTTTATTTCAGTAGATGACATCTCTGGAAGATCTCAAAGTAATGTCACAGCGCGAGATCACTGCGTGATTTCTATAGGAGACTCACGTGACATTTGACTGACTATAACATGAGAAATACTTCTCTCCTGAGTTGACAGCAAGACTTTATTTCACTGAGCTGTGTTGTGCCTATTCACACCTGTTTAACATTACCTGTAAATACAGGTAATTCTCCATAAAAGGTACAAAAGAAAGGAAATGGCATTAGCTTCAAAGAAAAACAGCAACAATGCATTAAACATATTCAACATTTTTCTTAATTTCTGATCTATGTTTCTTACACCTTTCTACTTGATAAAAATGAAGTGGTTATCATGCTGTTATCAGAACTGAAATACTGTTCCATCTGAAAACAGCACATCTCACCTTTTCATATGATTACAACAAATGTATCAAATCTGAGCAGTATGACAACATTTAAGGCTTTAAAATGCCATTTCTTGAGCCATCACATGTGGCGCTGCTCTAGTGACGTTTGTTTTCAATATTGTTATGATCAGAGTACACAAATCTCTGCATTTAGAATCATACATTTCATAAAAATGGAACTCCAAGGTTAAAATATAAAAGTATATTTATGAAATGACTAATTAGATGTGATTCCAAACAAAAATATCTACGTTCACAAATCACCTGAGTATTTGGTCCAATAAAAATTGTGGATTTACGTTTTAGAGTGAAGATTATACACAGTGTAATTCAAACTGAGCAGTCCTAGACTCTAGTAATAGCAATTCTCAACACGAACATAAATACTAGGTCCTATACACTTCGATTATTGTGAAAAGTGTGTTAGAACGTCATCATCCACTTAAAACCTCAAATGTGCATTTTTAAACAAACTTATTTGGCTGATACTATCAACATCACGCAAAAAAAAAAAAAAAACTTACTGCCTTTTCCACTCCATTTGATTGAAAAGGCTTCTAGAATATGCAGACGCTATATTGTGTCAAAAGGCGAGATATGTTTACATTTGTAAACTTTGAATTAAAAAAAAAAACACATCTCATTTACTATATTGCCACTACCAGTGATGCAGGCCAGACCCTCCGAAAATTCCTGACAATTTTTGACGCCTATCTCGGGGCAGTACCAAATGAATATAGTGAAGAATAACACCAGCAATAACAAAAGATCTTTTCAATTTTTATACAATAAAGGCAGGAAAATGCAGTTTTGCCTACCTCATAGAAGTAAACAAAAATTCTGAATGGAGTCAGTCGTCAGAGGATAAGTATCCCCCCCATTAGATACAAACGAGTCTCAAAAACAAAGACACAAATGCTGATAGAAATGTTGGAGAAAAAGGCCAGGCCAAAAAAAAATATAGCTACATTAATAATTTTTGCCCCATTCATATGGCCAACTCCCTCAAATCAACCAATGCAACATGGTGGACATGCAGTCCCACTAATAACACATCTTCCAAGCATAAAAAGCTGTCATTAAAAATAATCAAATGAAAAGCAAAGAGATGGCTGATATTATTCATTGGTTCCTCTCTTCAGTCTTGCAGCTGAATTTGAGAGGTATTTCTCAATCTGCCTCCCCGTTTCAGTCTTGACTGTGGTCTTAAATTCCCCCTTTGCCTTCTTGATCTGGACCTCTCGCTCCTCCTGATAGAACTGCTTAACAGTAGCTGCAAGGAAATTTTTTATATTATAAGCCTACATTATAAAAGTTTCTTCTGCTAACCAGATCAGGAATCAAATTTGCAGAGAACTGAACCTAAAATGATGATCACTGTGGCATGTTGCTTAAGAGCAAATCCTTCAATTCCCGATTCTGTAGCCGGCTTCAGTCAAAGCAAAGCGTCAATATGGGAGGTGGCCCTGCTTAACCCAGCCGTACGATCACAATGGTTGAGTAACAGCACCATTCGCGCGCACAAACTGCGGCTTTTCGCGGTGTTTCTCAAGATTGCTGAATGATTGAGTATGAACAAGCATCCAGTCATCTTTTTATTTTTTTGTGAGAAGACTACCAATCCAGCCAGATACAAAGAAATTGTCAAGAGACGCCGAAGTTTTCTATAGCTGCTATACGTGGTAATAGCATATAACGGTGACTGACATGTTACTGATGCTAGGTATGCGTAACACATGCATTCGCGATAGTATAAATATTAAATTTTGAACTCCGTTCTCACTTATGGAACACCCCCTTTAAAGATTGTTCTGGCAGATAAAAGCCGAAAAAAGGGGAGGGAAAATACAGAATTGTTTCCCAAGAGAGTTCACCATGTCAGGGCATTCAATCGCCGGTAATTAGGTTAAATCCTCTGTATAATCGGATGGCTTGGGTCAAAGCTGCAAATTCTCAAAGTCGGGCCCACTTCCGGTGCAGGGTGACTCGGTGAAAACAAAACCCACATGGCCCGTGAAACCGAATTGAAAGTGATGCGAACGAAGTAATAATCCATCAGAAAACATGCCCAAATCGTGTGTGGCGTTTGGTTTTTGAATCACAACATGAAACAGGGAGAGAAAATTTCATTTCACGTAGCTATTTCCAAAGGAAAGTAAGCGGCGTGAAGCTTGGATACAAACTGTTAAGAGACAGAACCCTGATGCATACATGCCAAATCTACCACTTTTGGCGGTAGACTACCGCTTTCGGGGCGTTTCATTCTGAAAAAACACCCCAAAAGCGGTAGAGTTGGCACGTATGCGGCAGCAAGTGGGAACCGTCAGCTCATGGCGTGCTGTGTGGGAAGCATTTTATCGGAGGTGAAATAGTAAATAGCTAAATATTTCGTTAGCCGGGAATTAATTAGGAAGTACTTTTGCCATTTGTTCTCATGCTTTTAATTTACAACTAAGTAGGCTACCTGCAATATTTAGTGTCTGTGACACAACGATGATCAAAATAGTCAAATGACATCTCTAGTACCTTATAATAACTCCTACACGCTGTATTTACTCGCAGAAAAGAAAAATCGCAGATACAAATACTAATAAGGTGGATTAGAAATTAACATTTGTTGATGAGATAACACGAAGACAAACACACAAGGTTAATTGTTTTCACCGAGTGTCTAATTGGGCCAGCCGGAAGTGATGACACCGTGACTTTGAGAATTTCAACTTTCTTTATCTTGACTTGGCAGAGGACTCCAGAGAATCACGATATTTCGAGAAACTCAAAGATGTTTCACGGTTACTGTTCACACAACACGCCACTTTAGGTTTGCATATCAACATGGCAGCGGATGCATAAGTGACACTATTTGGGCATATGGCTGCACACGAAGAAAAGAAAAGTGCTTAATATCGTCCACTGGTGGCGTGGGTGAATCTTGTCGGTTAAAGATTTCAATAAAATCACCATTGTACACCAATATTGATGCCATCCATGAATTAAACCAATCTTAGTACCACTGAGTACCAATTTCTAACGGTATTTAGACAGAAATTATTAAGGAAACATACCTTTTTACTCTGTCTTTTGTTAACATCCATCCCACCAAAAGTGCGCGCTGTGCAGCCAGCGATTAGGTTTTTCCCCAAACGACATAGACGTTGCCTTTTTCCTGCCTTCTCATGGGTCGGGAGCTTCCGATCTACAATTGCCCTGCACCGCCTTGCATTCAGCAGTTGTGTCGGCCACACCCACTTCCTAGCCTTTCTACGGGCCTCGTAATAGATTATCATTTCAAAGGCATGTGAGAGTAATTTACACAATTACAGTATCTCACAAAAGTGAGTATACCCCTCACATTTCGACAATTAATTTATTATATCTTTTCAAGGGACAATGGTACAGAGATGAAACTTGAATATATTCCAGAGTCGTCATTGTATAATATGTTTAGTGGTGTAGATTCAGTGCACTGTCCAAATAACTGAACAAATAGTCACTATTTCCAAAATGGGTGGGAACAAAAGTGAGTACACACCCAATTGGTAAGGGTCAACCAGGCAATGAAACGTGTTTTATTCATCATGTTCATGCTTTTATCTGTTGGACTGGGTTATAAGAGGTTGTGTAACATGTGTTGAAGGATTAAATTGTGGTGCTTTGGGTGCAATGCTCTCATTCTGGTTACTGGATGGTTGACATGGCATCTCATGGGAAAGAACTCTCCGAGGATCTGAATAAGAGAATTGTTGCTCTCCACAAAGATGGTCTAAGCTACAAGATCTGTGAAACCATGAAACTGAGCAACAGCACGGTGGCCAAGGTTATCCAGCGGTTTTCCGAGACGGATTTTGCTCGCAACAGGCCTCGTCAGGGTCAACCGAAGAGGTTGAGTCCTCGTGCTCTGCGTCAGGTACACAAGTTGGCTTCAGAAAACAGACGCAGGAGTGCTGGCAGCATTGCTAACGAGGTTGCAGCAGTGGGAGAACAGCCTGTCAGTGCTCAGACCATACGCCGTGCACTGCACCAAGTTGGTTTGCATGGTCATCGGCCAAGACAGAAGCCTCTTCTGAAGCTAGCCCACAAGAAAGCCCAAAAACAGTTTGCTGAGGACGGCCAGTTCAAGAACATGAACCACTGGAACCACGTTCTGTTGTCTGACGAGACCAAGATAAACTTGTTTGGCTCAGAAGGTGTCCAGCATGTGTGGTGGCGCCCTGGTGAGGAGTACCAAGACAAGTGTGTACTGCCTACAGTCAAACACGGTGGTGGCAGCATCATGGTCTGGGGCTGCATGAGTGCTTCTGGTCCTGGGGAGTTGTGCTTCATTAATGCAATAATGGATTCCAACATGTATTGTGACAATCTGAAGCAGAACAACATGACCTCCCTTTGGAAACTGGGCCGCACGGCAGTTTTCCAACATGATAACGACCTCCAAGATGACAACTGCCTTCCTGAAGAAGGTGAAGGTGAGGGTGATGGCGTGGCCAAGTATGTCTCCAGACCTGAATCCCATTGAGCACCTGTGGGGCATCCTCAAGAGGAAGGTGGAGGAGCAGCAGGTGTCCAACATCCGCCAGCTCCGTGAAGTTGTCATGGAGGAGTGGAGGAGGATCCCAGCAACAACCTGTGCAGCTCTGGTGAATTCCATGCCTAGGAGAATCAAGGCAGTGCTGGACAACAATGGTGGTCACACTAAATATTGACACTATGGACACAATTTGGCATGTTGACGGTGAGGTGTTCTCACTTTTGTTGCCACCCATTTTGGAAATAGTGACTGTTTATTCAGTTGTTTGGACAGTGCAGTAAATCTACACTGCTACACATATTGTACAAGGACTACTCTAAAATATATTCAGGTTTCATTTCTGTAACGTTGTCCCTTGAAAAGATATAATAATTGTCGAAGTGCGAGGGGTGTACTCACTTTTGTGAGATACTGTAGCTATGTGTCAGAGTGTATGCCGAATTTCAGACATATCCATGAGTAGGTACATGTCTAATTACTGTTCAAAAATATTAATGACGAAGTTGCATATGCTTAAATCGCGTTCCATCCTGTATAATCAGCAAAATGCATTGGTTTCTCTGATCTCTGAAACATGACCGCACCTACAAAGACGAAACAAAAATATTATCATAAGCTCAAATACGTGTTTAATTGCAGTTTATAAGATAGGCTACATCCAATATTGCTAGTGATTTTACCAACACAGGAACAACCTTGGTTTTCTGAGCAGCGCTCACAAAACCAGCACTGCACAGTGATTGCAGACAGGAGCTATGCCCTGCTCAGTGCGCAGTTAAATTACCTGCGTTAGTATCGTTTGTATTCTCTTGTTAAGACAAACCTCCAGTAAATGAATAGAAAGATGCCTGGTTAGAAAGGTTAGAAATGAGTTTATTTTAGCACCATTGAATTGACTGAAAACAGGACGCAATCATTTATATTTGAATTTTGAGGCTGTGTTTCTCATCTCTAGTCCTGATTCAGTTAATTAGCTAATCCTGATAATCAAACTCATAGTTAGTAGAATCAGGTGTCCCAAAGTAAGAAACAACCGTAACTAACAATTCTGCTGGAAACCCTCACTATAGCTGACGTTAGTGTCTATTTTGCGGTTTATTCAAGATAGTGGGATGAATAAATCAATAGAGCGTAGACATAGCATGAACTAATCTGTCATCAAGCTGGATGTCACGAGGATATCAGACAGTGGCCGCACTTATTGGTGTTCTAAGTACGTCGATCTACTACTTTCGACTTATCAATACAGTCTGCATTTGTATTTAGGACACACGTGCACACTCCTTCCCTTCAATTATGTCTGTGTACATTTTACCGCTTTTTAAATCTTTTTGAGGCACGCATTACTAATTCAAGGAGAAGAACACGCTGTAATGAAACGTTTTGTGAAATAATCAAATGCATATTTATGGAAAATATCATATTAAGCACACGGTGTGCTGTCAGAGATGTGACATAATTTTGACATCACTACCGTATACTGCTAATATCTCTGCTGTCACAGTTGAGACACAATGATGACATCTCAGTTATGTTAATATCACACTGTGATGTCACATCTGAGACACAGTGATGACATCACATAGTTATCATATTAATATCATAGTGTGATATCGTAGTTAAGGCGAAGTGATGACATCACGTAGTTATCATGTTAATATCTCAGTGTGATGTCACAGTTGAGTCACAATGATGGCATTACATAGTTATATTAATATCGTGTGATTTCAAAGTTGAGTCAAAATGATGACATCACATAGTTATCATAGTAATATCATAGTGTGATGTCAGTTGAGACAATGATGACATCACAGTTATAATGTTAATATCACAGTGTGATGTCACAGTTGAGAAACAGTGATGACATCACGTAGTTATCATAGTAATGTCATAGTGTGATGTTACAGTTGAGACACGATGATGACATCTCATAATTATCATGTTAAGATCAGTGTGATGTCACAGTTGAGACACAATTATGACATCTCATAGATATGTTAATATCACAGTGTGATGTCACAGTTGAGTCACAATGATGACATCACATAGTTATCATAGTAATATCATAGTGTGATATCATAGTTGAGGCATAATGATGACATCACATAGTTATCATAGTAATATCATAGTGTGATGTCACATGTGAGACACAATGATGACATCTCATAGTTATCATGTTAATAACACAGTGTGATGTCACAGTTGAGTCACAATGATGACATCACGTAGTTATCATAGTAATATCATAGTGTGATATCGTCCCTGAGGCATAATGATGACATCATATAGTTATCATAGTAATATCATAGTGTGATGTCACAGTTGAGACACAATGATGACATCACATAGTTATCGTGTTAATATCACAGTGTAATGTCACAGTTGAGAAACAGTGATGACATCACATAGTTATCATAGTAATATCACAGTGTGATATTGTAGTTGAGGCATAGTGATGAAATCACATAGTTATCATGTTAATATCACAGTGTGATGGCACAGTTGAGACACAATGATGACATAACATAGTTATCATGTTAATACCGCAGTCTGATGTCACAGTTGTGACACAGTGATGACATCACAGTGATGTCATATTACTATCACAGAGTGATGTCGCATTTGTGGCATAATTCTGACAACAGAGTGATATCACATTAACATCAAAAGTGTGATGACACAGTTGTGAGATAATTGTGACATCAGAGTGATATCACATTGAGCTCACAGGCTAATATCACAGTTGTGATATATTTGTGACATCACAGTGATATCATATGACATCACGTGTTGACTGGGCTGTTTTTGCAGCACGGTCAGGCAACTTTCCGTAAAAAATAGACAGCTGTCGATTGGAAAGTGTAAACGGACAAAACCACGTACTAGTCAACAAAATTACCTTCATTTGCTGAAGAGTTCTGAAATGCCGTCGCAGAGTGCCAGCGCATAGACCTAATTATAATGAAATTATTTTTCTGGACTGAATGTAGCCCATTAGTTTGTCGCTGTTAGATTGCATCAGGGAGAGAAGCCGTGTCTTCAATTGCCACTTGATTATTCTTGAATTGGAAAACGTGTAAAACCATTTAGAATTAGCCAGGACTAATGCTGCATTCGGTAACACTCGTAAACACGAGTCGTGTCGTGAATTAAAGTCGAGGGTATGAGGAAGGGTCATTCGGACAGTGAGGTCGTGAGGTCAAAAGAGCAGAATTCTCCAGTCATGTTGCCCCCGAATTTTCAGGTCTAGCGCCGGCCCTGACCCACCATTACGAGTTATCTCGTAGTCGCCAGTCAACGTGTTCAAATTGTTTTGAAAATTTGTTGAGTTGTGATGATAAAAATCACTGATTAACCTCTGCCCCCACTGACTAATGCCGTAAGTACGCACCGCTTCCACCGACACAAGATGGCGCCCGTGTAGACCCATCGTTCCAATGGACAGAAGCAGCGAACGCAGCATCTACGTGTATATATCTATGGTTTTAGCCTAACTAGCTTAGCGTTAGCTGCTAACGTTTACTTCTTAAGGATGTTTTCATATCTGAAAGTCTGCGGTAAAAAAAAAAAAAAAAAAAAAAAAAGGAGAAAAATTATACTTTGTTGTAAGTTAGTTTTTGTCTGGTTCACACTGTTCCTTGTTAAAGTTAGGGTTATGGAAACATCGTGGTTTGGATTAAAATAGCCGGTGTGGTCACCACAAAAATACCTGTTGTCAAGGCGACAGTAAACAAATTCAAGACTTAATGTGACAGCATTAATAGGTAGAGTCTGGAGGTTTTTGCTCAAAAATAAACACTAGACTTATACAAATGCCTGTATTTTTGTCTTTTGCTTTGTTTTGTTGTGCACGGGGATGCTTCTGGATGGAGAGTCGTGTTTTCTCTCAAGCCCATTACAGAGCTCAGGTGAAGCTCCGTGCAGCAGAGCAGGAGGGCTGCTTGTCCTGCTAGTTGTCCTAGATGCTAGCGAGTGCATCAAATAAACCTCCAGACCCTACCTAAGTGGTTTTTATTGCTAAACCTAATCAGACCTTAAAGGTGACATATACTAATTTACAATGAGTTCACATAGGTCTCAGAGGTCCTACAACAGTGTTTTTGAGGTGTGTTGCCTATAACCCACCTGGTCCTGGATTTAATACAGCCTGAAAAGTCCCGCATTGTACTGTATAGCCTTATACAGTAAAGAAACACAAAATCGCAGAACTTCCACATTTGATTATGTGTTATGTTCAGACCTGTGTTATCTTCAGACTTTTAGTGAAGCCTGCTTTGAGTGGACCAAGGTTAATAAAGCAGTCGTCCATAATATGGTGGACGCACACATAGAACATTTTGGGGGATTTTAAGGATACATCTCTGTTAAAAATGAAATTAATCCAGTCTAAAGAGGCTCAGACGAAGGGAATGAAAATAGATTTATACGCTCGGCGTTGCAGTCAACAACACAGCAACAACTCTCACAGAGATGCGTTAACAGACAAAACATTTTTATTAGGTAGCTTGAGCAATAAATATTAAACTGACTATTTTTTTCTTTACTAACCCATTCCAGGGTTTCCCACAGAGAAGTTACTAGACCTGGTAGTATAATCTCTAATTAGAGCTCTGTAATATGAATAAGTTTAAACACACAACATTAAAGAACTGGAAATTGAATTTTGTCTTCAAAACTCGAATATGTAGCTGTAGCCTATAGAATCTACATTTTGTACAGTATCATTACCCCTTCATCGCAATCATGTTCAGACTATCTCCCATAATGTTCTAATATTCTACTTTTGTTCCAACTCCCTTAACCAGCATCTTACATAATTATAACATGTACTTAACAATTTTTTACAACATGATGCACTCAACTTTATTTCTCTCATTTTCAGTCCAACAGCAGCAGCCATGATTCAAAAGGCTAAGAAAAGAGAACATCTGCTGAGACTGAAAATCCAGAAATTGAACAAGGAGATGGCCTCCCTTCATCAAAAAGTTGCAGGGAAGTGTTTTGTTTTCTCTCTCCTCAAAATTACTTTCTCTCTAAACCTAATCCTAATCCCAGTATCAGAATCAGTTTTGTTCTTCCAAACATATGAACACTGCCTCAACTACAGTGAATCACATAAACGAAATAATGATACTAGATTAGTATCTTTAGTATTGGTACCAATATTTTTGTTTCAATACCAATATAAATGTGATACTTCAATGCTTTTTGTTAGAATAGATTAATGTTCACAATTTTTTAACTGACATTGATGTTTCTGGGTGTCAACCTGTGAGCAGCAGGTGTGTAGCAACCAGCCAATAATAGTGCACAGGCTGTGAGTGCAGGAATCTATAAAATTGTGGCAACCATGTTACATGTCTGTCTGTGTCATAGATGTGTTAAGAGCTGAAGGTGTCTGCATGTGTGTGCGTGACCGTGGTCACACACATACTCACGCACACACAAACCTGTGTGTTGGCGCTCGCCCATCCAGAACAAAGAAAGAACAGGGGACAGTTTCAACTGAATTAAGAGTCTCAGCAGTGTGGTGCGTTCCTGTAGTGTGGAGCTGCACATGTGTTAATTTATGATTTAGAACGTAACCACGGTCAAACAATGGGGAAAATAAAGTTTGATTTCTTTGATTTCACTGCTTCTTTCTGTTAACGCGGTCTGCGTTCTCCACTGATTGTCTGCCTTGCTCAACCATCGCCGCTTTGGAGAGGTGTGGCTCTGAATGCTCTGTTCACAGACAGTCTGTAAACAGTAGTGATTATGTTCAGTAAAGTAGGCTAACTGCGTCCCAAAAATGTTGGTACGCAAATGAGCCTTTTCACGTGTTGTCTGCTGCACATTTTTTATTTTGACCACTCATGTGCACCTGCACACCAGTTATGTGCACCCCTGGTTGTTGTTATTATTATTATTATTATTTTTTTATTTACACTACACAATTTTCTCTTCTTTTTAGGCCAATGCTGTAGTGACGGAGTCATAATCATCATCTGTACCCCCCTCATCAGCCACCTCCTCCTCTTCATCTGCCAACTCCAGCTACTCCTCGTCCTCCTCGTCCTCTTCAGAGAATGAGAGGAAAAGAAGAAAACGGTACAAAAAGAAAAGGGACAAAAAAGACCCACACCGAAAAGGAAGGAAGAAGAAGAAGAAGAAGGTGGCAAAGAAAAGACATCACTGTTAAGAGGTGATGTTTGGTTCCATTAACTCATTGAGTCTGCCTGTTTTCCAAAGCTTTAATCCTGGGGGGGCCAGAAAGCAGGTTTTGTGAAAACTCTGAGTTTGTTAACCCTGAGATGAGGGAAACTCTGAGTTTTCAGTTCCAGAAAGAGAGGTAATCCAAACATCTGAGTCTGTTACTGCAGTAACAGACTCTGGGTCTTCCGTAACAACAACTTGCTGGCAGGTTTTACCTGAAGAAAGGGCAAGTCTGACGGAGCTGTCTGACAGTGGCTGTCCTTTCCTTCTCCTGTCCGATCATGTTGAAACAGAAATGATTCCCAGTTTTACACCAGACCTAATTTAGGTTCCTTTAGATGAGCTCTCACTCCCCTGACAAGGACTGAATCTCGGTGCTCTTCTCATCAGCCCCTCATATTCTCCGCCCATTGCGAATATCGAGGCTCCAACCCGCTGACGTGCTCTAAGATCTGTACAATCCTCTTCGTTTTTTTTTTTTTTTTATTTTTATCATCAGGAGGCCAGGTTAATCAATCAGCTTCCAGCAGCCAGAAAAAGAGAAATAACTCACATTTCATTTGGCTTTCTTTATTTCCCACAGATAGCTACAAAAGTTACCATCAGTAAGCATAGCCTATTATATTTTTCAACAACGTAATTTTAAAGAACTGTGTTTCTCCCACTAATGAATTCTGCTTTTGAGATTAAATTACTTCATCTTTAATCTGTAGACAGTAAGTGTGTGTCTGCCTACCATCTTGGCCCTGGGGTCCTGGGGCTGAGTGATGGAAGACTCTGCTCACCCCGCTACCTGACTCAGGACCAGCCCTGCCTATGTCGGACGTGGTGGAGATGGAGGTGACCACAACCTCATGTTCATCTACTCAGCAGGATGTTAGGAGACAGGATGTGTGTTAAACAGCATCTGTTTGTGTTTGTCTGGGCTAGATGTTAAAATATCCACTGAATAAACTTTTACTTAATATGTGGAATAAAACCAAAGTGAGGAGCCATCATGAGATTGTTTTTATAGGCTTTTTCATTTTCAGCCGACTACATTTAAATTAGGCTAAATAAAATAGGCTAGAATAAAATTAAATAAAACATTAAAAAAACCCTTGAACAACATTCAACCACTTCCTCAAAGGCTAATATAAAAGAAAGTGATGTTCAATTTAAAACTGCAGTGACCTCATCTAAAACTCTGTCAGTGATTTTTTATTTGCTGGCCACTGCCTGTTTTTTTTTTTCCCAAAAATGTCTGCATCCCGTTTTCTCCCCTGTTGCCATGGTGAATCACAGTATCAGGGCTCCATTGATGATGGCCACTTTTTACTGTTCTCCAACAGCCAGATCAACTCAATACTCAGTTCATTGTCGCGGTCAGATCAGCTGTTCTGGAACTGAAAACTCAGAGTTTCACTTCACAGGGTAAACAGTCAACTCAGAGTTCAGGGTTAGGCAGAGTTTGTTGAACCTCCTTTCTGGAATAGCCCTCTGGTGCCAGCAATTTGACCATTGTTGACGATTTTTGTAGAGCCATAGCATATTCTATATTGTGGCTATGGACACATACTATGGCTCGTTTGAAAGGTGAAACTTTCTGCTTCCAAGAAGGACAAACCGTTTGTTTCTACATGCCTCCGTTCTGAGCAATCTCAAGCTAAACATGGCCAGTTTTCATCAAAATCCCTGCTTGTTTTCTAGAAATGGAGATATAGAGTTTTTATCTCCATATGCTCTGTTTGTGCCTCTTTTTTTCTGACACTTTACATTTCACCAAAGGGCTCTGTAAGATAAATATTGTTGTTCTATTCATAAAACCACCAGATGCCTTAACAACAATAACACATTTCTACTGCTAGGCCAGAAAACCTCAGACCATTCTCTCCAGTCGGAGTGTGATGGTCCGTCGGGATCAAGCAGGCTGGGAACACCGGAGGACCAGTGGTCAGACGGTGCTGCGCAACCTTCTGGGGGACTCCTTCCCAGCCTGCCCAAGTAGTGCCTTTGTTGTTCCAGATGGTTTTGTACGTTTTTGGCACTCAACTTCCGTGGGAACAAAAAATGTAAAATTACGCTGTTAGGCACTCAATGAGTTAAAAAGTTTTAGTGATGTTAGATTAGAAATCTGAAACACTTGTGCTTGGGGATGTAAATTTTGGTTTAAAATTCTAACCATTTCATTACCCCTTCATCCAGTGTTTGGCTACTCATCTAACATAGCCTATCATTTAAACATTCACAAAAAATGTGATGAGAAATCCTCAACATTATTCATCCTCTTCCCCAGAGTGATATCAATCAATCAACATAGCCTCTGTGTGATATGGCAATGTTCAGAGACATCAGCTTCAATATCTACTATCACCTCCAATACAATGGAGTTGAATGGCATTGGGTTTTGGTGCTCAAAGTGTGAAAAAAATACTTTGGACAAACCCTGGGCAATTTTCCTCAGAAATCAATTCAATAATCAATAATTCAAAATTATCCAGAGTCATTGGAGCAGTTTCGGAGAGAACTAATTTCAACAAAAGATGACTGTCATAATAGTTTTCAATGAAAATGTTCATGAGGGTTGTGGATTATCTTGAGTAACCATGTTTTGTTATGTAATGTTTACTAAATTAGATTACTGCAGTAGTAAGCATAGTAAATATGATTTGGGTTACAAATATAAATATTTGTGATGATGTAAGAGACCAGTCCCAGCAAGTTTCATTGGATATGGTGAATTATCAGCTGTGCCATTAGGGTTTGAAACCCGTGAGATGTCCCAAAGTTGTGCTCTACTTTGTGTTTTGTTGATTGACCAGTTCATCCTTATTTACTAACTCTTCCTTACTTTTTAACCTGTTGGACCATGGAGTCATTGCCAGATACAAGAGGGTGTTGAGGGCATACAACAGTGGAAAGAAATTGGGCAAGCATGTGCATTCGCTAGTGTCCCTTTGTGACGGTGAGATGTATCAACCCAATCCCAGAAACTCAAACTGCTTGCCCAGATAAGTTTGAAATACTAATGGTAGGATTCTGTAAAATGAGATAAATAGCTGACTTTGTCAGCAAATGTGAAATACATGATCCAAAAATGATGCAGAAGTCAGGGCCAAAATAGCTAAAAAGAAAGCAGTGGGTAAACTCATACCATACAACAAGAGGGAGCAGAAGTTTCATCGGTTGGGCAGCTGGCTGCCATGATGTTAGAAGTTACATGTGTTATGACAAACCTTAAACATGACCACTAGCCACTGTACGTTATTTATTAATACAGTGTAGTTGGCTATTTCCATTTTCACTGTTATTTTTCCTTTGAAGACAAATATTTGTCAAATTAGAGGTGCACCATATCATTTAATGTGGTTTTCCTTTTATTGGGCCAGCATAATTTCTGTTTCACATTCATGTATATTTTCATATAATGTTGGCATGGCAATTGCAGTTTTCAATAAAGTTTTATTGATTATCTGTTGTGTTGACTTTTTTAAATGTCTTTCTTTCCACCCTGTTTATTTGTAGTGCAGTGTCTTTAAAATTGATTTGAAGGTTTGTTTTCCAATTCGTTTTGGTAGTTCATCTAAAATTCTGTTATTGGTGAACAAATGAGCTCTCTAAGAGATCACCAATTTCTTTTCCATTTCGGTTTGGTAATTCCTCTTCCTTCTCTCTTGCTGTCAAGATTTAATGGAGTTCAAGTTAATCCCACCTGATGGTTTACAAACTCTCTTATTAATCATTAAATTGATTTTCTAAATCCGCCTCTCTTCTCAACCTGTTCTGAGTTTATAGATGTTTTATAAACCATTTGTTTGTGTATAAAAAACCCACATTCCTGTTGCTTCTTTACAATAACCATCTAAGTTTTTTCCGATGGTTTATAAACCAGATATTGGTTTACAAAGTCTACAAATAAGCATCTTTTCTCATATTTCTTTTCAAGTTTTTATTTCCAATTTTCTCCCGGTATATCTTGTTTAACAAATTGTTTTGCGTTAGTGATTGAAATAGTGATTATGAGTGCAACTATAAACCATTTTTTCCCCATTAATAATTAACTTTGTTAATTAGAATTCCTTTTTGTTACCCTTAAAGTCTCCAACTTACCTTTTAAACCATCCATCCAATCCCTTTCTATTTTGTTACCATTTATAAATGTCTTTTAAACATAAATGAATAATCTATTTACCATTTATAAATCTTTCTGCTTGTCCCTTGATTCTATTCTGCCTTGCCTAAACCATTCCTGTTTATAAATGATGATTTCTGTTCTGTATGACCATGAGCTCACCTAATAAATGGTCTGCCATTTATGAACTGCATTTGGAGTCTCAAGCCATTCCTTTCAATCACTTCGCAGAAGAGGTGAGTAACGGGGATGGTTCCTATTAACTCATTGAGTGGCGCGATGTTTTCCAAAGCTTTAATCCTGGGGGGTATTCCAGAAAGCAGGTTTTGTGAAAACTCTGAGTTTGTTAACCCTGAGATGAGGGAAACTCTGAGTTTTCAGTTCCAGAAAGAGAGGTAACTTAAACTCTGGGTCTGTTACTGCAGTAACAGACTCTGTGAACATAACCTGCTCGCTGGCAGGTTTACCTGAAGAAACCCTGAGTCTGACGGAGCTGTCTGACAGTGGCTGTCCTTTCCTTCTCTGTCCGATCATGTTGAAACAGAAATGATTCACATAGTTTTACACCAGGAGGAGAATTTAGATTCGTTTAGATGAGCTCTCACTCCCTGACAAGGACTGAACCGAACGGTACCGCTTCTCATCAGCCCGTCATATTCTCTGGCCGCACAGCGAATATCAGGCTACACGTCACCGCTGACGTGCTCTAAGATCTGTACAATCCTCTTCGTTTTTTATTTTTTATCATCACTTCGCAGGTTAATCAATCAGCTTCCAGCAGCCAGAAAAAGAGAAATAACTCACATTTCATTTGGCTTTCTTTATTTCCCACAGATAGCTACAAAAGTTACCATCAGTAAGCATAGCCTATTATATTTTTTCCAACAACGTAATTTCAAAGTCTGTGTTTCTAGTGTGCCGCCGCACTGAGTATGAGATTAAATTACTTCTTGTTTAATCTGTAGACAGTAAGTGTGTGTCTGCCTCTAATGTTGGCCCTGGGGTCCTGGGGCTGAGTGACGCCCTCAGCCTCTGCTCACCCAGCGACCTGACTCAGGACCAGCTCCTCTGCCTATGTCGGACGTGGTGGAGATGGAGGTGACCACAACCTCATGTTCATCTACTCAGCAGGATGTTAGGAGACAGGATGTGTGTTAAACAGCATCTGTTGGTGGTAAAAGCTACTGGGCTACAAGTTAAAATATCCACTGAATAAACTTTTACTTAATATGTGGAATAAAACCAAAGTGAGGAGCCATCATGAGATTGTTTTTATAGGCTATTTCATTTTCAGCCGACTACATTTAAATTAGGCTAAATAAAATAGGCTAGAATAAAATAAAATAGCCTAAAATAAAATTTAAATAAAACATTGAACAACATTCAACCACTTCCTCAAAGGCTAATATAAAAGAAAGTGATGTTCAATTTAAAATGAAAAGACGACCGCATCTAAAACTCTGTCAGTGATTTTTATTACGGCCGCAGCCTGTTTCTTTTTTTTTCCCCCAGAAAATGTCTGCATCCCGTTTTCTCCCCTGTTGCCATGGTGAATCACAGTATCAGGGCTCCATTGATGATGGCTTTTTACTAGTCGTCAGGCACGAGCTCAACTCAATACTCAGAGTCGACTTACTTAACTCAGATCAGCTGTTCTGGAACTGAAAACTCAGAGTTTCACTTCACAGGGTAAGTCAACTCAGAGTTCAGGGTTAGGTTCAGAGTTTGTTGAACCTCCTTTCTGGAATAGCCCTCTGGTGCCAGCAATTTAGACCATTGTTGACAATTTTTGTAGAGCCATAGCATATTCTATATTGTGGCTATGGACACATACTATGGCTCGTTTGAAAGGTGAAACTTTCTGCTTCCAATGGGGACAAACCGTTTGTTTCTACATGCCTCCGTTCCTGAGCAATCTCAAGCTAAACATGGCCAGTTTTCATCAAAATCCCTGCTTGTTTTCTAGAAATGGAGATATAGAGTCTTTTATGAAATATGCTCTGTTTGTGCCTGTCGCTCTTCTGACACTTACATTTCTGGGTCAAAGGGCTCGTGTAGGATAAATATTGTTGTTCTATTCACAAAACCACCATAGGGGGCGCTACAAAACAACAATAACACATTTCTACTGCTAGGCGAGAGAAACACTGTGTCGTGCCACAGTCTCTCGCGGCGGAGTGTGATGGTCCGTCGGCTGAAGCAGGCTGGGAACACCGGCCCCCACCAGTGGTCGCGGCACGGTGCTGCAGCTCGGGTCGGTGGGACTGGGGTTCCCAGCCTGCTTTGTAGCGCTTTGTTGTTCTGTAGCATTTTGTACGTTTTTGGCACTCAACGCATGGGAACAAAAAACGTAAAATTACGTGTTTGGCACTCAATGAGTTAAAAAAGTTTTAGTGATGTTAGATTAGAAATCTGAAACACTTGTGCTTGGGGATGTAAATTTTGGTTTAAAATTCTAACCATTTCATCACCAAAGTGGTTGTACTCATCTAACATAGCCTATCATTTAAACATTCACAAAAAATGTGATGAGAAAACGCCAACATTATTCATCCTCTTCCCCAGAGTGATATCAATCAATCAACATAGCCTCTGTGTGATATGGCAATGTTCAGAGACATCAGCTAGAGATATCTACTATCACCCCAATACAATGGAGTTGAATGGCATTGGGTTTTTGGTGCTCAAAGTGTGAAAAAATACAGTGGACAAACTCAAAGGCAATGTTTCCTTACAGAAATCAATTCAATAATCAATAATTCAAGATTATCCACAGTCATTGTTGTGAGCAGTTTCACAGAGAACTACTTTCTGCCAAAGATGACTGTCATAATAGTTTTCAATGAAAATATTCATGAGGGTTGTGGATTATCTTGAGTAACCATGTTTTGTTATGTTATGTTTACTAAATTAGATTACTGCAGTAGTAAGCATAGTAAATATGATTTGCATACAAATATAAATATTTGTGATGATGTAAGAGACCAGTCACAGCAAGTTGAATTGGATATGGTGAATTATCAGCTGTGCCATTAGGGTTTGTAAGTTGAGATGTCCCAGTAGTTGTGCTCTACTTTGTGTTTTGTTGATTGACCAGTTCATCCTTATTTACTAACTCTTCTCTTACTTTTTCAACCTGTCGTCCCATGGAGATCATTGCCAGATACAAGAGGGTGTTGAGGGCATACAACAGTGGAAAGAAATTGGGCAAGGCATGTGCACTCGCTGGTGTAACGGAGCTGACGGTGAGATGTAAAGCGGCAATCCCAGAGCTCGCCATAGCTTGCCCAGATAAGTTTGAAATACTAATGGCAGGATTCTGTAAAAGAGATAAGATAGCTGAATTTGTCAGCAAATGTGAATACATTATCCAAAATGATGCAGAAGTCAGGGCCAAAATAGCTAAAAAGAAAGCAGTGGGTAAACTCATACAATACAAGAGGGAGCAGAAGTAATCGGTTGGGCAGCTGGCTGCCGTGATGTTAGAAGTTACATGTGTTATGCAAACCTTAAACATGACCACTAGCCACTGTACGTTATTTATTAATACAGTGTAGTTGGCTATTTCATTTTCACTGTTATTTTTCCTTTGAAGACAAATATTTGTCAAATTAGAGGTGCACCATATCACTTCTAATGTGTCTTTTCCTTTTATTGGGCCAGCCATAATTTCTGTTTCACATTCATATTAAATATTTTCATATAATGTTGGCAAGGCAATTGCAGTTTTGGAATAAAGGTTTATTGATTATCTGTTGTGTTGACTTTTTTAAATCTCTCTCTTTCTCCCACCCTGTTTATTTGTAGTGCAGTGCTGCAAATTAACATTGACTTGAAGGTTTGTTTAGAAATGTGTTTATAGTTCATCATAAAATTCTGTTATTGGTGAACATATGAGCTCTCTAAGAGATCACCAATACAAGTTTTAAGTGGAGTCAAGTAAATGTTACTTGATGGTTTACAAACAGCTTATTAATCATTAAATGATTATTATAAACATCAGTCGCAACTTTACAATAACCCTCTAAGTAATGTTTATAGATGTTTTATTAACCAATTATTAACATTTACAAATTAAACAAACATCAGTTGCAACTTTACAATAACCATCTAAGTAATTTTTAAAGATGGTTTATAAACCAGATATTAACCATTTACAAAGTGCTACAAATAAGAGGTCTTCTACATATTTAATTTTCATAGGTGTTTTACAACCAATTTTCTAAAGGTATATAAATCATTAACAAATACTTAATATAGTGTTAAAAATGTTATTATGAGTGCAACTATAAACCATTAATAAATAGTCCATTAATAATTAATGAACATTATTAATTATAATGTAATTGTTTGTTAGTGGTAAAGTAACTATTAACTTACAATAATAAACTATTATTATTACTAATCTATTTACCATTTATAAATGATGGTTAAACATAAATAAATAATCTATTTACCATTTATAAATGGTCTATTTACCATTTACCATTAATCTATTTACCATTAATGGTCTATAAGCTGTTTATAAATGATAATCAAACATTAATAAACTATCTGTTAACCATTTATAAATGGTCTATTTACCATTTATAAACGATGGTTATTGTAAAGTGTTACCAATGATATATATATATATATATATAAATCATATAGAGTACCAATATACTTTATATCAGGTCAGAGAGAGAAAGAGAAAGTTCAAAGGCTGTATAAAGCAGAGAGAGAATAAAATGTAAATGTAAATGTAAATTCTCAAGTTAACACAAGAACATGACATCCCCGCCCCAAGCCATATTTACACAATCATGTACAAACTTGCTCATGAAAGTTTTACAGCTAAAACCCCTGAAAGAGGACTGTTTTGCAGAGCCTCTTTCTCGTGCTCCCTTTCTGCAGGTCAAGAGAGGTGAGTTTGGTAATGTGGTGCAGCCTTATCTCGAGAAACACAGACACAACCAATGACAACAAGTAGGAATGATGGTTATCGATACCAAACTGTGTCTCCTCAATGTATTCCCCAAGTAGAAAAACATCCTCCGTTCCAATCTCCTCCCAGGCGATGTGTGTGACTGTTGACACCTTTGGAGCTTGCTTTGTTGAAGCTTGGCGAATCACCCTCTCTGCAGCTCTCAGCACCTTATAATAATAATATTAAAAATATTAATAATAATACATTATACTTATGTAGCGCTTTACACAGTGCTAAAAGACACTTTACAGAGCAGAGAAAATAACAAAGAACAAAGCAACTTTAATATACAAAGATTAAAAAAAAAAAAAAACAAGATTATAAAATCAAACCTTCACTGCGCCTTGTGATGGAATCACTAGGCCACCTTTGTTTTTCAGGGCTAGAAGGTGGTAACTCTTGTCAAATGATGATGGTACAGCATCTCTGACTAAGCTTGCACGGCACACATCACAGGACAGCTTTCGTAGAATCTGCCGGACTACAAATCCTACTATGTAGACCAGAGCATTTTCCACCAGACCACCAAAGCGAGTGGGAAGATAACTGTGGTCACACACAACGGCCGAAATGTTGGCGAATGGAGATGGGTGCTCTTCCGCAATTTCAGCAGAGGACACACTACTGCAGACAGGGACACAGTGCCATCTTGGGCTGCCACATTGCCGGTCTCACTAGGCGAGACACCACACCGAACCATCAGACAGTGGAAGATGGTCTTGTAAAACCCACAAAACAATACCAAACACGGAAATTGTAGGGGCGAAGGCTCCACGTGTTCTTTTGGGCTGGTGTTAACAAGCGCGACCTCCTGGCTGGTGTGAATCACAATAAAATGGATCTATTTTCTCCATTCGAACAACGGGGCACAAAAGCACAACGGTTACAATTAATCTGACTCCATAATAAATTTATAATGATGAATTTAGTTATACCCTCGTTAAATATCTGACTCCAAATTAGAATTAGAATTCATAGTTCATGGACACATGCGTGAATCTCGGGTCGATTATACCTCAAACTCTTAAAAGTCAACCGCCGTCACTCCATTAATGTTCCCGGGTTTCACACCAGGTCCGGATCCCAGGTTCGTTGGTTAGATTAGAGGTTGGAGGTCAGCCATCACTGCAACAGCATCTTTTGGTGTGAATACAGCGAACCCAGATTTATGCACGCCCATGGGTTCCTTCAGGGAATTTTAACAGATAACCGACTTTTCGTCCATGGGTTTCCTTAAGGCTAAAATCCCAGAACCAGCAATACATAAACCCTTTATGTAAGTAGATCATGATTGTCTCTCAACTTAATAAAACCAATTCCCATACCAGGCAGCTGGCCAGTCATTGCCTCGGTTGGATAAACCCCTAAGTATCCGCCGCAACGGGGATAGAAAGAATGTACATGTGTTAAGAGTCACTGAGACCACGCAAGCTTAAAGGAATAACAATAATTTATTCACCAGGGTAGGCAAGAGCTTAAATCAAACAAATCAACATTATGCCAATTAACAAAATTACACACAATTTAGAAAAGGAGAATAAAGTCATACCTGGAGGAAAAGGATACACGCACTGACATGCGGAAGTTCCAAACAAATCAACATTATGCCAATTACGATATCACATCCATGCCCTCGCTCACGGCAAAAATAATTAAAAAAGGCTACTCACGCACTAACGTGCGGCGGGGAGATCGGATACGATCTTCCCTGACTATATAGATTGGCTACATACGGCATAGGGATGCGTATGGGAAGTCGACTACGATCTTCCATAATTAAAAGGACTACTCACGCACTTACATACGCGGGGATAGATCGGATACAATCTTCCCAGAATGGATAGTTTCTCTTTCCTTTAAGCCAAAACACGTCTTTGATCCAGGCGGCACGGCCATAAACACCTGGAAGGGGGGTCGAATCCGGTTTTTGGGTTTCCATCATTTGGAGGATGTAATAAAACACTTCAGCAAAGAGAGGAGAATAGGGTGATTACCAGAGGGGATTCTGACCAAATTCTCAGGAGTTTCCAAAAGGGAATGAACCATAATTTCAATGGGAATGAAACATACTCCATTCAACTCCCTGGATTCCCCCGAGAATAACAAGACCAAACATGATATGAATATGTACTAATATGATGCAGTTGTCATGAAAAAGTCTTAAGATGAATTCTTATATAGGTAAATTGGGTTATAAGTATATAAGTGATTTCTTAGAAGGAGATTGAACATATAACATATATATATGCACTTCCCAGAGGTTTAGATTATTTGAAACAGATTAATATAGCTGGACTTTAACTTAAGACTTAGGCCAGTAATATGACTCCTGTAACCCAGGAAACCATGGTAACCAAACTAAAAAAAAAAAAAAATCAGTCTCAACAGTATAGGCTCGGGTCATGACAAGGTCACTTCCTCTTAGCCTCTTCCCCACCTCACCTGCAAGTGTTTGGTGCTGCTGCCAGCATGTGCTCCTGTTCTCAATCTTAACTTTATTCTACACTCAACGGTGAGTTTAAATCTTGCACTTACCTTTTAACATGGTTCAGTGTCTCTAGCTGTGTCATTTGGTTGCCAAACAGGAAAAAAAAGAAAGAAAAAAAAAAGGTTGTTGAATAAGACCAATTTCAAAAGTTGGAATTGTTTGGTGCTAAGGCTAATAATATGAGATTTCCCATTGAGTTAGCTTGTTAGCTAAATGCTGAAGGTGGGTGATTTGCAGGCTGGCATTTCATTCCAAAATATGAGTGAATCAAATGCATCACATGTATTACCATGCTGTTGTTCTGTAGTGTTTATTTGAAATGATTATTTGATTTGTTAAATGAGCTGAATGAAGATATTCATGTTCAGTTTATTTAAAATTTGTTGAATGATTTAATTTGAATGTGTTTACTTTCTGAGATTTAATATGCCGGCTTTGATTTATGTTAAATGAATGATGATGATTTATGTTGTACAACTAAAGAGAAAGAAAATTAGTTAGTTTGGATACTGATTTTGTTTATTTGACCTGACCTTTTAGGTCAGGTTTTTTTTTGAAGAAGGATCTATAAGCTGAAACTGATCTTCAATCTGGATGGCAAGCCTCCCGAACCTATGGATCCCTCTTCCTCCCACAGCGTGTGGTAGGATATTGGAAAAAATCTGAGCTCACTACTCTTTAAACCCCCCTTTCCCCTCTTCCACCCAACTGGAACTTGTAAACCCAAAGCAACTGGACTTTGAAACTGGACTTTGAAACTTTAAGGGCCCATATTTTGTTTATCTGTGTTATGTGTTTTTTTTTTTTTTCATGTCTTATTCCAATATATTCATGGTTAAAATTGCCATCTGCCTGAAGTGTTTTTTTCATTGGTATTATCACACACATTGGGGCTCCATGCAAACCTGGTTCCTTCTGGTCTAATTAGCAGTCAATCATTCAATCAGTCAACTAATCATCATCATTCTTGTGCACTGGTTACACTCGCACAGGGGCATTGTGTCAGCCAGAGCCCTGCAACAACCCCCCCCGTGGTGAGACCATTGCCACCTTCCCCCATGCAGGCTGAGTGAGCATCCTGAAGTCCACAAAAGTTTTATTGCTATCTGGCATGGCTCTGGGCTGAGCTTATCAGCCATTTGTCCCTTACAGCCTCTGGGCTCCCCACGCATCAGCGTTTGCAGATCCTACAGAGGTGCCGCTCAGAACCCAACCCCAAGGCACAGATGAATTTTACTGGTTTAGAAATGGAACAATCTTTTGTAAAATGAAATATGCAATGTTTACAGTCTGGAACTGGCGTGCAGATGGATTGTTATTCCAGCCGCCTTGTATGGAAAACAGGCACACAATACATAATTACTCCCAAGACATAACATATAAAGATATTAATTAAGCATATTTTCAGAATTTATTGTAATTGAAATAACATCAACCCTACCTGACGCTCTGATTGAATTAAATAGGAGCTCCATGTGATCCTGGCTGAACCTGTTGGTGAGCGCATACCGCTGAACTTGGAGCAGTTCAGGAATCATCAGCTTCAATGTGTCAATGTTGATGACAAATCCGATGACAGACAAGTACCTGCAAAAGGAAAAAAAGTTTTATTACTCTGATTACTCTGACAAGACACCTCAAGAAAGCACCATGTAATTTTGTTCATTCAAAGCAGTAAAGTGAATTTTCCATCACATCCATCGGTGATGTTTAATCACCAATTCTTGAGTGCCTATCACAGGGGTGCAAACTCGCAGAGAATGAAAATGATAAACAGCTACCAGGGCAGATAGATAATTAGTTTGCATCCATGTTTTAAGGAATGGAATCAGTTTCTAGTTTAACTTATACAGTATACTTTCAGGACACTTAACTAACTTGGAACAATGTAATTGCAGAACTGGGAGAACTTGAGAACAACCATTTTGACACCTACATGTACTTGATGTTGTGTAATACATATCATTTAGAAACATCTAGGACCTGAAACACACTGAATACAAGATCATTCCAACAGGAACAAAACTGCATATTGAAAAACATTTAAAAAAGAGATCATCATATCAACATACATACCATCCTTCTGACACGAAGCATCTAGGACCTGAAACACACTGAATACAAGACAATAGACTCTGTGCACAAGCCTCGTGACGTACTTCCGTTTTCGCCAGAGCTCGGCAAAGGAGTTTCCGGTTTACTTCCTTCTCCAGTCACTTTGCGGTAAAATGAATGAACATCAACACAAGAGCGCTGTAACTGTATGAAAAAAGACAAAATATAATGACAGGCATGCTATTAAGTTTCAGAAAACGATTAGTGGTTCTAATGACCACTGTTGTGTACCACTTTGTACCGGTTCAAGTCGCTATAACAGCGAACTCAGCTTCCACTGCTTCCCAAAAGACACCGGACTTCGTGCGCAGTGGCTGCACAAGATACGAAGGACGGGATTTTCAGTAACTAAACATACTAAGGTATGCAGCCGACATTTTGAAAATGTCCAAATACGTAAAACTGCTAAGGGTAGACGGGTTTTAGCTGCAAGCGCCGTGCCGTCATTGTTTGAGTGGAACAACTACGCTAACAGCAAGACACGGCCCGGTGTTTGGGAGCGCCGGACTCGACCGATATCAAGTCCACCGGAACCAGGCCCAGTGGAGATTGAAGAGGAGATTGAACCTATGGTCCCAATGCTTGTGGAACACGACTACAGAGCTAGTCGCACGGTGTGTGTTGACTGGGAGCAGTATGAAAAAATGCATGAGGAAATCGAGGCGCTGAGACAGCAGCTCCAAACACTCCATCTGCAGAACTCTTTTGGACTCCAGCGGTTTGCTTCATCACCAGAGGACATCAGATTTTGCACCAGGTAAGATATCTACAACACATCTATCAAAAATAACATGAGGAACTCGATTGTGAAATTGACTTGGGGTGTATTGAAACATGATAACAGTACTAACATTTGTCGAATATCCCACCTCCATACGCAGCCAACATTTCGAAATACATGACTTTTTAGCCGAAGCTCCCAACAGGCTTACAATGGTGGTGAATGGGGGCATAACATTGCCATGCAAAGAAATTGCTATTTTTTCATCATTAACAAGGCTCATTGATTGACGAGCACGAGCGAATAGATTGCAATCTGTTCCCCTATTCTACCTATTCGTTCGTGCTCATCAATCGGCTTATCGTGACTTTCAAGATGGAGGCGACTAAAAGTAAACAGTCTTTTTTAATAAACTACCTGTGCATTTTCAAAGTTCTCAGTGCCTCGTTTTAAATGTCGGGGCCCTCGAAATTCTACCAATGAAGTGTGAAGCTACTTAGAGCCTTGTTAATGATGTAAAAATAGCGATTTCTTTGCATGGCAACGCTTATGCCCCATTCACTACCATTGTAAGCCTGCTGGGAGCTTCAGCTAAAAAGCCATGTATTTCGAAATGTTGGGTGCGTACGGAGGTGGGTTATTCGACAAATGTTAGTACTCGTTATCATGTTTCGATACACCCCAAGTCAATTTCACACCGGAGTTCTCCTTTAATAGTTGTAAGATCAACATTTGATGTTACTGTAATTGATTGCATCTATTGTCTGTTTTAGTGTATTATTTTCTCTCTGTCTTCTTAGTTATCATACAAGCTCAACATTAGAATTAATTCCAACTACAATACTGTATTTTAGATTCCGATCATATGGGCATCTGATGGCGTTTTGGAACCTGATCAGTGCAGCTACAGCCAGAATGGTTAGGGTCACCAGAGCAAGGAAAACCTATGCCACCAGAACGACAACTGAAAGCCCTTTAACCAGACCGACTGTAAGTACCCTCCATCCCCCCAACCACACACACAGTCTCACTCACACACACACACACACACACACGCACACACACAAAGACGCACACACACTCATAAACATGTCATTATGATTTAGAACTAACGCTAAACATTTCTCCCCCCAGAAACTGCTGCCGATAGACAAACTCTTTCTCTTCCTGACCTACCTGTCCACCAGCTGTACCCAAAGGGAGCTGGGCCATAGATTTAACATCCACAGAGCAACAGTCAGCCGAATCATTGTGACCTGGGCCAACTTCCTCCCTAAAGCCTACTGGGCTCGGTCTGTATATGGATGTCTCCTGCAGCTGTGAAGGCCAGTCTTCCACGTGACTTTCATGACACCTACAGCGACACGCAAGTAGTCCTTGACTGCACAGAGCTACGGTGTCAAACTCCTTCATCCCTGCTCCTTCAGAGCGAAGTCTTCTCCAACTACAAGTCCCACTGCACCTTCAAGGCCATGGTGGGAATGTCCCATCATGGAGCCCTGACTTTCGTGTCGGCACTCTTTGAGGGTTCCATGAGTGACAAGGAGGTGTTTCGTCAGTCAGGGATTACATCACTCTTAACACCTGACATGGCCATCATGGTTGATAAGGGCTTCTTGGTGGATGACCTTGTACCTGGGACTGTTCATCATCCTGCCTTCCTCTCCAAGAGGACACAAATGCTGGAGGTGGATGTTCTGAGGACGCAGTCCATTGCTCGTTTGAGAGTGCACATCGAGAGGATGATCCGAAGAGTTAAAGAAAATAAACTCTTTGATACCATTATCACTCTCTCCATCTCAGGGAGCATAAACTAGCTCTTCACAGTCGCATGTCTCCTCTCAAATTACCAAAATGGACCTCTTGTCAAGGAATGGACGTATGAAGTTTGAAATTGTAGCCATATCACCATATCCTCCTCCTGATGAACTTAACATGAACATGTTTATTCCTCAGCTGTCGTAAATTACATTTGACTTATACTATACATTTCTATAAATAAAATGTGAACAAACTTGTGCATGTTTTCTGCAGTTATTCACTCACGTATGTCTAACATTTCAGCCTGAAGGATCTACAGGTGCAGCTCAGTAAATTATATCAAGGAAAACTTTATTTCAGTGATTCAATTCAGAAAGTGAAACTCTAATCATACTCATTACACACAAAGCGAAATATATAATTACGGCTGCTGTAAGCCATAATTATTTAAATTACAGCAGATAAATGCCTGAAATATTTCAGTTTGTGTGTAGTGAATTATTAGTTTCACTTTCTGAATTGCATTATTGAAATAAATGAACTTTTCCATGATATAATTTAATGAGCTGCACCTGTAGTGTTAAAAGCATAATCAGATTACAGCGCAATGCCCCAACGCATTAAATGTTGAGAAAATTCTTACCTATAGTCATTCATCTGAATTACCACAGAAGTGTGGCACATGACAGCTGATTTTCTTTTGTCTCCGTTCAGATTTTAATAAAGCAGTCATCTTATGTTCCATACAGTAAATATGCTGTAATGTGAACACACTGTTACACATTCAGCATTACATCATAAATTCATGCAAGTTCAAAATAAGCATATTTACATTACACAAAGTGACTGGATTTGAACACATTACATGCATTTCTGCATGTAAACATGAAAATAAAACCTGTCCACTTTGTCTTTGATGACATCAAACATGCCACTGTTCTTGTAAATTCTTTTTGAATTAGTATGTCTTCCTCAGCTGAGACAACAAAATCACACCAATTCATTCCTGTTAAGAGCATCTGCCCTTGTACTTGTGAGTAATAAGCATGTGTTTGTTTGAGCTCCAATTTGCCTGAACTCATTTTGAGATACGGGCAGTCCCGTAGCTTTTAACATTTGGACACTTAATTTCAATCAAACCAAACTGACATGGCTCTGAAGGGTCTAAAATTAACCCATCTGGAGATGCCCCCCAACCAGGGCCAGGGTGGATTACAAATCCACAGGGGTAGTGGTTGACCCTCTTCATCTGGCAATACTCCCAGATGGCATCTGCCTCCATTTCAAGCCCCCCTTCATAGCTGCAGTCTGACGGGTCCCCTGCAGTATCCAGTCAGCCAGACTGTCTTCAGAGCTCTCTCTGACCGGACGGATCTCCTGAACTGTGAGGCAGTCAGTCTAGGCCTCCTTAACTGATGCCATTCAGCACATGAACTTTATGGTCTGGTAGCACACTCAAATTTGTGTGCCATGTCCCAACTGACCTCAAGACTTTTAAGGTGTAGCTGTTGTGGTTCACTACAGACAAACATGCAACTGGACGGCTGCAGGCGGTAATTCTGAAGAGGCAGGGATGGAGGTGGATAAACTTACCTGTCATTTTCAGTGGCGAAGTCATCGGCTGTAACAAAGGGAAGCCAAAACCTCGCCCTTCAAAGCATAATGACTTAAACCTTTCGCAGTTTACTTTTCTTAATCAGCAATTGCTCATACGAACTTGTAGAAGGACAGTCAAATTTATTTTCGATAGCAAATGACAACGCAAATTATCAATACGTCTTTATAAATTAGTTTGCGAGGCTTCTTTCGCAAGAAGCCATGAGAATCCGTTCTCCACAATCTTAATATAGAAGTAAAGAATGCGATGTTGCACAGCTTATTGCTTCATGAGCTTCACTAATCAATTTGCGAATGTATGCCGTTTCGCGAGCTAATTGAGCACGGAATTTATAAAGACATAGGCCTATGGTAATTTACGTCATAATTTATGTGTGAAAGCAAACCCCTCATAATTTCGTGGTGCAATGTGTAACAGTGCTATCGAAAATAAATTTGACTGTCCTTCTACCAATTTGTATGAGCAACTGCTGATCAAGAAAAGTAAACTGCGAAAGGTTTAAGTCATTAAGCTTTGAAGGGCGAGGTTTTGGCTTCCCTTTGTTACGGCCTACGAACCGCCACTGGTAATTTTAACCACTATTTTCATTATGTGCAGATTTAAGAGTTACATTAAACATGTTTAACCTTAGCTGAGTCCCCAGGAACATCGGGAACACTGGGTAATTAAAGCAACAGGCTTATAACTGTTGTCTTGTCGATCATAGCTTCACCATACACTCAAACTGTGAGGCTTCTCAGCTTTCTTCATAGATCGGTAACAAAATGCCCTGACAACAACTTCACCTGTGCCCTTATCTTTGTCTGATACTGCGAGGGACATAAAGTTGATACAGTTAGCACAACAACTAACGTTAACAATTAATAAAATACGAAACAAACACAAAGCTAAAAAATTAGCACGTCGCTAACGTTAGCTGGTCGGCTAATGTCACCACATAATCTACTTACCCTCGTACTGGTGCAAGTAACTGGATCTGTAGAGACGAAAACCCTTTTCCTGCTTACTCTTGGCAGCAGGGGAGTGGGCATCCACGATACGGTGAACATCATTTATTGATATTTTTGGCAAGTTTTGTAGACATCTTGAAAAGTTCATGGCGATGCGGATGACGCTGAAGGCAACCGAAACTGATCTGCCAGTCTCTGGCAAAAATCGGAAGTACGCCACGAGGCTTGTGCACAGAGTGTAATAGCCACCTCCAAATAAAAAAAAGCCCACTCGCATATACTTAACTCAAGCCATAAAAACCATAGTTGAAACCAGTGACCACAGAAATCGCGAAACAGTACACATTTTATTTCAACTGTGATTCCACATTAGTTCTTTCTAAGTTTTCTTGACGGAAATAAAATGACTTCTGTTCATTTATTCATTCACTCATTATTCCTCGTAAATTATCCACGGTACGATGGACTATTTGCTTTGTTTAAATGATTTTTTTTTCTTTTTTACAAGAATAGAACCCAGTTTAAAAAAAAACATACAATATGAGACAGAGTTTTTAAGGATTGAGAATCATTTAAATTTTCATTTGACTAAATTAACAGACTAGAAGGGACCACTAGCAGCCTACATCTAACACCAAGTTATTGAGCTGTCAGCGCTTTGTTTTCGGCAAGCAGTGTCTGTTCTCAACTTAGCTCTCTTTTTTTTTATCCCTCAGCAGCCTTTGTCAAGAAAACTGCAGGGAAACACTTCAAACGCTGAAATACTTATCAGGGAAACCGTCATTCAGTCGCGCTATTAATTGTTCGGTTTCTGAAACTAGTTCTTGATATCTTAGGAGATAAAGCAGTAATTAACATTATTATTGCTAGCCAGGTAGAGTAACGTTACAGAACTTGAATGGGTCAGCTACAAATGGTAACTTAGGCATGCTTACCTGTGAGATATAATCGCATGCATTTGTTCCTGTGATAGCTCTTCCGTTATCTGCGCGAATATTCTCGGTGGTTTCACTTGGCAAACAGATGCCGTTGACTGAGCAAGCCTGTGTTGTAATGAGTGAAGACATAACTTTTTGGTAATAAATATTGCGTTTGACCAACACTAGTTTTGCTAATAAACAGTAATTTCATTTAAGGTAGACTGTAAACAGTGGTATATCGCATTTATTAACATATGTTTCTTGACATTGCATTTCCAGCGAATGTTTCTTTCCGTTTGATTTTTTAGCAGACGGCTGTACCAGGACTGGTCTCCTAGCAACAGTAAGACAAGCAGATAACCGCCACACACACAGAGCCGCTGTGTCACTCAGTCAAAGAAATCCTCGTTAGCCACACCTCAAACTCCTGCTTCTCAGGAAAAAAACGTTCATCCTGTCACCAATATAACTACATCATTCAAGGCAGGAGACTTTGCTGAGAGTGTGGATGTCTTTTTTATTTCTCTGAGTGATATAATGTTGATTTATAGGGATCTAAAAACTGTGTCCGTTTGCCTTTCTCCCAAAATTTTTGTGTGAATTTTGAATGGAAAAGATAGAGAAATTCGACGTGCATCCTGTCGCTTGGGGGCGCCTAGAGTTTCAACCCTTTTGTCTGTTTTCTTCCAAAGTGGTTAACCATTTTTCAGGCCTGCACAAATTGTCCTACATTTTGATGTAGAATTTATGTGTGTACGTTGGAAATTGTGGCCGGGGGAGCGATTTCAATTTTTTTTTTCCCGAGTCATTTTTTTGCCTCTCTCCACTCTAAATCCTAGAGTGTGCGAATATTCCGCCCATTGATGTGAATATTCTGCCCATTGATTTCTATAGAGAGATTATCAGTCTACGTCACTACATACGTCACCCCGCTCTACTGCGCATGTCGACTGCAGAAAGAGAGCAGGAAGAGCCGCGACCATGTCTTGTTGTGCTGTTGGTTGCACAAACCGTTTCGATAAGAATAACGAAACGCGCAAGTTTTACAGACTTTGAGCATCAGTGCTGCAGCATGCCTACAGCATGACCCCAAGCTGAGAGAAAAAAGAACATTGGTATTAATTTCGAGCAATATAATACGTTAGACTCATTGGTTTGAATGGTGATAAAGCTAGATATGCCTGCAGGGGCAGCTGTATTATTGCAGCAAATGAGTTGTGAAATGTTTGCTACAATAACGACAGTGACTGAAGACGAGGTTACATAGCAATGGAAAGATAACATGAGATAAACTTTTATTGATCCCTCAGTGGGGAAATTTCATTGTTACAGCAGCACAAAAAGATAGTGATATGAGAGGGGAAAAAACAAATGTGTATAACAAGTACAAAGGAAGCTAAAATTAATTTGTAACATTATATTATTCTAAATTACATGCAGGTGCAGTTTGCGGTCAGGATGCAGTTGTTTTTCTTGTCACAATGACCCAGACTTTATACATCTTTCTCGACATTTATCCACTCACCTGCACCTAAAGCCTATGGGTCATTAACACGTTGACTGCCAACTATGAGATAACTCGTAATGGCGGGTCAGGGCCAGCGCTAGATTTGAAAATTCGGGGGAAATATCCATCCCTTTATTGACAACAATTGGTCCTGGCTAATCCTAGATGGTTTTCCTTTATACACACGTTATCCAATTCAAGAATAATCAAGTGGCAACTGAAGACATGGCTTCTCTCCCCCATGCGATCTAACAGCAAATAATGGGCTACACTCAGTAGAGAAAATAATTTAATTATAATTAGGTCTATGCACTGCCACTTTTTTTTTTTTCCAGCGAGAACGCATTTCAGAACTCATTTGCGAATGAAGGTAATTTCGGCAAGAACCTACCTACACCTGTTTTTGCAGCACGGTCACGCAACTTGCAGTAAAAATAGACAGCAGTCAGACTGGAAAATGTAAACAGAGGAAACCACGCATACTTGTCACCAGAATTACCTTCATTTGCTGAAGAGTTCTGAAATGTGCTCTCGCTGGGAAAAAAAAATACCTTTGCTGAGTGCCAGTGCATAGACCTAATTATTATTAAATTATTTTGCTGTACTGAATGTAGCCCATTATTTGCTGTTAGATCGCATGGGGGAGAGAGGCCGTGTCTTCAATTGCCACTTGATTATTCTTGAATTGGAAAACGTGTTAATATATAGGAAAACCATCTAGAATTAGCCAGGACTCATTGTTGTCAATAAATAGATGGATAATTGCCCCGAATTTTCAGGTCTAGCGCTGGCCCTGACCCGCCATTACGAAGTTATCTTGTAGTTGGCAGTCAACGTGGTTAAGATGTATCCCATTCACTAATGTTAATTTAGCAGCATAACTTGTTTTATCACTTTCGGCGATAAACTGTTGTAGTAGGCTATGCTGACAACATCGCTAGCTCGCCAACATCGCAAACTGCAAGATAACCATGACAACCTGTCAAACAGTTTAAAGGGGCTGGTCTTTCTGCAGTCAAGTTTCACAAGATCCGCCATGTTGATAAACAAATAATCCTTCTATAGGAAAATTTGTTGAAAAATGTGAATATCGCGAAACGATTTCGTTACGGATTTCAAAAGTCATAGCATAAAGGTCCAGATCGAGCCGCACTTTTTTTGATACCTTTCCTGTGTGGCCTGAACCGCCGATTAATTTTTCTTAAAACGAGGCGGAATAATAAGAATAACCAGAGAATGTAATTCCAGGGAATTACGAGTACATGAAAATGAAAGCTGTAGTTGCTTAAGGTGGAATTTGTGGCAAATAATTGCTTTATGATATTGGTAGCTAGGTTGTTAGTCGGATAACTAGAAAATTCTGGGAGAAATTTTGAATGTGCCTGCTGTTCTACACGTACAGTGTTTGGAATGCTTGCCAGGGTTCTGGGAGCCGGTTACTATGGTGTTCCGGGTGGTTGCTAGCGTGTTGCTAGACGGTTGCCATGGTGTTCTAGGTGGTTGCTAGGGCATTGCTAGGCGATTGCTATGGTGTTCTGGGTGGTTGCTAGGGCATTCCTAGGTGGTTGCTATGGTGTTCTGGGTGGTTGCTAGGACGTTGCCAGGCGGTTGCTATGGTGTTCTGGGAGGTTGCTAGGGCATTGCTAGGCGGTTGCTATGGAGTGCCGGGAGGTTGCTAGGGCATTGCTAGGCGGTTGCTGTGGCGTTCATGATGGTTGCTAGGCCATTGCTAGGCAGTTGCTATGGTGTTCCGGGTGGTTGCCAGGCCGTTCCTTGGTGGTTGCTATGGTGTTCCTAATGGTTGCTAGGGCGTTGCTAGGTGGTTTCTATGGTGTTCCATGTGGTTGCCTGGGCGTTGCTAGGCGATTGTTGCTATGGTGTTCTGGGTGGTTGCTAGGGCGTTGCTAGGCGGTTGCTTTGGTGTTCTGGGTGGTTGCTTGGGCGTTGCTAGATGGTTGCTATGGTGTTCTGGGTGGTTGCTAGGGCGTTGCTATGGTGTTCTGGGTGGTTGCTATGGCGTTGCTTAGCGGTTGCTATGGTGTTCCGGGTGGTTGCTAGGGCGTTACTAGGTGGTTGCTAGTTGGAATGGTTGAACAGTTGGATGGTTGAGTAGTTTAAATAGTTAAATTATTTAATTGTGATCAATTGTAGTGAGGACTTGTATTTTGAATCAGTTGTGGACAGAGGAAACAGTTGGCGGAGTCATAGTTGATGATAACTGGCAGTTGAATGGCTGAACAATTAAATATTTGAGTAGTGTAAAATGGTTAAATTATTTAATAGTGAATTATTGTAGTGGGGACTTTTATTTTGAAACAGGTGTATGCAGAGGAAACTGTTGAACAGGATCTGAAGTCTTAAGAGAGCCAGATTGTAGCCTTAAATCCTGAGAAACTGACAGTTGCTGCAGGTGGCCAGGACACCTAGCACAAGATTCTAATTGCTTCATGGCCCTACTGTGATTCATCAGCCCAATGTTAAGTCTATGGGGAAAAATATTAATAGTTTTTCATAAATAGTTTAAAAAGTATAAAAGTTACAAAGATGAAAAATACATTGCACAGGTATCATTCTACGTTAAATGGTTGCGGCTGCATTAAGTGTGTTACAAGAATAATAATAAGAAGACCAGGATAACAGTAGAGTGCATTTTCATGCACTCTAATAAGACCTAGAGAATGTAATTCCAGGGAATTACGAGTGCATGAAAATGCAAACTGTAGTTGCTTAAGGTGGAATTTGTGGCAAAAAATTGCATTATGATATTGTTAGCTCGGTTGTTAGTTGGATAATTATGGTAGTGGCTATGGTAACTGGACTGGTTGCTGTGCTGGTTGCTAGGGTAATCATGTTGGTTGCTATGTTGGTTGGTAGGTTGTTGCTAGGGTACTTGAGGTGGTTGCTAGGTTGTTGCTAGGGTGATCAAGGTGGCTAAATAAAGCAGTTACTATTGTGGTTGGTAGTATAATCAGGTTGATTGATATGGAAACTAACATAGATGCTTCATTTCAATGGTTGCTATGTTGGTTGCTAGGTAGGTGGTGGTTGATGAAAAATACATTGCACAGGTGTCATAAGTAAGACCTACGCAACGCAGTTTGAATGAAGTTTCTACGTTAAACGGTTGAAGCCGCATTGTGTTAGAAGATAATAACTAGAGAGTGTAATTCCAGGGAATTACGAGTGCATGAAAATGCAAATTTAGCTAAAGTTTTTAGCAGTTATGCCAACTATGCTAACTATTCTAACCATGTTACTTAGGTCACTCAGCTAATGTTGTGAGCAGTTATGCTAACTGCAAACAATGTTAATCACGTTACTTAGCTAACTTAATTAATATTGTTAGCTGGTATGCTAACAATGCTAACCATGCTAGCCACGCTACTCAGCTATCTTAGCTAATGTTGTTAGCGGTTATGCTAACTATGCTAGCAATGCTAACCATGCTAACCACATTACTTAGCTAGCTTAATTAATGTTGTTAGCGGTTTTACTAACTATGCTGACAATGCTAACTATACAAACCATGTTAATTAGCTAACTTAATGTTGTTAGCCATTATGCTAGCTATGCTAACAATGCTAACCATGCTAACATTGCTAACTACACTAACCACGTTACTTGGCTAACTTAATTAATGTTGTTAGCCATTATGCTAGTTATGCTAATAATGCTAACCATGCTAACAATGCTAACTATACTAACCATGTTACTTAGCTAACTTAATGATGTTAGCGTTTATGCTAACAATGCTTACAATGCTAACCATGCCAACAATGCTAACTATGCTAACCAAGATACTTAACTAACTTAATTAATGTTGTTAGCAGATATGCTAACTTTGCTAACAATGTTAATCATGCTAACTATGCTAACCACGTTACTTAGTTAACTTAATTAATGTTGTTAGCAGTTATGCTAACAATGCTAAGTATACTAACCATGTTACTTAGATAATGTGATTAATGTTGTTAGCCGTAATGCTAACTATCCTAACCATGCTAACCACATTACTCAGCTAACTTAATTAATGTTGTTAGCGGTTATCCTAACAATGCTAACTATGCTAACAATGCTAACCATGTTACTCAGCTAACTTAACTAATGTAATTAGCAGTTATGCTAACAATGCTAACTATGCTAACCATGTTACTCAGCTAACTTAACTATTGTCATTAGCTTTTATGCTAACTATGCTAACTAGCTAGTGAGGACTTTTATTTTGAAACAGTTGTAGGCAGAGGTTACAGTTGGCGGGAATCATAGTTGATGACAACTGACAGTTGGAATGCCTGAACAGTTTAATAGTTGAGTAGTTTAAATAGTTAAATTATTTAATTGTGATTAATTGTAATGAGGACTTTTATTTTGAAACAGTTGTGGGCAGAGGAAACAGTTGGCGGGAGTCATAGTTGATGACAACTGACAGTTGGAATGGCTGAACAGTTGAAAAGTTGAGTAGTTTAAATAGTTAAAATATTTAATGGTGATTTATTGTAATGAGGACTTTTATTCTGAAACAGTTGTGGGCAGAGGACACAGTTGGCGGGAGTCATAGTTGATGACAACTGACAGTTGGAATGGCTGAACAGTTAAATATTTGAGTAATTTAAATGGTTAAATTATTTACTAGTGAATTATTGTAGTGAGGACTTTTATTTTGAAACAGTTGTAGGCAGAGGAAACAGTTGAAGAGGATCTGAAGTCTTGCGAGAGCCAGATTGTAGGGTGCATTCGAGCGCGTCTGCAAAGTCTGCGGCTGCATCGCACTGTAACATGACGTTCCCTGGGGCGGTTTGCATCTGCTCGAACAGCTCGCTGAAATTGCTGCGCAGCTCATCACGTGAATGATCACATGAGACTCCTCACCAGCAAAGAATGGCGACTTACTTGGCAACGCTGGAAGTAATCGAGGAGATGGATGCTCTGGACATTCCTCTCCTTATTTATGGGCTTATCTATGAAAATTTTGACCGAGATGAAGGTATGTAAAATATGACTTGACACTGTGTGCATATTTGTCGCAAATACCGGCTATTTCTGTTTCTTTCTTATTTTCTGAATGTCAGAGAAGTTACGTGTTTGCAAAAAAAGTGAAATGTACTTGTATCGCATTTGTCAAATGTCAAATTGCCGCATGTTGATAATGCAAGTGCGCAAAAGGGGAAAAAAAAACCGGAAACTTTAAAAGGTACTGGGAGATGCGTAATCCCCCCCCAATAGAATTAGCGTAATTTCTCCCCCGCATATTACTTGCTGGTCTGTGGGAAACACTGCACAAGTTGCTCGATTACAAACATCCATGTGGAAACTCATGTGCCAACGCATGTACATGCTGTTCCTACTTTATGTTGGCATCGTTAAGTACTTACACTCTTTTGGGGCCTCCATGAACATTTGCCATGCATTTGTGAAAAGGTCCCCTGCGGATGATGTGTCTGCAAAATGCAGTTTCTCATTGCAGTTAATAATAGTGCACAAACAACAATTCCTCAGTATTGGTCTCAAATGTAGAAATATGACAACAGTTTTTGGGTACCACTATGCTGTAGATGGTATAAAAACTGGTATAAAAAAGTGTTTTGTAGATTGTACTTACCTGATTGGAGTCTTTGAAATATGTACTCTGACATAAGCATTTCAACAGAATTGATACCATCGCTCAGCTTGATTTTTCTTTGTGCTGCCATTTTGACAATATAATCACTTTTTTGATGTTTATATACCTTTCTCCTGCCCTCCAGGTGTTACCAAAGCCCCAGTCAGTACCCTTAAGTGATGTATTACCCTGTGCTCTGTTTTTCAGGTTCCATCTGCTGACTCCCAACGACATACTGGAGGACTGACTGAAAGGTTTATTAGAACATGGCCTTCAAAGTTAACTGCAATGAAGGGAGACCATCTTACCAATTAAGCTTTACCCTTGCTTCCCATTTTAAATGGAGCTGTTATATTAAGTGAGTTACATACAGAGACCTGAAACTAATACATTTTGCCTAATTCTTCATAACATGTACCTCTTGCCCAATAGAATGAGCCCGTTTGCCTGCTTTCCACCACTGCAGACACTTAAGTTTGAAAATGTGCCAGAGTATGATGATAAACCAACACTTCAGTGTCCTTCAGCTTCCATAGGCTCTTTGCTGCTCTGTATTTTCCTTTTCTACACTCAAGCCATTGGTATTCTTTTGCCCCACATGATAAATAGAGTAAACTCTGTACCTTTACAATAAAATGCACTGGGATCCCCACTTTTAAAAACCAGAGGAGAGTACATCTGCATAGTTTTCAATTGTTAAAGGAATTAAATGTGAATAAATGTTAGTGTTGTAAATGGTATGGTGTTGGATATTATATGCAAAATGTTTTCAATCACCAGAAGGAAGGTGGCTGTGGTATGATATAGAAGGTAGCCTCTTTTGATATAATTAGAGATGCCAGTTTGTGTTTTATGTCTTCATGATTTTTACAAAGCTTTTTTTTTTTTGTTGTTGTTTGGGTTTTTTTTCTAGGTTTTTTTTTTTGTTTGTTTGTTTGTTTTCATGCTGAGGAAAATAGTTTTTATTTTATCTTGATTTCTTGGGCTGTATGTATCTTCTGTTTAGTGTGGACCCCAGGCAGAGTAGTTGTTGCCCTGGGTCATGGCTTATGGGGACCCTAATAAACTAAACCAAACTGAACTCCAGTTTTGTGTCACTCAAGTCTTTTTCCATGGTCTACAAGGGAGTTTTTTTTTTAGCAGGGCCTCCTGTGACCTCCTAAGTTACTACTTTAACCATGAAGTTGATGTGTGCAACGAAAACCTCCAAGATATGTAACTGTTTGGCATGGGGCAATCTGAAGATGATCATTTACTCAAGAAAGATATTGTACATTTTGCATCCAAATTACAGAACTTAAATGACCCTCCTATGGAGACAGTGATGTAGAACTAATGCATATTGCAGATGGGAGGGGAACAAGACTGCACGCCTTGTGTATTTCAAATAGCCGAAATAATCAATGACCAACTTTAAATCCTCTTACATCTGTGTTTTTGTAGGATGCAGAATATTGTGAGATTGTATGAAAAATCCAAGAATGATGTGACATTTGCCTGCCTATGCCAATTATTTGTTCATCTCGATGATACTGCCAAGATTTTTGGTTATCCTCTTACTCAATATCCCTCTAATAAACATTTGTGTCCCGTCTACCCTGCACTATGGCCCCTAAATGGGCCCAGTTAAATAGAGACATTTATGAGAGTAGATGAATATCACAAAAGCCAATGACTTCACATCAGGATCTAAAATCAAGGTTTAAAGAATAAAGGGCCAAACATAGCAAGTGCAGTGAATAGGCAAAAGAAAAACAAAAATGGAATTTGAATAAGATGCAGACTGATGCATCATTGTTTCAGCCAAGCAACATAATGTCAGCATGGATGAATCAACCACAAAAAGTGTTTTACAACTTTAAAAGACTTGACAGTTACACTGGGTAGATAAAGAAGGCAGAGAATTATTATTTTACAACTGAATATTTGAAGACAGGATGCGAGTAGGAAATCATACACCGACAACTTTGTGAGACAACGCTGAAAATGACATGCTGTCCATCTTCTTATTCCAGTGGACACATCACCATAATGACACTGACTTTCATAGACAATGAAATTGTCTAAATAAACAAGCATTGACAGGAGAAGCATCCCATCTGATTATGAGAGTGGTTATTATACAATCACCATTGAGGTTATTCTAGAATAAACTTGGAAGATGTACAAAGTGATGTAGAGCAAAGCTGTATGTAACACTTGGGAATATTTGCCAGGGGTAGATATGAATTGAATAATGCACACAACTGAAGAAAATAAACCTAAAAAAAAAAACCAAAAAAAAAAACAAAACAAGGACCTGGATGTTCACTCATGCATAATACTTTATTCAATTTTTTTAATAGGTTTAATTTACTAATATTGAGCGTCAATCTCATTGAAGTAACACGTTAAAGTGGGGTTGTTACATTTCCAAGCGCAAGTGTAACCATGTGATATTAGCAACAAATACAAGTCAGATCAAAAAACATCTGAGGTTTTAGTCAAGATTTTAATCAATTACATTGTAACAATTGAAATATTGATTTAACAACATAAATCTCTTCCTTCATTCTCAGCGTATTTTCCTACACAATGGAAAATACACTATAGCGTGGGCAAACAGGTATAAAGGACAAACAAAAATCTATGTATTAAGTACTGCACTACATTTGTTCTTCCATCACGTAGCGCTATCAGCAGCACTTATCACCTTTTACAAACGCGAATCCTCTCTTGCCCTGTGCCGTTCTCTTTGTTCGTTTGTAACCTCTGCAGCCGAGCGCAGCACCTCTCCAGGGTCTGCGGAGATGCGCATATTTTTGATCGCGCCTTTGTTACATATCTCCTGTCAAAGGTCACGCAGCCGGGGTGCTCGAACGATTTTCAGCAAGATCCTGCAGCTATCGCAGGGTTTGGAGGGCTTATCGCGCAACTTTGGCAAGGTTCTCGCGTAATTTTTCGGGAATCTCACGCAGCCGGCTTACTTGCAGACGCGCTCGAACGCACCCCAGGTTTACTGGGGCAGGAGTGAGAGGACGTAGTCAGAGGCAGGCCGAGTCGATTCCAGGAAGTCAGACCGAAGGTAAACGCTGGAGAGTAGTGCATGCTGCAATAACAATCTGGCGGTGAGTTAGTGAAACAGAGCTGCTTATATACTGGCTGAGTAACGAGACTCAGCTGAGAGCAATAGCAGTGGAAGGGGTGTGGCCAGCAGTGGAAGGGGTGTGGCCAGGCAGAGGGAGAGACTGCAGCAGCAGAACAGACTGTGACACCGTTAATTTAAATTAGCACTAACCACCTAACATTATAACCACTATAAGATTCTCACGAATGCTCCTAAATCCTCAAACTACACAGGGGGAAACTTACAAAATGTACCAAAAACATTCTAACATCTGCACTTTTATCCAGAGATATAGATGCTGTGGTTTAGACGTAACCACTGGTTAAAGTTAACAAAGCTTTGAACAACCAGGCCCTGAGCAAAACTTTTAATCTGCCTTCTAGAAATCTGTCAACGCGTAAGAAACGTGAAGAATGTCTGTCAAATTCTGACACGTGACCCATTTTTACTCCTGGATAAGCGAAGCTGTGGAAGGAGTATTGTGCTGAGACTCGAGTGTCACTCACTAATCAATCAATTAGCCATTAGCACGACCACGGGCGGTAAGATTCACAAACAGTTTATTCAGGAGTAACAATAGTGTTACTTTAATTCCTATTATTGTAGCTTGTTGGGGTGTGTAACTGTTCAGCCTATCTTTTACACAGAGCCTTTCACAGACAGTGTTTAGTAAGTGAAAGGCCCAGTACCTTGGCACTCTAAAATACACCACATTACTTCAGTCTTACACTCCTGACAGAAATTACCGTGTGTTATTACCTCTGACAGATGGGAGTCCTGTCCTTGTGATTCCTCCATTGCAGCCAATACACTCATAAACCAGTAATGATCTCCAAACAGGCTGTTGTGTCTTCCCGACCTGATGGATCAGATGTTTGCGTGTTTTTGCAGTCCTCTTGTTTTGTGAAATAAATAGAGAGAGACAAGATCTTCAGAGTTATCTTTTATTCAAGCCTTGAATTCGTGCAGCAATCCAAACCCGGAGGGTAGTCCTGGCCAAGAAGTACCAAATCAGCATTTTTCACAGAGCAATATTTATTGGGAAAACCCAACCAATCGCAATTCATGGGTTGTAACCATCTTATCTTTAACTTTTTTTACTCTCCAACTTTGTTTTGTTAAACCATGGTGGAATACAGAAGTATAGGATTTTTTAAAAATCAAAGATTATATACTAAAATGGACTGGAAAATTACAGTTTATGAGTGGAAAAACACATTCAGATGAATAGGATACAAGCAGATACATAAGTGATTCAATTTGATTATGTTTTTAAATCAAATTAAACAGAAGCCTGCTTACTAATCAAAGCTATAGAAGCCCGCTGCTTATGTGTGCAATGTATGTGGGTGGTTGTGTGTGTGTACATGTGTGCTGCTTGTGCCTGTGCATGTGTATGCATATGTCTGAGTGCACTGCTTATATCTGTGTGAACTGTTTGTATGTGTGTGTGGTACTGCTGCTTACATAATATGGATACTGATTATGATGGCTAAATATGATTGTTAGTTTACTAATTCTAAATATGTTTGTTAGTTTTACTGATTATTAGTATTAGTGAATATAATGATTAAATGTTGTGAAATTGATTGAATATAATGGATAGTCGTGAAATATTGTGATTACTAGTGAATATAATGGATAGTGGTGAACTATAATCCTCAACAAGGCCACAGCTCTAAGTCCCTGATGATGCCAACTTCAGCACACTGTTGTTACATATCAATCTGGACTTATAGCTGTTTAAATAATTTCATTACATGTCATTGATTCATTTGAAGATCTCCATGGACTTTCACTGACAAAAAGTATCAACAAAACCCAATAATTGAAAATTTCACCAGTGTAAATTTTTGACAGACACACATAATGCACGTAAACACTAAAAATAATAATTAATAATAAAGTGTGTGTTTATATTTTATTTCCAAATCCTGTGATTTCATAAATTTAATTTATATGGCCATAACTGATGCGAGATCAGTGAGACACCAATCAGATGCAGGGGAACAGGGAGTTTATTAAAACAAAAGAAAACTGGGCACGATGAACAGAAAACTTGGCCCAATGGGTTGCAAAAATCCAACTAAGGTAAGCTTCACAGAGCTGAAAACTTCCAAACGACAAAAAACAAAACCACTGGAACCTCCAGGGAAAAAACCATGAACAGAAAAGAATAATCAGGCTAGAATACAAATACAAGAACTTGACTTGGCTATGAAGATTAAATACTGCAGTGAACCACAAGGGCATGAAAACACGGTGAGACTCTGTCTGCCAGCCAACTTCCACCGACTCCAGATAAAGGGAGGGAAATCAGCACACATGAGGGGCAACACCTGGAGAAGAAACAAGGGCAAGGCAAGATCATGAGACAAGGACAATGATAGGCTGACATGACTTGCTCATGAAGAAAATGAGCGTGCTCAGCTTAAGTACCAATGAAGCATGCAGATTGGAAGGAAGCATGAATGTTAAAACAGAAAAGCACAGCAAGATCTTGAAATAGCAAAGCAGGAATCATAACAATAAACTCCCTATCTAAATTAGTAGTATTAGTAATGTGCCTGTCTAAGAATTACACCTCCTCGTGACTGTTAGTAAATGTTAGTACTAAAAGTTAATTGTCAATTAGGCAGCCCTGAATCCAACAGCACAGAAGGAAGGGGGAAATACCAAAAGCCAACCAGAGCTCAGAAGTTTGGGGCGGAACGCAGACAAGCAGTGGATTTGGCAAAAACATAACATGGGAAAGTAAAAACATGAACAATAGACATGAACTATGAAAAGTTTGAGACAAGAAACTTTAAAACCCCAAAAATACTGTCCTGGCCAAAGGCCCAGGACCCTGAACACTAACCTTATGTCCACTGGTTCAATTTTGGATGAACAGAAGTCTGATTTTCTGGTGGCTGAAGATGCCATGTAACAAATGTCACAAATTGATGTCACTAGAAATGCAAAATTTGACTATGAATGTAAAGAGAAAGTAGAATAAAAGTTCCTTTATGATAGTTATCTTGATACTACTGTTTATTCATGGCATTAGTCTTCAAATAATGGGGTTAAGAAATTATTGAAATATTTTTTTTTCATGGGCATTAATAATTTTGGTGTATTAGTAACACACTGGCAAATTTTGACTCAGATCTCTCAGCTTTGATTATGTTCTCCTCTCTGAGGATCAGCATGGAAACCTACAGGACAATAGACCTCCTGGAACAGATGCCAGGCTTTAGTGAAATCTATGTAGCAAAGCAAAGAAAAGTACTTTGTAAACTGCAACCTCCTTATTGCCAAACATTTTGATGAAAGTCAAACTGTCACAAATGTACCTAATATTATCTGCAGAAATGCATTTACTGTAACTGAGTGCTCAATTTCTTTTCTTTGTGAGGATGAAAGAGAATTGTTTGAGTGCGCTTTGATGAACGTTGTTGTTTCATGTGTAAGACCTTACACCAGGTTACACAGTCTCACTTGTGCACCAGCTGGCTGACTGCATTGCGTCACTTGTTTGTCTGGGATGCACTTCTTGGATTGCATCACTGACAAATAATATATTGTTAGAACAGGGATAGGGGGTACTCATCTACCCCTCCTTTTAGCCCTCCTCTGTTTTACTGCAGATCTGTGTGTCACATCACAAACTCACTCTGCAAACCCAACCCCCTCTTGCACACCCACCCATCCTTAAATATAATCCTGTGGTGACAGGGTATTATACAGTCACTCCAAGTGCTGTTTCTTCCTCAATGGATTTGTGACTGGCTGTCATCTGCACTGCTTACATACCACTCAGATTGATTTATTTTCTGAAGTGGGATGATATTGAATAAAAACATAACCCTCTTGGAAACAGGTGATCAGGATACAGACCTTGAGGAGTGTGTGTCGAGCAATTGCAGTTACTCAGGTAAGTTACTAATTCTTTCTTTCAATCTGATGAACCACTCTTTCATTTCTTAAGCTGTGCTTGAGTGAGAGACTGTTGCAGACTGTAATACAATAGACCCAAAGGGCAAACCCTGTCTTCTGGGAACACTGTCTCCACCTCGGGAAGCTGTCTGAACTTGAGGAGTGTATGTCAAGCTATTGCAGTTTCTCAGGTAAGTTATTCATTTTTTTCAATTTGATAAACCTCTCTTTCATTTCTTATGTTGTGCTTGAGTGAAAGGCTTTTGCAGACAGTAAAATATAGACCCAAAGGGCAAACCTTGTCTTCTGGGAACACTGTCTCCACCTCGGGAAGCTCCATTGCAGTTTCAAAGAGTAAAGCTGGTGTCTCAGAGGAGAGAGAGTTTTCTCTGGATGGTGGTTGTCTTCCCAGAAAACAAAAACTCTGCTTCAGTGTAACAATGCAACAAAATTTTCCAGGTCTTCTTTGACATGAATAACTTCTCAAAAGAGAGTGCTTAACTTTGTGCAAAATAGGCCAGTATAAGTGTTTCCATCTGTATTATGCAGTAAATGTGTTATGATGAGGAATACTTTGGAGAAAAGAATAATGTAAAATAATGCTGGAATCAGCTTAAGAACATAATTTAGCCTCGCAGTCAGTTTAAGTGGTGAGTTCAGTTAGGCTTGACCATGTAACTTACATTCACTCTCTTTTCCAAGGATCATCAACCCTCAAACCTGCTAGATAAAACAAAACCAAAATGAACAGCTCTGTCATCAGTTCTAGCCGACCCTTCAACCACTCCTCTTCAGGATCCAGTCCCCAACTCTCGGGCACATTTACACCCTGCACATTCCACCCTGCTGCGTTTGTGTTTCTGTTTATTGAAAGGAGCATCAACCTTGTAGTGGGCTACCCTGCCAACATCATGGTAATGTGGCTGGTGGCCAGAGAGAAGAGTGACTCTTCCACCTCCAATCACTTTTATCTTCAACCTGTCCCTTGCTGATGCATGGCTTTTGCGTGATGATTGCCATCTGCTTCTATGGCTTCCATATCCTCGGCATCGGATATTTCACATATGTACTGGACTTTACCACTGGGATCAAAAACGGCTCCCCACTCTTTCTCACCTGCATTTGCCTGGACCGCTACGTGGCTGTGGTTCACCCCATTGTGTTCACCAGCATCAAGGATAAAAAGATCAGAGTTGCTATTTCCATGCTTGTTTGGGGGCTCGTGATAGCCAATGCACTCTGCAGATCATTGGTCACCACCGCACCCACCATCCAATATTATTTCTACACTGGGCTGATCCTGGCTGCCTTCACCATTATGGTTTACTGCAATGTTTCTATCATATGGAGTCTGAGGAAGTCGGTCTTGGGCAAGGAGAAGATGCACCCCATGAAAAAGAAAGCCCTCAGAACTGTGCAAATCTATCTGGGCATCATAGTGTTTCATTACCTGCCAACAGTTGGGATCAGTCTCTTGCCTTATGATCCTCATTTCCCAAAATATTGCACGATTGGTGTGATTATATTCAGCCTTAAGGACTACAGTTCCAGCACTCACCCCCTTCTCTACATCTCCCTGATTAAGCAGCTGCCATGGCTGAAAAAATTGCTCTGCATCTGCTGCCGAAGCCCTTCCCCTGAGCCACATAATGTAAGCACATGAGATGTATGCTTGTGATTGTCTGTTACATTGCATTTACTCTCCACATAAATTCGTGAAAATGAGTTCATGAAACAAAGCAAGAATGTTATCTGAGTTATAAGCAAATATATTATCTTTGACTGTAATTTGGAAAGAGATGATAATCAACACAACTATAACCATATGCCTTGATTAAAAGGTGAAAATTATTTGAATCAACCACATTTCTATATCACAATGATTTCATATTTCACAAATTAAACTTTTTTCATTATTTAAAAATGAGCATGTATGATCAATCAATTTTTTATGTCATGTGTAAATGATACTTATCTCCATACTTCCAAGACTGTTTTATTATGTCCATTTCATTTCATTATGCCAGCATGGGGTCTAGTTTTGTCCAGGAAACACCTGCAGTGACTACAGATTTTCTGGGAGCACAGCATATACACAAATAAAAATGATTGTTTTGGCCATTCCTGTGCTTAATGCAGACAATCAGTGAGCAAGTACCACATTCAAAGTATTTTAGTCCACAAAATGATAAAATGCATTTAACATGAAACAATGTGAAATGCATCCAAAAAGACACAAAAAGAATTTAAATTAAATATAAATAACTTGACTAATACCTCTCTAAAATGTTCAAGGTCAACCATGAGGAAAAGTGTCCATCACCTATCATATACTAACCTCAGTCTCTGAATTCAGCAGGATGCTATAGTTTGTGTGAGTTTAGCTGTTAGTTACAGCTCTGGGGAACAAAGGGAAGCACTGGGGTTTGTCATCAGAGACAAGGTCAGCTTTGTTTCGATAATGGTGTACAGTTTTTGTTGAAACTGAGACATGAATTGATTCAATGCTGCAGTGATTTCAGGAGCTGTAATTTACTGGTTATTAGCAACTATCCAACAAAACTGTTTTTTGTGCTGCCATAATTGTGCCCTTCAGAAGTAAAGTGGGCTATCCCACATCTCGGTCAAAATGAGTTGGGTGCACTACTGCGTATTAAAGGTCAACGCAACTTCCCATGATATCAGCATTTTCAGGACTATGCTGTGCTGCCATCTATTAAAAGTCATAGAAACCATTCTTAACATGTTGTGACAACCAGTGAGAGGCAGAGTGGGCTATCCCACATTCCAAGATGGCAGCCCCCATGCTGACTGGAGCTGAGGCAGTTCTTGAGAAGATTTTTGAGTCTGAAAGTGACTCCAACCCCCAGTGGAAGCCTACAGGTAAATCTAGTGATGACTCTTCTACAGGTAATAACTGTCCAGTTTCCAGGATTTAATTTTATGCCTGGAAAAAATAAGTTTTTCCTGGCAATGATGAGGTGTCACCAGCATTATGGTTGTTTTGTGGATTCACTGAAAAGTTTTTGAGCCTTTCTCCAGCCAAGAAAGTTTAAGTGGTCTGTTCCACATTTCAGGCATTTTCCTTAATTCAGTAAAAAGCTGTCTTGCACAAATTTTCTACAAACTAACTTTCACTTGGACAATCATGTAAACATGTATAATTATCATGGAGACGGCATCTTGATTTTATCAAACTGTTTTATCGTCATATCTCATTTTCTCAAAACAATGGATTTGTGGGATAGCCCACTTTACCTCTCAAAGGCACAATTGTTGATGCAGTTCTTTTGCCAAATTAAAGAGCTGTTTCTGACAACAACACACAAGCAAATTGGGCTCCAGCAAATTTACCCTTTTTGGTTTGAACCCCAATGATGTTATTATAATTATTATTATTATTATTATGCCCCCGCCTCGAATGAGCAGGGAGCATTATGTCAACGCTCCTTCCGTCTGTCCGTCCGGGCGTCCGTCTGTAAACTTCTCGTTTCCACGCAATAAATAAAGAACGCCTCCTCTGATCTATCTCATTTCTAGGTGGTGTGTGGGGTGGGTAGAGGAAGGTTCCTTTCGAAAACCAGCGCCGTGCGATATCCAATATGGCCGCTACGGCACTCATTTTGATTTCAGTTTTTGTGGAATAACTAAAGAACTCCTCATCTTCATTCCAAAACCAGTTTTCTTTTAACATGTTCAACTTTCTGTATTATTCACTCTCACTATTCACCATGCTAAACTAGCAACCTATTCAATCTTCACCCCAATTAAACATACGGGCGGGGGCATATGAGTCACTTTCAGCTAAGGTGTAATAAAGTTTAACACTGAGGTAAAATTATAAATTTCTTAAATCCTTTATTTTGTCAAAGTTTTATGAAAGCTGAATGTCCTACAAATGGCAAAATAGCATAGACAGTCTCAGAAGTGTGTGAGGGCCGACTCCTGGATCAGTTCACACCGTCAATTATCCATGTGACTTAACTGTCCAAATTCTTAGTAAGTGCAGTTATAGGCAATGACATAGATCATATCACATTTATGGACTACACTATATAGGCAGGGACTAGATAGAAACACCCGAAAACCTTCACCATAATATGATGGTGGCTTGTGTGCGTTTTATTTGACAGATGATTCTAATCTGTGAGTGAAGTGTTTAGTTCCACCAGAACATTGTCAGACTAGGCTTAAGAAATGCATTGTACACAAAAACAGGACTAATTCTAACCTGAAGAGCCCAATCATTGATACATTGGAGACCTTTTTTAGGCAAAAATCCAATTGGATACCCAGCGGCTCCAACCACCAGCCATCTGATCAATCAACAGCGTTTATCACGACTCCTATCAGCAGTTTACCAAAAACCCATGTGTTTATAAACCTTGTTCAAACATGTAACATGCATCAACAGTAAAGCAACAATAAACAAGAATGCTCAACTGGGCAACTTTTCTGAAATGACTTCAGCTAGGGCCAAACCATTTATGAAATCTGACATTTCAGGCGCATTTCTTCATCATGAATGACCATCAAAGACTGTTCTTGTCTCCGTCATAAAACATTTTTCTTTAAAGGGATGGTTCGGATTTTTGACATGAAGTTGTATGACATCCTCATTAGCAGTGTCGTGCATAAACAGTGACTTTCCCCTCTACTGCGTCCCCTGAGCGGAGTTCTGGCCCGGTTTTGGTGTTGTCGGAAGTAGTTCCGGCTAGTTTGCTGGGGTCACGAAAATAAAAAGTTTTGATTCCAAAAACAATATGCGTTCAAAAGAGTAATACATTTGCATCACAAAAACCAACCCTGAAAAAAAGTCAGACCTCACTATCACTTTCGGTGCCATTTTATCTTCCTTCGTATCACTGCAGCTGCCGCCTGTTGACATCCGCACACCCTTCCATCAGCAGGTCCACGGTGTTTACATGCTCGAATAGTTAACGTAAACATGTCCGACTACAACACAAGTGATGAAGACATTCCTTTTACCGCAGAGCCAAAGGGATACCTTTTATGAACAGGAATATACTGATGCCGAACTTCGTCAGATGGAGTTAGAACGGGCAGAGAGGGAGAGCAGGGACAGCGAAGCGGCTCAAGCCGAAGTTGGACCCGCAGCTCTAGCTGCGAGAGACCGGTCGAACGACAATTGGTGGTGCACTTGTTCTAAGTGTCAACTAATGCCGACGAATGGGAACTCGTCATGCCACCGCTGCAAGATCTCTCGATTGATGAGGAGGCCAGCGTACCAGCTTCTTTCTGCATCACTAATCATCAAGACTTTCCTGCAATCTGAAATGCTGGTGTCTTACAGACCTTTTTCCACATTCCAAAAATCAACTGGAAGAAGCGACCCAGGCCAGCTGGACCTGATGGTCAGCTGTCCTCAGAGTAAGTGTTGACTATCTCTTATAATAGGTACTTCGAAATTTTATTCAGAAGTTGCCCTGAGGTGAGCTTCTGACACCAGATAAACAATGAAAGAATTGCCAGGCATTGTTAATTCATGCGTGGGCACATTGTTCGCAAACTAAACGTGATTTCTCCCAATGTTTGTGCTGATTGACGGATGGCCACGTTACAAATGTACCTGTCCATCTTGGGGTGCATTCAAAGGAGAATGTTACGCAAAGTTTTCGCATGTTGAATTATATGTTTGCTCATGACGCTACAAGATCAAATTGGCGGAGAAAAAAAATTCAAGTACCTACCTCAGTGCAACTAGTACCTACTTATAAGTTGTGCAGGTTTTTTGGTGGCCGAATTTTACTTTCTGGTACGTTGTGGTGACCAGCACCCCCGCCAGATTGCCTCCTTGTCTGTGGGAAACACTGAATTGTATAGTTATGTCTTTTTAGGGCATACTGTATTCTTTAGTGGAATGAGGGTAGATAACACTACACCAAATAGGCTACATATCATCAAGCATCCAAAAACAGTCATCACATTTATTAATTTCTTGCAATTAATATACAGGATTGGTGATGTTATTTTATATGACTCATAGATGTGTAATTGTTTTCAGGTTCATGTACAGTATGCACTGACTTATCATGTTGTGTTGTTTGCCATTTCAGACAGTACAGGCTGGTTGCCTATCGCATTGTGATAGAATGGGCCCTAAAAGGAGAGAAGCTCGGTCCAGGCAACAGGAGAGTTCTTCCCTCATGTGTGGTTGACCTAATAAGAAAAACATATCCATCACCAAATGGACAATACACAGGGTTCAAGGAGTCTGAGGAAGCACATAATTTGTTTTAGATGTAAACACAAAAGTTTTCGAAGACATTTTGGACATTGTGTTACATTGACCATGTTTTATTGAAAATATATTTTTTAAACAATATCTTGTATAGAAAACACAAACAGAAATGCACCACATACATAGGTTTTATTTGTTTCAGTCCTGTTTATTACTAATATAATAAAACTAAGTTTGCTAAGACACCAGTTCTGATGATATTATTACTTATAAAATAATATAATAAACAGCAGCAGTCGTGCTAATACATACATGTGGAGAACTCCAACATGCTCAGAAAAAAAAAGTCTTTAACACTTTTCTTGTATTTGCACCACAAAATAAATCAGGCAAGAGATTAAATCATCTTGCGAAAAACATAAGGGAAGAGAATATAAATAAAAAAGCAAATGTAAAAAGTAAAAGTTGTAGAAAGTAACTCAACAGTACACCTGAGATACCTGAATATGTTTGGTAAACATAGGACACCAAAACTGACTTTCTCAGTCTCAGACACCAGGTTTATCAGCTGCATCTTATGTTGTAAAACGTGATACATGTTCTGCCACCAAGTCGTCTTTTTTTGGCTTTGGAGTGGGAGCAATGCTGGTCGGTAAGTTGACTGGAGGATGGATGTGGAACTGCTGATCTCCAAGCCTGACATTCTTATCAAGCTGCCGTTGAATGACCTGCTGCACCAATTCTTTCCTAAAGTCCTGAGTTGTTGGCTCATACAGCTTCCACTGGTTTGATTGCTTGGAGTAAACCACATTGTATTTTTCTTTTCCTGGGAATGAGGAGAGTGAGGGGACATGAGAATGATCATGAACATGCTACATGTGCATTACTTTGGTATGAAAATGAATAAGCTGTGATATATTCCAGTCATTCTCAACCTGTGGGTCGGAACACCCTAATGGGCCATGAGATAACTGGCAGGTGAACCATATGATTTTAAGAATTTGTAACGATGTATAAATATTTTTTCCATAAAGCATGAACTTCATCTTCTTTTTTCATGTTATTTAGACTGACTTCCAAATGAAACTGTGGCCTCCCATGTCAGTTATTTTAGAAATTCCAATACAGCTAACATATTCTGAGAAACCCCGAAATCTTACAACTCACAACAGTAATTATTCAGTATTTGCTACATTGGCGATCCTTACTATCACAATCACACTTCCACATAGTTGCTGACAATAATAGTAACAGTCGTCATATAATGTTATGTTATGTAGAAGCTTCACTGGCAATATGACCTCGAGTGATTTGATGATCATAACGTTACTAGCTGATTCTTGATAGTCAGTCGAGCATAATACCGTTAGCTTCTGAACAAGTAATCGGCGCAATCTAATTAGCTAAGTTAGTAGCTAGTTGTTCTTACCTGGGGTGCTGGTACAGCAGTGCTCTTCAAAACATGTTTCTTCCTCTGTCCAGGACGTGTAGGAAGATAATTGTCCTCGCTGAAGTGTGCACTACACACATAAAGCTGTTTAATCCTTTCCACTTTAGTTCTGATGCTGAAGCCTATGGCAAGAAGCCAAAGTTGCCGTATGGCAATGTCCAAGACAGGAAAGCGGTAAATGCATACGGCGAATCAGACAGGTTTTTGTTGCTACAGCCCGTAAAATCACAAATTCGCATCATTTTTATATATTTTCCTGTCTAACAATATATTTCTCTCTCACGTTAGCTCTCTCAGGTCGCAGAGGTCGCCATCCAAGTGTGTAAACACCACGAAACAGGGGTGCATTCAATAGGCAAGACGTTAGCTAACAAGACAATAGAAACAGGGGTCACCAACTCTCTTCCTGGAGGGCTACCATCCTGTAGGTTTCTGCTCTATCTCCATTTCGGCACACTTGATTCAACTAATTAGTCACTCGATTGCCCAGCTCCTGATCTTGTTAAGTAGCTAATTAGTTGAATCAGGTGTGCTGAATAGGAGGTAGAGCAGAAACCTATGGATGGTAGCCCTCCAGGAACGGAGTTGGTGACCCCCTGCAATAGAGAGTATATTGGGCTAACAATAATGTTAGCTAACGTTCGGGCTGTTGAACATAAGGCAGGTGATGGAAGGGTGTGCAGATGTCAACAGGCGGCAGCGCAAGCAGTGATATGAAGGAAGATAAATTAGCGCCAAGTGATAGTGAGGTCTGACTTTTTTCAGGGGTTGGTTTTTGTGATGCAAATGTATTACTCTTTTGAACGCAAATTGTTTTTGGAATCAAAACTTTTTATTTTCGTGACCCCAGCAAACTAGCCGGAACTACTTCCGACGACACCAAAACCGGGCCAGAACTCCGCTCACAGAACGCAGTAGGAGGGAAAGTCACTGTTTATGCACGACACAGCTAATGAGGATGTCATACAACTTCATGTCAAAAAATTCGAACTATCCCTTTAATCCAATCATTGAACAAATCTATATTTGTGTACGCAACCAATTAAATCAATTTGTCAGGGTAATTGATAAAAATAAAAGCCAGCATACACACCAGTCCTCCAGGACCGGAATTGCCCACCCCTGTTCTAAACCGCGTTCGAGCTCGGCTTGCATGTGAATATTCAATAACTGATCCGGGTGTGCCATCTAGTGGTAGGATATTGTAACTGCTTGCATAAATTTTCAGCTCTATGTCCGCTGGCGGACACATCTGCACAAAGATACCCTGCCGAGCACCGCTGTTCTTCTCGAACACGCCAAATCCACATAATCCGTAAATGATGAATTACATTCATATTTTAATTTGTACCGAGTAACGAAGTGGCCAGTGTCAAAGTTACAAAGTAAAAAGAATACTTATTATCTTTTTAAATATAGTGGAGTAAAAAAAAAAAGTCCGGTTCAAAAAGAACTAAAGTAAAGAACAAATCGTCAGGGATTTTTGTGGCATAAATTATGCACGTTATTTTTTTTTGACAGATAGGGCTAGAATCATTTTCCAAACACGGAACACTTGTTTCGCTGAAAAACGGTTTCTTACCTTCAGTTTATCTGTATTCCAATGCTCAGTTGTATATAATTCGATATAACCACTCCTAGTTTTATAGAAATCTCGTGGGTGACTACCCATTAATGTTTGACAGATGCACTTACGCGCACAAGCATAACTTTTGAGTTTTTTTTTCCCAATTTACTGGGGATATGGAATACTTCCTTCTATATGTGACAACAGTTCTAATAATATATTTTAGGATGGGCCAATGTTTATTGCCACTGGGCCCTAACAGATAAGATTATTAGGTAAACTGTGAAGGCTATGTGGGCATGTGACGCTTGACACTGCTTGAAGGACATCTAAAGTCGATTCCCATTGTTTTTGTTTATCGGCCAATCAGCGAGCTGCACCGGCGCAAACAAACCAAAATTGAAGGATTATCTGCGCGTGTACACAAAACATTGGTTGATGAATGAAATTGGTCATGTGACGATGCAAGATGTCAACAAAAGCAGGTGATTTGTTTGTAAACATTGGACGTTCAACGTCTGTCTGAGAATCGACTTTATATGCACTTTAACCTTTTAAACCGTAGCCTGTTTTTTTTAGACCTCCGCTTAAAAATTGCAGACCCAAATTGAAAAGGGAATATCTCTGCAACCATAAGGTCTATTTGAATAATTTTGGTCTCAAAATGAGACTAATGACTTTTTTGGGTTCTTTGTATAAGTGGAAATATTCTCTCCATCTAATGGTCTTTTTCGCCTGTTTTTATATATATATATATATAAATTGTTAATTACTCAAGTCATAAAGTGTAACTTCTGAATGATTATAATTAACTCGGTGTTAAAGATGTTTGTTTGGCCTTTTCCCATTGTTTTCTTTTATACGTGACTTCAGTGTTTAATGAATTGATTGTATTGGTCTCCATTCACTGATGGTCATTTCTCTGAGTGCCTTTGTCGCAATTGGTTACACCTGTATTGTTGATTATTGACAAGTGTGTGTGTGTGTGTGTGTGTGTGTGTGTGTGTGTGTGTGTGTGTGTGTATAACAGACCCTTGGTTTACACTGTTTTTTTGATCCTGATGAAGGTCTGTGGTGTCCAAAACGTTGTTTAAATAAATCACTTTTTGGTAAGTTTCGACAGTGTGCAGGTGACTTTCGTTTTTTCATTTGTTTGTACTTTTCTCTTACGCACCTGTCTACTTATAGGTGTGCATTGCAGTTTCTTTTCAAATAATTCTGGTCTCAAAATGAAGGGGACACTTGTGAGATTTGTTCAGATGTGTAAATATGAGTAAATATGTTACTGTTTAAGAGAAAATTAAGTTGGCACACTGCGTAAATGAAGAAAAAAATCATTTTCGTCTAAAAAAAAAAAATCACCTTCAGGATGATTATCTCTTTGTAATGATGCAGCTGCAGCTCTAAACCTCTACCAGAGCAAAGCAATATGCACACATTACCTCTGCTAAAGTTGATTCTGATAGAGTGAAGCAAAGCAAAATGAGAGTTTTTAGTGCACACAGGTCAGGCAAAGTCTCTGAAATGGCACAGTTTGGCACCATCTGTGCCATTTGAAATTTCTCAAGAGCCAAACTTTACATTTCAAATATATATCCCTAATGCTGTTCAATACATCCAAATACAAAAGTTTTTGGCTTTTTTTCCCCCAAAATCAACAAGACCCCTATATACTTTCCTATTCAAAAAACCACATGAAGCAACTGAGTTTTAAATCCAAAATGGAACAGATTTACTGATATTGAAAGAATTAAACAGTTAATGTTCAAATACAAACTGTAAAACTGTAAAAACAGTAAAAGACAGGTAAAACCAAAACAACTATTTACAATATTTACAAAATTGTCTGTTGTGCCCACTCTGGGATATTGAGGCACAAATGTTCTTCAGAAATTACTGTCCGTCGTGACACAGCTGGAAGCAGTTTTTTTGAGCACAAGCAGAGAGGAACCTGACACTTCCTGCAGCATCTCCACTGCAAGCTGCTCCTGAAGGTCTTCTGGGGAGCAGCTTGCAGTGGAGATGCTCTTCAGTTTGCTGAAGGCTCCAGCCGCCCCCACCCCCACCTGCCACCTGCAGCCCATGTTCTACCCAAGTGAAAAAGTTGCCCAGGGTAATTTTATTGTTGATAACATGTTTTGAACAAAGTTTAAAAACCAGCATACACTGGTGGTTGGGCACCAGTCCTCCAGGATCAATGATTTGGGCTCTTCAGGTTAGAAATAGGCCTGTTTTTTGTGTACAATGCCTTAAGCCTAGTCTGACAATGATACGGTGGAACTAAACACTTCACTACTTGTTCATCTGTCCAGCTCATATTATGGTGAGGGTTTCGGGTGTTTCTATCTGCCTGCCTATGTGTCCAAAATATATCCTAATATACTGACCAAGAATTGGACAATCAGGGATGGTATGCTGATCCATCTACACTTCTGGTGAATGGGATTGAGGTAAAATTATAAATTTCTTAAATCCTTTATTTTGTCAAAGTTTTATGAAAGCTGAATGTCCTACAAATGGCAAAATAGCATAGACACTCAGTCTCAGAAGTGTGTGAGGGCCTACTGCTGGATCAGTTCACACTGTCAATTATCCATGTGACTTAATTGTCCAAATTCTTGGTAAGTGCAGTTATAGGCAATGACATAGATCATATCACATTTATGGACTACACTATATAGGCAGGGACTAGATAGAAACACCGAAAACCTTCACCATAATATGATGGTGGCTTGTGTGCTTTTTATTTGACAGATGATTCTAATCTGTGAGTGAAGTGTTTAGTTCCACCAGAACATTGTCAGACTAGGCTTAAGAAATGCATTGTACACAAAAAACAGGACTAATTCTAACCTGAAGAGCCCAATCATTGATACATTGGAGACCTTTTTGGCAAAAATCCAATTGGATACCCAGCGGCTCCAACCACTAGCCATCTGCTCAATCAACAGCGTTTATCACGACTCATATCAGCAGTTTACCAGAAAACCCATGTGTTTATAAACCTTGTTCAAACATGTAACATGCATCAACAGTAAAGCGACAATAAACAAGAATGCCCAAGTGGGCAACTTTTTCTGAAATGACTTCAGCTAGGGCCAAACCATTTATGAAATCTGACATTTCAGGCGCATTTCTTCATGAATGACCATCAAAGACTGTTCTTGTCTCCCGTCATAAAACATTTTTCTTTAAAGGGATGGTTCGCATTTTTTGACATGAAGTTGTATGACATCCTCATTAGCAGTGTCGTGCATAAACAGTGACTTCCCCCTCTACTGCGTCCCCTGAGCGGAGTTCTGGCCCGGTTTTGGTGTTGTCGGAAGTAGTTCCGCTAGTTTGCTGGGGTCACGAAAATAAAAAAGTTTTGATTCCAAAAACAATATGCGTTCAAAAGAGTAATACATTTGCATCACAAAAACCAACCCCTGAAAAAGTCAGACCTCACTATCACTCGCGCTATTTTATCTTCCTTCAGATCACTGAACATCCGCACACCCTTCCATCAGCAGTTCCACGGTGTTTGCATGCTCGAATAGTTTCACGGTTTTACATGCTCAAATAGTTAACATAAACATGTCCGACTACGACACAAGTGATGAAGACATTCCTTTTACCGCAGAGCCAAAGGGATACCTTTATGAACAGGAATATACTGATGCCGAACTTCACAGATGGAGTTAGAATGGGCAGAGAGGGAGAGCAGGGACAGTGAAGCGGCTCAAGCCAAAAGTTGGACCCGCAGCTCGCTGCAAGAGACCGGCGAACGACAATTGGTGGTGCACTTGTTCTAAGTGTCAACTGCCGACGAATGGGAGCTCGTCATGCCACCACTGCAAGATCTCTCGATTGATGAGGAGGCCAGCATACCAGCTTCTTTCTGCATCACTAATCATCAAGACTTTCCTGCAATCTTAAATGCTGGTGTCTTACAGACCTTTTTCCACATTCCAAAAATCAACTGGAAGAAGCGACCCAGGCCAGTTGGACCTGATGGTCAGCTGTCCTCAGAGTAAGTGTTCACTATCTCTTATAATAGGTACTTCGAAATTTTATTCAGAAGTTGCCCTGAGGTAAGCTTCTGACACCAGATAAACAATGAAAGAATTGCCGGGCATTGTTAATTCATGCGTGGGCACATTGTTCGCAAACTAAACGTGATTTCTCCCAAGATTTGTGCTGATTGACGGATGGCCACGTTACAAATGTACCTGTCCATATTGGGGTGCATTCAAGGGAGAATGTTACGCAAAGTTTTCGATGTTGAATTATATGTTTGCTCATGACGCTACGAGATCAAATTGATAGAAAAAAATTCCAAGTACCTACTTATAAGTTGTGCAGGTTTTTTGGTAGCCGAATTTTACTACCTGGTACGTTGTGGTGACCAGCACCCCCGCCAGATTGCCTCCTTGTCTGTGGGAAACACTGAATTGTATAGTTATGTCTTTTTAGGGCATACTGCATTCTTTAGTAGAATGAGGGTAGATAACACTACACCAAATAGGCTACATATCATCAAGCATCCAAAAACAGTCATCACATTTATTAATTTCTTGCAATGAATATACAGGATTGGTGATGTTATTTTATATGACTCATAGATGTGTAATTGTTTTCAGGTTCATGTACAGTATGCACTGACTTATCATGTTGTGTTGTTTGCCATTTCAGACAGTACAGGCTGGTTGCCTATTGCATCGTGATAGAATGGGCCCTAAAAGGAGAGAAGCTCGGTCCAGGCAACAGGAGAGTTCTTCCCTCATGTGTGGTTGACCTAATAAGAAAAACATATCCATCACCAAATGGACAATACACAGGGTTCAAGGAGTCTGAGGAAGCACATAATTTGTTTTAGATGTAAAAACAAAAGTTTTCGAAGACATTTTGGACATTGTGTTACATTGACCATGTTTTATTGAAAATATATTTTTTAAACAATATCTTGTATAGAAAAACACAAACAGAAATGCACCACATACATAGGTTTTATTTGTTTCAGTCCTGTTTATTACTAATATAATAAAACTAAGTTTGCTAAGACACCAGTTCTGATGATATTATTACTTATAAAATAATATAATAAACAGCAGCAGTCGTGCTAATACATACATGTGGAGAACTCCAACATGCTCAGAAAAAAAAAAAGTCTTTTACACTTTTCTTGTATTTGCACCAAAAATAAATCAGGCAAGAGATTAAATCATCTTGCGAAAAAAACATAAGGGAAGAGAATATAAATAAAAAAGCAAATGTAAAAAGTAAAAGTTGTAGAAAGTAACTCAGCAGTACACCTGAGATACCTGAATATGTTTGGTAAACATAGGACACCAAAACTGACTTTCTCAGTCTCAGACACCAGGTTTATCAGCTGCATCTTATGTTGCAAAAACGTGATACATGTTCTGCCACCAAGTCGTCTTTTTTGGCTTTGGAGTGGGAGCAATGCTGGTCGGTAAGTTGACTGGAGGATGGATGTGGAACTGCTGATCTCCAAGCCTGACATTCTTATCAAGCTGCCGTTGAATGACCTGCTGCACCAATTCTTTCCTAAAGTCCTGAGTTGTTGGCTCATACAGCTTCCACTGGTTTGATTGCTTGGAGTAAACCACATTGTATTTTTTTTTTTCCTGGGAATGAGGAGAGTGAGGGGACATGAGAATGATCATGAACATGCTACATGTGCATTACTTTGGTATGAAAATGAATAAGCTGTGATATATTCCAGTCATTCTCAACCTGTGGGTCGGAACACCCTAATGGGCCATGAGATAACTGGCAGGTGAACCATATGATTTTAAGAATTTGTAACGATGTATAAATATTTTTTCCATAAAGCATGAACTTCATCTTCTTTTTTCATGTTATTTAGACTGACTTCCAAATGAAACTGTGGCCTCCCATGTCAGTTATTTTAGAAATTCCAATACAGCTAACATATTCTGAGAAACCCCGAAATCTTACAACTCACAACAGTAATTATTCAGTATTTGCTACATTGGCGATCCTTACTATCACAATCACACTTCCACATAGTTGCTGACAATAATAGTAACAGTCGTCATATAATGTTATGTTATGTAGAAGCTTCACTGGCAATATGACCTCAAGTGATTTGATGATCATAACGTTACTAGCTGATTCTTGATAGTCAGTTCGAGCATAATACCGTTAGCTTCTGAACAAGTAATCGGCGCAATCTAATTAGCTAAGTTAGTAGCTAGTTGTTCTTACCTGGGGTGCTGGTACAGCAGTGCTCTTCAAAACATGTTTCTTCCTCTGTCCAGGACGTGTAGGAAGATAATTGTCCTCACTGAAGTGTGCACTACACACATAAAGCTGTTTAATCCTTTCCACTTTAGTTCCGATGCTGAAGCCTATGGCAAGAAGCCAAAGTTGCCGATGGCAATGTCCAAGACAGGAAAGCGGTAAATGCACACGGCGAATCAGACAGGTTTTTTGTTGCTACAGCCCGTAAAAATCACAAATTCGCATCATTTTTATATATTTTCCTGTCTAACAATATATTTCTCTCTCACGTTAGCTCTCTCAGGTCGCAGCGGTCGCCATCCAAGTGTAAACACCACGAAACAGGGTGCATTCAATAGGCAAGACGTTAGCTAACAAGACAATACAGCAGGGTCACCAACTCTTTCCTGGAGGGCTACCATCCTGTAGGTTTCTGCTCTATCTCCATTTCGGCACACTTGATTCAACTAATTAGTCACTCGATTGCCCAGCTCCTGATCTTGTTAAGTAGCTAATTAGTTGAATCAGGTGTGCTGAATAGGAGGTAGAGCAGAAACCTACAGATGGTAGCCCTCCAGGAACGGAGTTGGTGACCCCCTGCAATAGAGAGTATATTGGGCTAACAATAATGTTAGCTAACGTTCGGGGCTGTTGAACGCAAGGCAGGTGATGGAAGGGTGTGCAGATGTCAACAGGCGGCAGCGCGCAGTGATACGAAGGAAGATAAATTAGCGCCAAGTGATAGTGAGGTCTGACTTTTTTCAGGGGTTGGTTTTTGTGATGCAAATGTATTACTCTTTTGAACGCAAATTGTTTTTGGAATCAAAACTTTTTATTTTCGTGACCCCAGCAAACTAGCCGGAACTACTTCCGACGACACCAAAACCGGGCCAGAACTCCGCTCACAGAACGCAGTAGGAGGGAAAGTCACTGTTTATGCACGACACAGCTAATGAGGATGTCATACAACTTCATGTCAAAAAAATTCGAACTATCCCTTTAATCCAATCATTGAACAAATCTATATTTGTGTATGCAACCAATTAAATCAATTTGTCAGGTAATTGATAAAAATAAAAGCCAGCATACACACCAGTCCTCCAGGACCGAATTGCCCACCCCTGTTCTAAACCGCTGTCGAGCTCGGCTTGCATGTGAATATTCAATAACTGATCCGGTGTGCCATCTAGTGGTAGGATATTGTAACTGCTTGCATAAATTTTCAGCTCCATGTCCGCTGGCGGACACATCTGCAATAAAGATACCCTGCCGAGCACCATTGTTAATCTAACACGCCAAATCCACATAATCCGTAAATGATGAATTACATTCATATTTTAATTTGTACCGAGTAACGAAGTGGCCAGTGTCAAAGTTACGAAGTAAAAGAATACTTATTATCTTTTAAATATAGTGGAGTAAAAGAAAAAAGTCCGTTCAAAAAAGAACTAAAGTAAAGAACAAATCGTCAGGGATTTTGTGGCATAAATTATGCACGTTATTTTTTTGACAGATAGGGCTAGAATCATTTTCCAAACACGGAACACTTGTTTCGCTTGAAAACGGTTTCTTACCTTCAGTTTATCTGTATTCCAATGCTCAGTTGTATATAATTCGATATAACCACTCCTAGTTTTATAGAAATCTCATGGGTGACTACCCATTAATGTTTGACAGATGCACTTACGCCGACAAAGCATAACTTTTTTGAGTTTTTTTTCCCAATTTACTGGGGATATGGAATACTTCCTTCTATATGTGACAACAGTTCTAATAATATATTTTAGGATGGGCCAATGTTTATTGCCACTGGGCCCTAACAGATAAGATTATTAGGTAAACTGTGAAGGCTATGTGGGCATGTGACGCTTGACACTGCTTGAAGGACATCTAAAGTCGATTCCCATTGTTTTTGTTTATCGGCCAATCAGCGAGCTGCACCTGCGCAAACGAACCGAAATTGAAGGATTATCTGCGCGTGTACACAAAACATTGGTTGATGAATGAAATTGGTCATGTGACGATGCAAGATGTCAACAAAAGCAGGTGATTTGTTTGTAAACATTGGACGTTCAACGTCCGTCTGAGAATCGACTTTATATGCACTTTAACCTTTTAAACCGTAGCCTGTTTTTTTAGACCTCCGCTTAAAAATTGCAGACCCAAATTGAAAAGGGAATATCTCTGCAACCATAAGGTCTATTTGAATAATTTTGGTCTCAAAATGAGACTAATGACTTTTTGGGTTCTTTGTATAAGTGGAAATATTCTCTCCATCTAATGGTCTTTTCGCCTGTTTTTATATATATATATATATAAATTGTTAATTACTCAAGTCATAAAGTGTAACTTCTGAATGATTATAATTAACTCGGTGTTAAAGATGTTTGTTTGGCCTTTTCCCATTGTTTTCTTTTATACGTGACTTCAGTGTTTAATGAATTGATTGTATTGGTCTCCATTCACTGATGGTCATTTCTCTGAGTGCCTTTGTCGCAATTGGTTACACCTGTATTGTTGATTATTGACAAGTGTGTGTGTGTGTGTGTGTGTGTGTATGTGTGTGTGTGTATAACAGACCCTTGGTTTACACTGTTTTTTTGATCCTGATGAAGGTCTGTGGTGTCCAAAACGTTGTTTAAATAAATCACTTTTTTGCAAGTTTCGACAGTGTGCAGGTGACTTTCGTTTTTTCATTTGTTTGTATTTTTCACTTACGCACCTGTCTACTTATAGGTGTGCATTGCAGTTTCTTTTCAAATAATTCTGGTCTCAAAATGAAGGGGACACTCGAGAGATTTGTTCAGATGTGTAAATATGAGTAAATATGTTACTGTTTAAGAGAAAATTAAGTTGGCACACTGCGTAAATGAAGAAAAAAATCATTTTCGTCTAAAAAAAAAAAAAAAATCACCTTCAGGATGATTATCTCTTTGTAATGATGCAGCTGCAGCTCTAAACCTCTACCAGAGCAAAGCAATATGCACACATTACCTCTGCTAAAGTTGATTCTGATAGAGTGAAGCAAAGCAAAATGAGAGAGTTTTTTGTGCACACAGGTCAGGCAAAGTCTCCGAAATGGCACAGTTTGGCACCATCTGTGCCATTTGAAATTTCTCAAGAGCCAAACTTTACATTTCAAATATATATCCCTAATGCTGTTCAATACATCCAAATACAAAAGTTTTTGGCTTTTTTTCCCCCAAAATCAACAAGACCCCTATATACTTTACTATTCAAAAAACCACATGAAGCAACTGAGTTTTAAATCCAAAATGGAACAGATTTACTGATATTGAAAGAATAAAACAGTTAATGTTCAAATACAAACTGTAAAACTGTAAAAACAGTAAAAGACAGGTAAAACCAAAACAACTATTTACAATATTTACAAAATTGTCTGTTGTGCCCACTCTGGGATATTGAGGCACAAATGTTCTTCAGAAATTACTGTCCGTCGTGACACAGCTGGAAGCAGTTTTTTTCGAGCACAAGCAGAGAGGAACCTGACACTTCCTGCAGCATCTCCACTGCAAGCTGCTCCCTGAAGGTCTTCTGGGGAGCAGCTTGCAGTGGAGATGCTGCAGTTTGCTGAAGGCTCCGCAGCCGCCCCACCCCCACCTGCCACCTGCAGCCCATGTTCTACCCAAGTGAAGAGGAGTCTGGGATCAGGAAGCACTGCAAGAGGTGCAGCGATGCAGGGATTCCACGGGTAAAGGCAAATGCGCACGGCAGGAAGTGTCAGGTTCCTCTCTGCTTGTGCTCCGAAAAAAACTGCTTCCAGCTGTGTCACGACGGACAGTAATTTCTGAAGAACATTTGTGCCTCAATATCCCAGAGTGGGCACAACAGACAATTTTGTAAATATTGTAAATAGTTCTTTTGGTTTTAACTATTTTTTACAGTTTGTATTTGAACATTTACTGTTTTATTCTTTCAATGTCAGTAAATCTGTTCCAATTTGGATTTAAAACTCAGTTGCTTCATGTGGTTTTTTGAATAGGAAAGTATATAGGGGTCTTGTTGATTTTGGGGAAAAAAAAGCCAAAAACTTTTGTATTTGGATGTATTGAACAGCATTAGGGATTTATATTTGAAATGTAAAGTTTGGCTCTTGAGAAATTTCAAATGGCACAGATGGTGCCAAACTGTGCCATTTCTGAGACTTTGCCTGACCTGTGTGCACTAAAAACTCTCTCATTTTGCTTTGCTTCACTCTATCAGAATCAGCTTTAGCAGAGGTAATGTGTGCATATTGCTTTGCTCTGGTAGAGATTTAGAGCTGCAGCTGCATCATAACAAAGAGATAATCATCCTGAAGGTGATTTTTTTAGACAAAAAATTTTTTTCTTCATTTACGCAGTGTTCCAACTTAATTTTCTCTTAAACAGTAACATATTTACTGATTTTACACATCTGAACAAATCTCTCAAGTGTCCCCTTCATTTTGAGACCAGAATTATTTGAAAAGAAACTGCAATGCACACCTATAAGAAGACAGGTGCGTAAGAGAAAAGTACAAACAGATGAAAAAAGGAAAGTCACCCGCACACTGTCGAAACTTACCAAAAAGTGATTTATTTAAACAACGTTTTGGACACCACAGACCTTCATCAGGTTCAAAAAAACAGTGTAAACCAAGGGTCTGTTAGACACACACACACACACACACACACACTTGTCAATAATCAACAATACAGGTGTAACCAATTGCGACAAAGGCACTCAGAGAAATGACCATCAGTGAATGGGGACCAATACAATCAATTCATTCAATACCGAAGTCACGTAAAAAAGAAAACAATGAGAAAAGGCCAAACTAACATCTTTAACATCGAGTTAATTATAATCATTCACAAGTTACACTTTATGACTTGAGTAATTAACAATTTATATATATATATATATATATATATATATATATATAGGCGAAAAGACCATTAGATGGAGAGAATATTTCCACTATACAAAGAACCCAAAAAGTCATTAGTCTCATTTTGAGACCAAAATTATTCAAATAGACCTTATGGTTGCAGAGATATGCCCTTTACAATTTGGGTATGCAATTTTTTAAGCGGAGGTCCAAAAAACAGGCCAGGGTTTAAAAGGTTAAAGGGCATATAAAGTCGATTCTCAGACGGGACGTTGAACGTCCAATGTTTACAAACAAATCACTTGCTTTTGTTGACATCTTGCATCGTCACATGACCAATTTCATTCAACAACCAATGTTTTGTGTACACGCGCAGATAATCCTTCTATTTCGGTTCGTTTGCGCAGGTGCAGCTCGCTGATTGGCCGATAAACAAAAACAATGGGAATCGACTTTAGATGTCCTTCTAGCAGTGTCAAGCGTCACATGCCCACATAGCCTTCACAGTTTACCTAATAATTTTATCTGTTAGGGCCCAGTGGCAATAAACATTGGCCCATCCTAAAATATATTATTAGAACTGTTGTCACATATAGAAGGAAGTATTCCATATCCCCAGTAAATTGGGAAAAAAAAACTCAAAAGTTATGCTTGTGCGCGTAAGTGCATCTGTCAAACATTAATGGGTAGTCACCCACGAGATTTCTATAAAACTAGCAGTGGTTATATCGAAATATACACAACTGAGCATTGGAATACAGATAAACAGAAGGTAAGACACCGTTTTTCGGCAAAACAGTGTTCCGTGTTTGGATAATGACGCTAGCTCGAGTTCTTTTTTAAACCGGACTTTTTTCTTTTATTCCACTATATTTCAAAGATAAAAAGTATACTTTTACTTCGTAACTTTGACTCTGGCCACTTCGTTACTCGTTCCAAATTAAAATATGAATGTAATTCATCATTTAAGGATGATGTGGATTTGGCGTGTTCGAGATTAACAACGGTGCTCGGCAGGGTATCTTTGTGCAGATGTGTCCGCCAGCGAACATGGAGCTGCAAATTTATGCAAGCAGTTACAATATCCTACCACTAGATGGCAAACCGGATCAGTTATTGAATATTCACATGCAAGCCGCGCTCGAACTCGGTTTAGAACAGGGGTGGGCAATTCCGGTCCTGGAGGGCCGATGTGTATGCTGGCTTTTATTTTTATCAATTACCCTGACAAATTGACTTAATTGGTTGCATACACAAATATAGATTTGTTCAATGATTAGATTAAAGAAAAATGTTTTATGACGGGAGACAAGAACAGTCTTTGATGGTCATTCATGATGAAGAAATGCGCCTGAAATGTCAGATTTCATAAATGGTTTGGCCCTAGCTGAGGTCATTTCAGAAAAGTTGCCCAGTTGAGCATTCTTGTTTATTGTCGCTTTATTGTTGATGCATGTTACATGTTTGAACAAGGTTTATAAACACATTGGTTTTTTGGTAAACTGCTGATAGGAGTCGTGGTAAACGCTGTTGATTGATCAGATGACTGGTGGTTGGAGCCGCTGGGTATCCAATTGGATTTTTGCTAAAAAGGTCTCCAGTGTATCAATGATTGGGCTCTTCAGGTTAGAAATAGTCCTGTTTTTGTGTACAATGCATTTCTTAAGCCTAGTCTGACAATGTTCTGGTGGAACTAAACACTTCACTCGCAGATTAGAATCATCTGTCAAATAAAACGCACACAAGCCACCATCATATTATGGTGAAGGTTTTCGGGTGTTTCTATCTAGTCCCTGCCTATATAGTGTAGTCCATAAATGTGATATGATCTATGTCATTGCCTATAACTGTACTGACCAAGAATTTGGACAATTAAGTCACATGGATAATTGGCGATGTGAACTGATCCAGGAGTCGGCCCTCACACACTTCTGAGACTGAATGGGATTGAGTAATATTGCATCCACCTCTAGCTGTACTTGCTGTTTCTATGAATTGATGAGCACCAAGGCACCTAAAGGAAGCTGTTCCTTGCCTGATAATAGGGCTAACTGGAGAATACCAGCAGAAAAAACCAACAGAAGTCTGTCAAACTGTAATGCGCAAATTGCTCAAATCTTTAGAGAAAAACCAAATTCTTTTCAAAACATGTTCGAGAAACTATATTGTGTATGCCATTTTGCCATTTGTAGGACGTTGAACTTTCATAAAACTTTGACAAAATAAAGGATTTAAGAAATTTATAATTTTACCTCAGTGTTAAACTTTATTACACCTTAGCTGAAGTGACTCATATGCCCCCGCCCATATGTTTAATTGGGGTGAAGATTGAATAGGTTGCTAGTTTAGCATGGTGAACAGTGAGAGTGAATAATACAGAAAGTTGAACATGTTAAAAGAAAACTGGTTTTGGAATGAAGATGAGGAGTTCTTTAGTTATTCCACAAAAACTGAAATCAAAATGGCTGCCGTAGCAGCCATGTTGGATATCGCACGACGCTGGTTTTCGAAAGGACCCTTCCTCTACCCACCCCCCACACACCACCAAGCAACGAGATAGATCGGAGGAGGAGTTCTTTAGTTATTGCGTGGAAACGAGAGGTTTACGGCCGGACGCCCGGACGGACAGACGGAAGGGGCCTTGACATAATGCTCCCTGCTCATTCGAGGCGGAGGCATAATAATATTAATAATAATAAAAACATCATTGGGGTTCAAACCAAAAAGGGAAAATTTGCTGGAGCCCAATTTTCTTGTGTTGTAGTCAGAAACAGCTCTTTAATTTGGCAAAAGAACTGCATCAACAATTGTGCTTTTGAGAGGTAAAGTGGGCTATCCCACAAATCCATTGTTTTCAGAAAATGGGATTTGACGTTAAAACAGTTTGAAAAAATCAAGATGCCGTCTCCATGATAATTATACATGTTTACATAATTGTCCAAGTGAAACTCAGTTTGTGGAAAATTTGTGCAAGACAGCTTTTTACTGAATTAAGGAAAATGCCTGAAATGTGGAACAGACCACTTTAACTCTCTTGGCTGGAGAAAGGCTCAAAAACTTTTCAGTGAATCCACAAAACCATCATAACGCTGGTGACACCTCATCATTGCCAGGAAAAACTTATTTTTTCCTGGCATAAAATTAAATCCTGGAAACTGGACAGTTATTACCTGTAGAAGAGTCATCACTTGATTCACCTGTAGGCTTCCACTGGGGGTTGGGGTCACTTTCAGACTCAAAAATCTTCTCAAGAACTGCCTCAGCTCCAGTCAGCATGGGGGCTGCCATCTTGGAATGTGGGATTGCCCACTCTGCCTCTCACTAGCTGTGTTTCCATCCAACTTGTATCGCAAATCTTAAGCGAATTTTCGTTAATGCGGCAAAAGGAAAAGCGCATTTGTGTGCATTTCCATCCACTTCAGTTATGCGCTTTTTTTTCACGAGATAAGCTGAAAGTGCCGTTAGGTGGCGCTTATTCTCGATTCAATTGCCATTGCTTCTGCAGAAGAAGACGGCGCACGCTATGACGTCAATAAGCGCGACAAACGAAAAAGAAGACAAACAGGAAAGCTGGTGGTGAAAACGAATGAAAGTAATCACTTAAGCTAGTGGTTACGAAGTCTTTAATGTTACAGCTAGCACAGTAGTGTAAGGTTACAGTTCGCTTCTACTGTATTAACCACTAGCTAGCTAGCTAAAGTGATAATGAACTCTAACGGAATAGCTAGCACACCAATGTTGCGAGGTAGCAAACTAGCTAGCTAGCTTGCCGACGTAGGCAAGCAAAAATGACGTAGATACTAAACGTCATTGTTTATTCGCATAACTTGTTCGCTAACCCGTTTCCACTGCACTAAAGTGCATTTATCTTTATCGATTCAGAAATTTTTCCACCCCCTCCTTGCGCAAAAAAAATTGATGCGATATTTCAAGTTGATGCGCATTTTGGCCGTTTCCACTCAGGTTTTTTAAGCCCCAAAATGAAAATGAGCATTAAAATAGGTGGATGGAAACACAGCTACAGGTTGTCACAACATGTTAAGAATGGTTTCTTTGACTTTTAATAGATGGCAGCACAGCATAGTCCTGAAAATGCTGGTATCAAGGGAAGTTGCGTTGACCTTTAATATACAGTAGTGCACCCAACTCATTTTGACCAAGATGTGGGATAGCCCACTTTACTTGTGAAGGGCACAATTATGGCAGCACAAAAAACAGTTTTGTTGGATAGTTGCTAATAACCAGTAAATTACAGCTCCAGAAATCACTACAGCATTGAATCAATTCATGTCTCAACCAGTTTCAACAAAAACTGTACACCATTATGGAAACAAAGTTGGCCTTGTTTCTGATGACAAACCCCAGAGCTTCCCTTTGTTCCCCAGAGCTGTAACTGACAGCTAAACTCACACCAAACTACAGCATCCTGCTGAATTCAGAGACAGAGGTTAGTATATGATAGGTGATGGACACTTCCTCATGGTTAAACTTGAACATTTTAGAGAGGCATTACTCAAGTTCTTTATATTTAATTTAAATTCTTTTTGTGTCTTTTTGGTTACATTTCACATTGTTTCATGTTAAATGCATTTTATCATTTTGTGGTCTAAAATACTTTGAATGTGGTACTTGCTCACTGATTGTCTGCATAAAGCACAGGAATAGCCAAAACAATCATTTTTATTTGCGTATATGCTGTGTTGCCAGAAAATCTATAGTCACTGTTGGTGTTTCCTGGGCAAAACTAGATCCCATGCTGGCATAATGAAATTAAATGGACATAATGAGACAGTCTTGGAAGTATGGAGATAAGTATCATTTACACATTACATAAAAAATTGATTGATCATACATGCTCATTTTTAAATAATGAAGAAAAGTTTAATTTGTGTAATATGAAATCATTGTGATATAGAAATGTGGTTGATTCAAATAATTTTCACCTTTTAATCAAGGCATATGGTTATAGTTGTGTTAATTTTCATTTCTTTCCTAATTACAGACAAATTAAAGATAATATATTTGCCTATAACTCAGATAATATTCTTGGTTTGTTTCATGAACTCATTTTCACGAATTTATGTCGAGAGTAAATGCAATGTAACAGACAATCACAAGCATACATCTCATGTGCTTACATTATGTGGCTCAGGGGAAGGGTTTCGGCAACAGATGCAGAGCAATTTTTTCAGCCATGGCAGCTGCTTAATCAGGGAGATGTAGAGAAGGGGGTGAGTGATGGAACTGTAGTCCTTAAGGCTGAATACAATCATATCAATTGTGCAGAAATTGGTGTTTCCTCTGATATCAGGATAAAAAAGCAAGAGAGTGATAACAACTGGAGGCAGGTAGTGAAACACTATAATGCCCAGATAGATTTGCACAGTTCTGAGGGCTTTCTTTTTCATGGGGTGCATCTTCTCCTTGCCCAAGACCAACTTCCTCAGACTCCATATGATAGAAACGTTGCAGTAAACCATAATGGTGAAGCCGACCAGGATCAGCCCAATGTAGATATACAGTGGGATGAAGGATGTCTCAAAGAGCAATGACCTGCTGAGGGCATTGGCTATCACGAGCCCCCAAACAAGCATGGAAATAGCAACTCTGATATTTTTATCCTTGATGCTGGTGAACACAATGGGGTGAACCACAGCCACGTAGCGGTCCAGGCAAATGCAGGTGAGAAAGAGCGGGGAGCCATTTTTGATCCCAGTGGTAAAGTTCAGTACATATATGAAATATCTGATTCTCAGTATGTCGAAACTAAAGCAGCAGATGGGGCTCATTATGCAAAACCATGCATCAGTGAGGGCCAGGCTGAAGATAAAGTGATTGGAGATGGAAGAGTCACTCTTCTCTCTGGCCACCAGCCACATTACCATGATGTTGGCAGGGTAGCCCACTACAAGGTTGGTGCTCCTTTCAGTAAACAGAAACACAAAGCCAGCATAGTGGAATGTGCAGGGTGTAAATGTGCCCGAGAGCTGGGGACTGGATCCTGAAGAGGAGTGGTTGAAGGGTCGGCTAGAATTTATGACAGAGCTGTTCATTTTGGTTTTATTTTATCTAGCAGGTTTGAGGGTTGATGATCCTTAGAAAAGAGAGTGAATGTAAGTTACATGGTCAAGCCTAACTGAACTCACCACTTAAACAGTATCGTGCGGTGGAGGTTAGTTTGGTGAGGCAGAAACCTCCCCTTTGCTTGATTAGCAATCAGACGATTAACTAGTTTAGTAAGACTATTCGGCAGAATGACGGGCCAGTTTATGTTTCCGTGGCGTTATTACTCAGTAGGCTACATCGAACTTGAAATGCTCACGAAACGGCAGATTTGCCAGTACTTGCTTACAGGAAGCCAGAGACGTGCGGTGAGGTGAGGCAGTGACCCAAACTTTTATCACAGGATTTTGTGAACTTGTTCCCAAGTTCTATTCCTGATTGACAATCAAAACAATTAAGACCAAGCCTATAGGAAGCCTGATACTGATAGAGGAGATAATGACAAAAAGATTCATTCACGTATACGCTTCAATTCGAGATTGCAAGGATGGAAATCTGAATAATCAATTAGGAAAAATTCTCGGCTCTCGGTAATTCTGTATATCGTTTAAACATTTTGTTAATCGGATCATGAAAGAAGACTGAAAATAAACGCCCGCTTTTTGTTTGGGTGTAAAAGCGCGCATTTAAAGGAGAATACATTGTATATTGATTAAGCATTGAACCCTGCATAAATCGAACTGTTTTAATATTCGTTGATGACATTGCTTCGGCTTCCTGGAAGCAAGTACGCGCAAATCTGCTGTCCTGTGAGCATTTCAGGTTCGATATAATGAATAATAACGCCGCGAAAACTTAAACTGGCCCGTCATTCTGCCCAATAGTCTTACTAAACTAATTAATCGTCTGATTGCTAATCAAGCAAAGGGGAGGTTTCTGCCTCACCAAACTAACCTCCGACTGCACGTCACTGCACTTAAACTGACTGCGAGGCTAAATTATGTTCTTAAGCTGATTCCAGCATTATTTTACATTATTCTTCTCTCCAAAGTATTCCTCATCATAACACATTTACAGCATAATAGAGATGGAAACACTTATACTGGCCTATTTTGCACAAAGTTAAGCACTTTCTTTTGAGAAGTTATTCATGTCAAAGAAGACCTGGAAAATTCTGTTGCATTGTTACACTGAAGGATAGTTTTTGTTTTCTGGGAAGACGACCTCCATCCAGAGAAAACTCTCTCTCCTCTGAGACACCAGCTTTACTCTTTGAAACTGCACTGGAGCTTCCCGAGGTGGAGACAGTGTTCCCAGAAGACAAGGTTTGCCCTTTGGGTCTATATTTTACTGTCTGCGAAAGCCTTTCACTCAAGCACAACATAAGAAATGAAAGAGTGATTTATCAAATTGAAAAAATGAATAACTTACCTGAGAAACTGCAATAGCTTGACACACACTCCTCAAGGTCTGTATCCTGATCACCTGTTTCCAGGAGGGTTATGTTTTTATTCAATCATGTCCCACTTCAGAAAATAAATCAATCTGAGTGGTTTGCAAGCAGGGCAGATGATAGCCAGTCACAAATCCATTGAGGAAGCAACAGCACTTGGAGTGACTGTACAATACCCTGTCACCACAGGATTATATTTAAGGATGGGTGGGTGTGCAAGAGGGGGTTGGGATTGCAGAGTGAGTTTGTGATGTGACAAACAGATCTGCAGTGAAACAGAGGAGGGGCTAAAAGGAGGGGTAGATGAGTACCCCCCTATCCCTGTTCTAACAATATATTATTTGTCAGTGATGCAATCCAAGAAGTGCATCCCAGACAAACAAGTGACGCAATGCAGTCAGCCAGCTGGTGCACAAGTGAGACTGTGTAACCTGGTGTAAGGTCTTACACATGAAACCACAAGGTTCATCAAAGCACTCAAACAATTCTCTTTCATCCTCACAAAGAAAAGAAATTGAGCACTCAGTTACAATAAATGTATTTTTGCAGATAATATTAGGTACATTTGTGACGGTTTGACTTTCATTAAAATGTTTGGCAATAAGGAGGTTGCAGTTTACAAGTACTTTTCTTTACTTTCACTACATAGACTTCACTAAAGCCTGGCATCTGTTCCAGGAGGTCTATTGTCCTGTAGGTTTCCATGCAGATCCTCAGAGAGGAGAACATAATCAAAGCTGAGAGATCTGAGTCAAAATTTGCCAACGTGTTGCAAATCCACCAAAATCATGAACACCCATGAAAAAAAAATTTCAATAATTTCTTAACCCATTATTTGAAGACTAATGGCATTAATAAACAGTAGTATCAAGATAACCATCACAAATGAACTTTTATTCTACTTCCTCTTTACATTCATAGTCAAATTTTGCATTTCCAGTGACATCAATTTGTGACATTTGTTACATGGCATCTTCAGCCACCAGAAAATCAGACTTCTGTTCATCCAAAATTGAACCAGTGGACATAAGGTTATGGCCATATAAATTAAATTTATGAAATCACAGGATTTGGAAATAAAATATAAACACACACTTTATAATGAATTATTGTTTTTAGTGTTTTTACATGAATTGTGTGTGTCTGTCAGAAATTTACACTGGTGAAATTTTCAATTATTAGGTTTTGTTATACTTTTCTTCAGTGAAAGTCCATGGAGATCTTCAAATGAATAAATGACATGTAATGAAATTATTTAAACAGCTATAAGTCAAGATTGATTTGTAACAACAGTGGGCTGAAGTTGGCATCATCAGGGACTTAGATAGAGCTGTGGCCTGTTTGGAGATCGTTACTTGTTAATGAGTGTATTGGCTGCAATGGCGGAATCACAAGGACAGGACTCCCATCTGTCAGAGGTAATAACACACGTTAATTTCTGTCAGGAGTGTAAGACTGAAGTAATGTGGTGTATTTTAGAGTGCCAAGGTACTGGGCCTTTCTCTTAATAAACACTGTCTGTGAAAGGCTCCGTGTAAAAGACAGGCTGAACAGTAACACACCGCAACAAGCTACAATAATAGGAATTAAAGTAACACCATTGTTAACTCCTGAATAAGCTGTTTGTGATTCTTACCGTTCGTGGTCGTGCTAATGGCTAATTGATTGATTAGTGAGTGACACTAGAGTCTCAGAACAACACTCCTTCCACAGCTTCGCTTATCCGGGAGTAAAAATGGGTCACGTGTCAGAATTTGACAGACATTCTTCACGTTTCTAACACGTTCACAGATTTCTAGAAGGCAGATTAAAAGTTTTGCTCAGGGCCTGGTTGTTCAAAGCTTTGTTAAGTTTAACCAGCGGTTACGTCTAAACCACAGCATCTGTATCTCTGGATAAGAGCACAGATGTTAGAATGTTTTTGGTACATTTTGTAGGTTTCCCCCTGTGTAGTTTGAGGATTGAGGAGCATTCACGAGAATCTTATAGTGGTTATAATGTTAGGTGGTTAGCGCTAATTTAAATTAACGGTGTCACAGTCTGTTCTGCTGCTGTAGTCTCTCCCTCTGCCTGGCCACACCCCTTCCACTGCTATTGGTCTCAGCTGAGTCTCGTTACCCAGCCAGTATATAAGCAGCTCTGTTTCACTAACTCACTGCCAGATTGTCGTAGCAGCATGCACTACTCTCCACCTTTTACCTTCCTGGAATCGCCTTTGTCTGCCCCTGACTACGTCCTCTCACTCCTGCCCTGGTAAATCTGGGGTGCGTTCGAGCGCGTCTGCAAGTAAGCCGGCTGCGCGAGATTCCCGAAAAATTACGCGAGAGTCTTGCCGAAGTTGCACAATAAGCCCTCCAAACCCTGTGATAGCTGCAGGATCTTGCAGAAAATCGTTCGAGCACCCCAGCTGCGTCACCTTTGACAGGAAATATGTAACAAAGGCGCGACCAAAAATCTGCGCATCTCTGCAGACCCTGGAGAGGTGCTGCGCTTGGCTGCAGAGGTTACAAACGAACAAAGAGAACGGCACAGGGCAAGAGAGGTTTCGTGTTTGTAACAGGTGATAAGTGCTGCTGATAGCGCTACGTGATGGAAGAACAAATGTAGTGCAGTACTTAATTCATAGATTTTTGTTTGTCCTTATATCTGTTTGCCCGTGCTATAGTGTATTTTCCATTGTGTAGGAAAATATGTTGAATGAAGAAAGAGATTTATGTTAAATCAATATTTCAATTGTTACAATGTAATTGAAATCTTGAATAAGAACTTCAGATGTTTTTTGATCTGACTTGTATTTGTTGCTAATATCACATGGCTACACTTGCGCTTGGAAATGTAACAACCCCACTTTGACGTGTTACTTCAATGAGATTGACGCTCAATATTAGTAAATTAGTCAATATATATATATATATTTTTTTTTTTAATAGGTTTAAAGTATTATGCATGAGTGAACATCCAGGTCCTTGGGTTGGGTTTTTTTTTTTTTTTTTTGGGGTTTATTTTCTTCAGTTGTGTGCATTTATCATTCAATTCATATCTACCCCTGGCAAATATTCCCATGTGTTACATACAGCTTTGCTGTACATCACTTTGTACATCTTCCAAGTTTATTCTAGAATAACCTCAATGGTGATTGTATATTAACAACTCTCATGATCAGACGGGATGCTTCTCCTGTCAGTGCTTGTTTATGTAGACAATTTCATTGTCTATGAAAGTCAGTGTCATTATGTTGACGTGTCCACTGGAATAAAACTCAAGAAGCTGGACAGCACGTCATTTTCAGCGTTGTCTCACAAAGTTGTCGGCATATGATTTCCTACTCGCATCCTGTCTTCAAATATTCAGTTGTCAAATAATTCTCCGCCTTCCTTATCTACCCAGTGTAACTGTCAAGTCTTTCAAAGATATAAAACACTTTTTGTGGTTGATTCATCCATGCTGACATTATGTTGCTTGGCTGAAACAATGATGCATCAGCCTGCATCTTATTCAAATTCCATTTTTTTTTTCTATTGCCTACTCACTGCACTTGCTATGTTTGGCCCTTTATTCTTTAAACCTTGATTTTAGATCCTGATGTGAAGTCATTGACTTTTGTGATATTCCTCTACTCTCATAAATGTCTCTATTTAACTGGGGCCATAGTGCAGGGTAGACGGGACGCAAATGTTTATTAGAGGGATATTGAGTAAGAGGATAACCAAAAATCTTGGCAGTATCATCGAGATGAACAAATAATTGGCACGGGCAAGCAAATGTCACATCATTCTTGAATTATTCATACAATCTCACAATATTCTGCATCCTACAAAAACACAGATGTGAGAGGATTAAAAGGTGGTCATTGATTATTTCTGCTAGTTGAAATACACAAGGCTTGCAGTCATGTTCCCCTCCCATCTGCAATATGCATTAGTTCTACATCATTGTCTCCATAGGAGGGCCATTTAAGTTCTGTAATTTGGATGCAAAATGTGCAATATCTTTCTTGAGTAAATGATCATCTTCAGATTGCCCCATGCCAAACAGTTACATATCTTGGAGGTTTTCATTGCATACATCAACTTCATGGTTAAAGTAGTAACTTAGGAGGTCACAGGAGGCCCTGCTAATGAAAAACTCCCTTGTAGACCATGGAAAAAGACTTGAGTGACACAAAACTGGAGTTCAGTTTGGTTTAGTTTATTAGGGTCCCCATAAGCCATGACCCAGGGCAACAACTACTCTGCCTGGGGTCCCCACTTAACAGAAGATACATACAGTCCAAGAAATCAAGATAAAATAAAAACTATTTTCCACAGCATGAAAACAACAAAAAAAACCTAGAAAAAACCCAAACAACAAAAAAAAAGCTTTGTAAAAATCATGAAGACATAAAACACAAAGTGGCATCTCTAATTAGATCATAAAGAGGCTACCTTCTATATCATACCACAGCCACCTTCCTTCTGGTGATTGACAATATTTTGCATATAATATCCAACACCATACCATTTACAACATTAATATTTATTCACATTTAATTCCTTTAACAATTGAAAACTATGCAGATGTCCTCTCCTCTGGTTTTTAAAAGTGGGGATCCCAGTGCATTTTATTGTAAAGGTACAGAGTTCACTCAATTTATCATGTGGGGCAAAAGAATACCAATGGCTTGAGTGTAGAAAAGGAAAATACAGAGCAGCAAAGAGCCTATGGAGACTGAAGGACACTGAAGTGTTGGTTTATCATCATACTCTGGCACATTTTCAAGCTTAAGTGTCTGCAGTGGTGGAAAGCAGGCAAACGGGCTCATTCTATTGGGCAAGAGGTACATGTAATGAAGAATTGGGGAAAATGTATTAGTTCAGGTCTCTGTATGTAACTCACTTGAGATAACTGTTATGGTTCTGCCTCATGTGTGCTGTTTTGTCATTGTGCTTGTGCTTTTTCTCCCGTGCCTTACTTTCGTTTTATTTTTCAGCTTTCATTTCTGCCGTCTGATGATCGATTCCCTCTCTGCCAATCTCCAGTGATGTCGCGTGACAGCCTTCAGCATGCCTGCGTCTCGTTGTCCAATCACGTTTCCTCTTTCGGTTTCGGCTGTGGTATTTCATCCATTGTTTCCACCTGTGCTTAATTCTGGGTCTCGCTGAACTCTGAGTGAATGCATTCTCTCATAGGATAATTACTAACCCGTACTAACCAGCACTTATTTGAGGGTGATTGTAAATATTTCGTCACGTAGTGTTAACCTTTATTAACTCATTAGCGAGTGCGAGCGTTTCTAGCTTTTGTAATTCATGCTTAAGCTTTCCCTGACTAACTGCGTTTAAAGCTGTGCTTTCCTTTGCTTCTCTCGTGGTGCTTTTTACTCGTCACGTTTAGATTACCTTAATCTAAACTGTCTAGTTTGATTGATGGTCTCAGCGTCTTGTGTCGAGTCATTATGTTAACCTGGTTCTCGTGTAATTGTTTCATTAATCCCAGGTGTTTCTGTTTCCATTCGAGATTGCGTTCCGAGTCCCCGCCTCCTCTCGCGACTATTTATGTGGCAGAGATGGGAGGAGACATCAGACGGAACTTTGTTAGGCTCTGCTCTGCATGGTTAAATCTCAGCTCCTTGTGCCTTCCGAGTCTTGTCTTCCCCTTGTTTAAGTCTCCCAGTGTGTCCGTCAGTCTAGTTAGGTTCAGTTTTTGTTTTTCTAGTTTAGCCACTCTTGGAGTGTGTACTTCTGTTTCCCCCTGCCTTGGGCAGTGTCCCTTAGTTTTCCCAATCTTTCAGTGCATGTGCACAGTGTTTTGTTTCTTGCCTGTGTGCCTATTTTCTCCTAGTGTTTTGTGTTTAAATAAACACTTCAGTTCCTGCATCTGGGGTTCCCCTGCCTACTTCTTAACAATAACTGCTCCATTTAAAATGGGAAGCAAGGGTAAAGCTTAATTGGCAAGATGGTCTCCCTTCATTGCAGTTAACTTTGAAGGCCATGTTCAAATAAACATTTCAATCAGTCCTCCAGTATGTCGTTGGGAATCAGCAGATGGAACCTGAAAAACAGAGCACAGGGTAATACATCACTTAAGGGTACTGACTGGGGCTTTGGTAACACCTGGAGGGCAGGAGAAAGGTGTATATAAACATCAAAAAAAGTGATTATATTGTCAAAATGGCAGCACAAAGAAAAATCTAGTTGAGTGATGGTCTCAATTCTGTTGAAATGCTTCTTTCAGAGGAAATATTTCCAAAGACTCCAATCAGGTAAGTGCAATCTACAAAACACGTTGAGTTTTTATACCATCTACAGCATAGTGGTACCCACAAACTGTTGTCATATTTCTACATTTGAGACCAATACTAAGGAATTATTGTTTGTGCACTATTATTAACTGCAATGAGAAACTGCATTTGCAGACCCATCATTCGCAGGGTACCTTTTCACAAATGCATGGCGAATGTTCACGGAGGCCCCAAAAGAGTGTAAGTACTTAACAATGCCAACATAAAGTAGGAACAGCACGTACATGTGTTGGCACATGAGTTTCCACATGGATGTTTGTAATCAAGCAACTTGTGTGTATTGTCACCAATAGGTGCTGAGACTGTACCAGCGGGTTCAGCTCAAAACATCATACTGCCCTGACAAACGCATTATATTCACATTATCTATTGCTCTTACTGTCATGTATTCTTTGCTTGTAAGTCTGAAACCAAGAACCCAAGCTAACTTGGGGCCAAGCTAACTTGGAAATATCCCAGGGTAAAGAAAGCATTTTATAATGAACTTGGACTGTTCGTCATAATAATGTAATGTACGTGTATACTAACCATTACACGACACAACCGTACGTTCAGGATGCAACCTGTAGGTGGCGCCAATGCATAAGCATCAAACAGACACAGTGCACTGAATTTACCAAATATATATATATATATATATATATATATAAAAATACTGCGACTCCCAAGCCACCAGCAGCTTCTGATCTAACCATTTATTGCCTTAATTTGACAAATGCGATACAAGTACATTTCATTTTTTGCGAACACGAAACTTCTCTGACATTCAGAAAATGAGAAACAGAAATAGCCGGTATTTGCAACAAATATGCACACAGTGTCAAGTCAAATTTTACATACCTTTGTCTCCGGTCAAAATTTTCATAGATAAGTCCATAAATAAGGAGAGGAATGTCCAGAGCATCCATCTCCTCGATTACTTCCAGCGTTGCAAAGTAAGTCGCCATTCTTTGTGTTGTGTTGTGAAGTCTCATGTGATGTTTCACGAGATGAGCTGCGCAGCAATTTCAGCGAGCTGTTCGAGCGGATGCGAACCGCCCCAGGAAACGTGCCATGTTACAGTGCGACGCAGCCGCAGACCTTGTAGATGCGCTCAGACGCACCCCTGATTGCCTTCTGCCTCTGACTCTGAGTTCTGCCTGTGTGCTTCCTGGTTCCTGCCTACCGTCTTCCAAGCCCCTGTCCAAGCCACCCGTCTTGCCGCTCCACTGCCTGCCTGTGTGGATACGACCTCGCCTGCCAAGCCTCAAACCAGCCTGCTCCGGTGGCCCAGTGGTAACTCTCCCGCCTGCGGTGTGGGCGACTAGGGTTCAATCTCTGCCATCGGCGCCTGCTCCAGCGGGTTGCCAGAAGAGCTCAACTCGAGACCCACAAGCTCCAGATCCCATTCTGCATCTAGTCACTCAGCACTGCTTTCTGTTTACCCCTGCCTCAAAGTCATTAAAGATCTGTAAACGTCCACTCGCTCTGATTGTGCTGCTATTGGGTCCTGCTGCTCCCCGTGTCAAACAGAGCTTTGAACAACCAGGCCCAGAGGTTTTTAGGATTTTACTTTTACAGCTGTACAGAACAAAAATATATTTTTCATATGTAGACCCAATATATTAACTTTTTTTTTCAATAAATTTACTAGCAAAATTGCAAAGTTTTACCTTACAATTAAATATTACAGTAATGTGAAAAATTAAAAGTTTACATTTAGAATCAATGTTATTGTCATTGGTATCAAAATTTAATAATTACAACCCCAATTCCGAAATAGTTGGGACAAAGTGTAAATTGTGAATAAAATCAAAATGCAATGACTTTCAAATCACACCAGCCAGTATTTTACTCACAACAGAACAGAGATAACATAGCAAATGTTGAAACTGAGAAATTTTACGACTTTATCCACAAAATGAACTCATTTTAAATTTGATGCCTGCTACAGGTCTCAAAAAAGTTAGGACAGGGGCCTGTTTACCATGGTGTAGCATCCCCTCTTCTTTTTAACACAAATGGAGGCGTCTGGGCATTGAGGAGACAAGTTTCTTGAGTTTAGCCATTGGAATTTGATCCCACTCTTGTTTAATACAGGCTTCCAGCTGCTGGAGAGTTTTGGGTCTCCTTTGACGGACTTTTCATTTAATTATGCGCCAAATGTTCTCAATCGGTGAAAGATCAGGACTGCAGGCAGGCCAGTTCAGCACACGGACTCTTCTACTACCAAGCCATGCTGTTGTATAGCTGCAGTATGTGGTTTTGCATTGTCCTGCTGAAATACACGAGACATTCCCTGGAATAGATGTCATCTGGAGGGGAGCATATGTTGCTCTAAAACCTTTATATGCCTTTCAGCATTCATGGTGCTTTTTAAAACATGCAGGTGTCCCACACCATATGCACTAATGCATCCCCATACCATCAGAGATACTGGCTTTTGAACTGAACACTGATAACGAGGGGGTGGTCTTTCTCCTCTTTAGCCCGGAGGACACGACGCCCATGATTTCCAACAAGAATGTCAAATTTGGACTCGTCTGACCACAGGACACTTTGCCACTTTACTACAGTCCATTTTAAATGAGCCTTGGCCCACAGAACACGGCGGCGCTTCTGGATCATGCTCAGCAATGGCTTCCTTCATGCATGATAGAGTTTTAGGTGGCATCTGTGGAAGGCACGGCGGACTGTGTTTACAGGCAGTGGTTTCTTGAAGTATTCCTGGGCCCATTTAGTAATGTCAATGACAGAATCATGCCGGTGAGTGATGCAGTGGCGTCTGAGGGCCCGAAGATCACGGGCATCCAGTAAAGGTCTTCCGCCTTCTCCCTTACGCACAGAGAATTTTTCCAGTTTCTCTGAATCTTTTGATGATGTTATGCACTGTTGATGATGAGACCTTCAAAGCCTTTGCAATTTGACGTTGAGGAACATTGTTTTTAAAGTATTCCACATTTTTTACGCAAGCCTTCACAGGTTGGAGAGCCTCTGGCCATCTTTACTTCTGAGAGACTCAGCCTCTCTAAGACATTCCTTTTACAGCCAATCATGTTACACACCTGATGCCAGTTAACTAATTACTTGTTAAATGTTCTTTCAGCTGATTCCCTTATATATTAATTGCTTTTTCAGCCCTTTTTGCCTGTGTTCCAATTTTTTTGAGACCTGTTGCAGCCAGAAAATTTGAAATAAGCTCATTTTGTGGAAGAAAATGTAAAATGTCTCTATTTCAGCATTTGTTATCATTGTTAACGTTTGTGTAAATGTTATCTATGTTCTATTTTAAGTAATATATTGGCTCCTGTGATGTGAAAGTCATTGCATTTTGATTTTATTCACAATTTACACTTCGTCCCAACTATTTCGGAATTAGGGTTGTATATTTCTACATATAACCCCAATTCTGAAATAGTTGGGAAAAGTGTAAATTGCAAATAAAATCTAAATGCAATGACTTTCAAATCACACCACCCAGTATTTTATTCATAATAGAACAGAGATTACATTGCAAATGTTGAAACTGAGAAATTTTACAATTTTATCCACAAAATGAGCTCATTTCAAATTTGATAGCAGCTACAGGTCTTAAAAAAATTGGGATAGGGGCCTGTTTACCATGGTGTAGCATCCCCTCTTCTTTTTAACACAGAGTGGAGGCGTCTGGGCATTGAGGAGACAAGGTTCTTGAGTTTAGCAACTGGAATTTGATCCCACTCTTGTTTAAAACAGGCTTCCAGCTGCTGGAGAGTTTTGTCCTGCCGAAATACACAAGGTCTTCCCTGGAATAGATGTTGTCTGAAGGGGAGCATATGTTGCTCTAAAACCTTTATATCCCTTTCAGCATTCATGGTGCTTGGTAGTCCAAAAAGGTTCATACTGTCTGTAGTAACTAATTAGCTTTGACGTTCTTATTTTCAGACAGAAAAGGTTTTATCCTACCTTGACATGTTTCGACGGAATACTCCCGTCTTCTTCAGAAGAGTCACTGATGTTACGAGTGACGTGTCTTATCAGCTGATGTTAGCGAGGTGTGGCTGCCCTGTCAGATTTGACAGGGCGGCCACGCCTCCTGCTATCCGGCCGCTCCTCCAAGATGGTGCTCCAGGTGTGGGAAAGCATGCATGCCCCCTCGTCCCGGTTCATAGTCCTGTGGGCCCGCTTCCTGATTTCAATTGCCTCCATGATCCAGCGTTCCTGTCGGTTGTTCTGAGTGCGGCTGATTTTGGCCTTGTCCCAGTCCATAATATGATTTTCCCTCTTGCAATGGTCTGTGATTGCTGATTTAAGGTTTACCAGTAGTGCTTGTTCTTTAACGGAGCGTGTCTGTCTTACCGTTGTCTCTTTCTCGCATTCTTTTTGGTGTTCTTTTTTACGTGAGTGAAAAGGTCTACCCGTTTCCCCAATGTATGTTTTATGGCAAGACCGGCATGGGATTTTATATTTTCAGATATATATACTGGACAAAGAAAGTTAGGGATCACTCTGATTTTTAATATTGAAATATGATATGGAACATAATTTGAACTATCAAATATTTCAAATTCGAAAATTGGGGTGATCCCTGATTTTCTTTGTCCAGTATATATTCATATAAGAGAATATTGATGTGTATTTTGTGTACTCCTCTTGGTTTCCATATTCTTCCCCTATTCCTCTTACATTTGCTTCTCCAGGCACCGGGAGTTGCTGAGTAAGCGGTTGATTTTGGTTTACTGGGGGGGGGGATATTCAGATTTGGTGAGTATGGTAAGTAATGGCAAAAGATTAAAATTAAACTAATTATAAAAGTAAAATGTATGATTGTATATGATGTTGTAATAGTATTTTCAAAAGTGAGAAAACGGAAGTTTTACAGTATTGAGTTTGTTTGGATTAAGGTTCTGGGATTCCCTTAAGGAACCCCATTTTGATGGGGGGGTGACAGCCACCACCCAGACACTAGGGGTCCCTGTCTGGTTGTTGTCGTCTGTGTTGCAGGTGAATTGATGAGTGGCCTGAGCCCACCTGGGCCCGGTGTGCTCTGCTACTTATAAGCAGCCATGTGTGGCATAACTCTCTCTCTCTCTCTCTCTGGACCAGGCGACAGGAGGCCAGTGCTGCAGTCTTTCGCTTGCACTTACACTTTTTCACACATTCATTCATGCTTACATTACTGACTACTGACTATTCCACCTTATGTCTTTGTTTAAATTTATATCTATTTTTGTGAATAAATACTATTTTTTGCTATCCTGCTCGTCGGTTTCCTCTGTTTGCCACAGCCTTGAGCCGGGCTGTGACGAAGGGTAACTCCACTTTCCTCAGAACTCAGAGCTCCCGCACTGAAGCCTCACCACCGGTTGCAGTTTATTGTCTTGCCCAGGACAGAAATTAAATATTAATAATACAACTTGTATAATTAATATCACAGTAATATAAAAAGTTAAAAAGGGTTCACATTTAGAATCAGTGTTATTGTCATATGTATCAAAATTTATTACTGACTATATTTCTACATATAATATATTCTCTATATATTGATTGATATACAAATTATTGCTGTTTTCAATATATTGCCTAATATATTAGAACATACATTCTAAAATATAACTAGTCATATATGCAAAAATGGATTTGAGGTAATACATTTTTAAATACATAATGCGTATACATCGCCAATATATTAATTAAAATGATGAGATAATTATTTCAATATATCATTTTGTCTTCTTTTAATACATACATAACGCCATTAAAAATGCTACAGTGGCGTGACGAGAAGAATTGTAATTAGCGCAGAGCAGAGTGAACTCAGAATATCTCAAGAAACCTAAGAAGGCCAATGGGAACATGGCTTCTCGAGTGGAATCCGTGGAAGGAGAATGGTACCCTGAACACAGCGTCAGGATGCAGCGAGAGAGGAGGTCTGCCGTCAGAGGTAAACATTTAGTCAGAGCGGGAGGTTCTTGTTTACATAAGGGTCATTCTGTGTCAATTCACCAAATGGCTCCCGCATGACCCCCTCAGATTTTCTTGAAAAAAAATCATGTTGGTGGATTCACTTCTTAATAGAATAATCCCAAAATTGTAGGTCTCTACTGCCAATAGTTTGGCCACAAAAAAATTATTAAAAGGACAAAGGTTTGGGAGATTTTTAGTCTTTTTTAGCATCGCCTTCTGAATTTCTAATTTTGAGGTGGAATATCTTAAAAAGTACTTGAGCTAGGACCTCCCAAGTTTGTATGTCAAATATCTGGTGCGACATCTGCACATAATTTAATTTTCAGCAGTCTGGCTCATGTATAACATGCAGTAAAAGGCCCCTAGATTCTGTCGAGAATTTTTATTCGCGAACTGTGGCAGCACTTTTAAGGGCCTGTAAACTCAGTTTTTATGATAGGGGGCTGATATTTTGTAAAGGGTGTCTTTTGGACTAGTGAAGTAAATAGCATCTGAGATATTGCCAATCAAAAATGAGAAAAAACACATTTTCCTGCAACTTTGAAGCTATATTCCCGTTGAATGACACCATGTATCAAATCCAAATCAAGTTCACCTTAAAGAGCAGGTTTTTGTTAATGATATATTCAAAAACTGTGATGTTGTTCTTTCTCTTTTTCCAAATATGAATTTTTAAAATTATATTTTATAGCTGCCAGATAGCTCACTCGGTAAAGCATCGCGTTGCGGAGCAGAAATGACTATCACGTCGCGAGTTCGATCCCCACTTCGTACCAGCCGGCAGTGGTCGGCAGCTTTTTCAGAGTAGCGCACCGTTGGCTATTGCCCTACAGGTTTGCAAATTGGGAAGGGTCTGCCGGAAAGGGTATATAAAAATGGTCGCTTAGTTCCTTGCTAAAGCGCCTCCTGCTGGCCAGACGGGCGCTCGTCAGGAAGATTCAAAGGCCCGTATTCAGAAACGACACTCACACTAATTGAGTGTGAGTGAGTACTAAAACTTAGTTACTGTCAGGTTATACTAAATGAGTCGGAGGTTGCCCTAACACTCATTTGCTTTCAGAGACCTCACTCACACTGAAATTAGTATCCCTTTCTGAGCGAAGGTTGAGTGCAGGGAACACCTCCCTTGAGCCGCACTAACTTGCGCCGGTATTTCGTTGTCAGGGCTTTCAGGTGGCTACAAACATTAGAGACTCTGGATCATTTACAGCCACGTGCTCGACGCAATCGCAACTACGCAAATTTTAACTTTAATGATGATAAGGATGCCGGTAACTTGCTGACTGACCACCTGGTTTCAGTGTTTACGAACTGCACAGTGGTGAACTCGAGGTTAGCATTTGTGTACCCACCAGTGGCTACTGGTGAACTGGCAATAGGGGAAGCTCAAAACCATCCCTTAAAAATAATGATTGGACATGACCTGTTTTCAATAATTTAATAAAACTGAATTTACTTGAACTCCAAAAATCCTACGGACCATCATGTGCTGCCAGTTCTACTTGTTAAGCTAGAATGAGCACTAAAAATTCTTGCCCTGTTTTCATTTATTCATTTAAATTACCACTGGAGAAACTCCGAAAACTCAGCATTATCAGGTGTTGCCAGTTTTCATGAATGACGCATATCTGTCAACTCTCACGCATTCGGATTTCTCGCGCTTTTCTTTACTCATGAGTTAAATAATTCGCAGTGTCTAGAGATACGGCAGTTTTATGGGTACGCCAGTCGATTTGAAGGGATTAGGATAAGGATTAGGGATTATGGTTAGGGTTAGGGTCAGGGTTAGGTTAGGGCAGGGTTTGAAATTGGGACTGCAGTACCTCTCTACATTGAAATGCACTGGAAAACTGCCGTACCCGTAGCAACTGCCTAAATAATTCTGCGCTCAATTGGCTCGTGGGGCGCCGTGTGGATTGGTCTGCGCTGCTCATTTAGCTGTAAGTCACAAGAATCCATTCTTTTCTACATTCTTAATTGCTGAATGTAGAAGGAAATGTCTGGCATGTTTCACAGCTTGTTGCTTAGTGAGCCTTGCGGGCTGTCCTGCGCCTTTCGCGAGCCACTCGACCACAGAATTTATGAAGACATGCTGATATTTACGTCGTCATTTATGTGCGAAATAAAAGCCTCAATTTTGTGAAGCAATGTATAACAACGCTATTAAAAATAAATTTGATTGCCGTTTTACCAATTAGTCTGAGAAACTTTCTTTCAAGAAAATTAAACTGCGACAGGTTTAGGTCATTCAGCCCTAAAGGGTGAGGATTGAGAGTCCCTTTGCAGCAGCCGACGCACCGCCTGTGGTACCCAGTGCCCACTACTGTCAGTTATGCTCGAGTGGCGTTTGTGAATTGCAACTGGCAAGGAGTAGGACCGCTCCCTCGGATAGTGGTAGGTCGATCTCTCTCTCACACTCCAGTTACATTTCAATCAAACTCACTATATGGTGAGTGGAGGGTGAGTGTGAGTGTCGTTTCTGAATACGGGCCTAAGTCTGTTCATGTCCGGGTATCCTCCGCCCTCGTTCTGAACTTGCAAAGATCCAACCAATGAGTGTATAAGAAGCGGTGGCTGACAGGCACGTGCTTCGGAGGAGAGCCGCGAACTGTCTTCACTCTCCTGAATTGGCAGCAAGGGGTCGCATACGAGCAAGCCTGGTACATAGTTCAGCAAATTGGGCATTCCAGATTCGGGAGGGATTGGAGATGCCAAATTTGCAAAAAAAAAAAAAAAAAAAAAGTTTTATATTGGAATGCTAATTCAAGATCAAAGCTTCGTGGTCTTGTGGACAGCTCTATAATTATGTCAGAGATCTCAAATTTTGTACAGAGCCTCTTATAAACCATTTGACATTAACTTTTAATACATATTAGTGCCATTCACACTGGTATATGGTAGCGATGTTGGTAGTGATGCTTCAGTCTGTTGATGGTGGATGGACTGACCCTGAACCGGTGGGCAACCTCTCTTTCAGATGTTCCCCCAAGCAGCATCCCCAAAGCTCACTACCTCTGCTGTTCTGCGTTCTGTAAGCCGTGGCATTCTGACACTGATGCTGATGGGGATGAGCCACTGTGCCTTTGATGCGTCCAATGTCTTGCTTTGCACTTACATGTCAATCAAGTGATGCATTCAACCTGCTGCTTTTTGTGTTTTCACACTTTTACAACATACATCCAGTGGACACCGGATTAAAGTCAACGATGCTTTAGTGGGTCTTTCTGTAGGCATTACATTCCATTATTTAACGTGTGCACGCCGTTCTACTACACTGGATCAATGCGCCACGTAGCACTACATGTCAATGTATCATACAGATGACATATGATTCTTAACTAAACTAAAAGTAGTTCCCATATTAATGTGAACATAACATTTCTTCCCTTGCAGCATTGATGTCCATCTCTTAACAGAAAAATCACGGCCATATCTTAATAATGGAAAACCCATAGGCCTATCCTTAAAGCAAGTAAATAGTTACTTCTTCACATCAAAACATATTGAACTCTAAACACTAGGCTTAACCACTCACACACATTCAACATGTCAACATTAGACAATTACAGTGTATGACCTTTTTTTTTTTTTTTACAAGTTAAGCTTTTTAGGAGGGACTGTGAACTCTTTCAGGATAGCGTTTTTGAGGCTCAGAGCCCTGAACAGGAGCCTGATCCACTGAACTCTTTCAGGATAGCGTCTCTCTTGAGGCTCAGAGCCCTGAACAGGAGCCTCGGGGTTATCCACACGAGCAGGTGAACTCTTTCAGGATAGGCTCTCTTGAGGCTCAGAGCCCTGAACAGGAACCTCGGGGGTTATCCACACTAGCAGGTGAACTCTTTCAGGATAGCTGCGTCTCTCTTGAGGCTCAGAGCCCTGAACAGGAACATCCACACGGCAGGTGAACTCTTTCAGGATAAGGCTCAGAGCCCTGAACAGGAACCTCGGGGTTATCCACATGAGTTGTGTTCATCATCATCAGGAGGTGTGTCAGGAACATGAGTTCATCCTCAGTCATCCTCAGTGCTCATGTTGGTCGCATTGTGAGCTGTGGCATCGAGCAGTTGATCAACATGATGTCGCCAGCTGACATCACGTCCAATCTTCACGGTGTATGTCAGAGGTCCTGCCTTAGACAGAATCTCGCCACGCTGCCATTTCTGCTTTGGCTGATGGTGATCTCTTGCCAACACTTCTTGTCCGATTACAAAGTTTCTCACAGGACGTGCTGCAGCTTTGATGGATTGTTTCTGCAGTACATCTCTACACAAGTCAGGCTTCAGCAGATCTAGGCGTGACCTTAGTTGCCTTCCCATGAACAGTACAGCTGGAGCTTGACCTGTTGTGGCATGGTCAGTATTCCTGTGTGCATGAAGGTACTTTGCCATTTTCTCTGTCAAGGACATCTGAGCATTTGTCATTGCTTTCATTGGACAAACCGCTCAGCAAGCCCGTTTGTGGCAAGATGGTAGGGGACAGCAGTTGTACGCTTGATGCCATTCTTTCGGATGAATGATTGGAACTCCCCTGAAGTAAATTGACTGCCATTGTCACTGACAAGTCGTTCAGGCAATCCTGATCTGGCAAAGAATGTTCGCAGGACTTCCACAGTTTTAGCGGATGTGCCATTTTTCACTCTGAAGACTTCTGGCCACTTTGAATGTGCGTCAATGACCACAAGAAACATTCTATCTAGGAATGGCCCCACATCGTCAATGTGAATCCTTTGCCACAGAGCGGTTGGCCAGTCCCTGAGAGATAAATTTAGTTGTAAATTGCTTATTTAGTTATAAATAGCTTATCCTTGAGTAATCTAGGTTGTGCGAAATTGCTAATTCTAGCAATCTAGCTTGTACCTTTGTAGAAGTGTCATGAAGTGTGTTTACTGAACAGTGTGTTCCTCTGAAACCTTGGGATAAGATTGCAACAGAAGTTTTAGGTGATGTGCGTGGATTAAGAAATGTTAATTGGGGGAAATTTGCTGCAGGGACGTAAATTTAAGGCGTTGTGCTCATACAAATATCCAAGCATAGGGGAATCCTTTTGTCCTTGTTCCTGCATGTAACCTGGACCCTATATGCATATAGTAAAGACTGGATTTTATTTACTATCTCTGTCTCTGAGTGTTTCTTACAGGAATAAATTAAAATTTCCACCACACTCCCAACTGTGGACAGGGGCAAGTGCAGGCTGCTTTTGCGTCAGCTCACATCCAGAACACATCTTGGCTAAGTCCTCTATCTGGTGATCAATGCTGGGCCACCATATGTAGCTCCTAGCAAGGCTCTTCATCTTTACGACCCCTCATGGAGTGCTTCAAGGACTTGGGAGCGTAGCTTTGGTGCCACTACAACTGTCGTGCCCCACATGATGCACGCATGACATGTGGATAGTTGCTCACGCCGGCTGAAGTATTCGGGCAAGCCTACTGTGTTCTTGGCTGGCCACCCCTTCACCGTTAGCTCAAGGACCTTTGCCATAGTTGGATCTCGACTGGTCTCTTGTTTCACCTGTGCGCTAGTGACAGGTAAGTTCTCCATATGGGTCAAGTGAAACAACTCCGCTGGGTCTGAAGTATTGTCCTCTGGTTCACATGGCAAACGTGAGAGTCCATCAGCATTGCTATGCTGTGTTGTCCCCTTGTACTCAATCACATAGTCATGTCCACCTAAGAACAATGCCCACTTCTGTAAGCACGCTGCAGTCATGGCGGGGATGGATTTTCTTGGGTTGAAAATGGCCACTAGGGGTTGCTGGTCTGTTATCAGTGTGAAGCGTTTCCCATATAGATACTGTTTAAATTTCTTCACACCCCAAACAAGGCTAAGCCCCTCTCTATCAATTTGCGCATTATTCTTTTTAGCCACACTCAAAGATCTAGAGGCAAAGGCTATGGGACGTTCAGAGCCGTCTGGCATTTCATGCGAGAGGACGGCACCAATATCATATGGTGAGGCATCGCACGCCAATCGAAGAGGTAAGTCTGGGTTGAAGTATGTCAAGACTTTTTCTGATGTGATTCAGTTCAATAACAGTATTCAATGGAGTCTTTGAAAAACTCACATTTGTCCTTATTATCTTTAAGTCCACATTCAGCAAGTCTTGTTAGGACTGCTTCCAGGTTAGCAAGATAAGAGCTTTCATCATGTCCTGTCACAATAATGCCATTTTAATAGCACTGTGTACTGGGAATGCCCTGGAGGACCTGATCAATCGCATGCTGCCACACTGCAGGGGCAGACGCAACGCCGAACACTAGCCTGTTATACAGAAAAACGCCCCCAAGTGGTAGCACATACAAGTCCAGAATTTTCCTTTTGTTTTCATATTTCACCTTCACTTTGATTTTTCCAACTGGCGCCACTTTTTCTCCTATGTATGTTTTAAGCAGCACATTAGTACGTTTCAGTTTCACATTTGCAAACTTTTCCTTGTAGTCTTTCTCTGATATGAGTGAAAGTGCAGAACCTGTGTCCAGTTCCATCTTTAATTTCTTCCCCTCAGTCTCTGGGGTCACCCATATAATTTTCCTACCACTGTCAGTGTTGAGGATTACATTTCAATATTTCTCATCATGTTCATCAGTAAATCAATATCCATATTATGTATGCAGCAGTAACACACACACATGCACAGCACAGGCACACACACACACACACACGCACATACACACACAGACACACAGACACATACACATAAAACACACACACATGCAAGCAGTTCACACAAACGAGCAGTGCACGCAGACACATGCACACACACACATGCACATACACACACAGACACATACACATAAAACACACACACATACAAGCAGTTCACACACACACACACACACACACACACACACATACAAGCAGTTCACACACAGACACACACACACATACAAGCAATTCAATTCACACATGCATGAGCAGCTCACACACACATAAGCACCAGGCTTCTGTAGCTTTGATTAGTTAGCGGGCTTCTGTTTAGTTGATTTGAAAACATTATCAGGCGAGATATTTAAATGTATTTGATTTCTGTAGCTTTGATCAATATTTGTTCAGTAAAATCATTAGTTGTGACTGAAAACATAATCAGTTGAATCATTTATGTATCCATGTATATCCTATACCTTTGGCTGTATTTTTCCTCTCTTAACTGTACTTTTCCTCTCCTTTTTCGTGTATATTCTTACTTTTTTATGGACCAATACTTCTGTGAACCACCAATATTTTCCAGAGAAACCAAGGGGAAAGAAAAAACTTTAGAGATAATGTGTGTATGACCCATGCATTGTGATTGGAACAAAGTTTGTTGAGATTTTCCCATAAATATTGCTCCGTAAAGAACAATGAGTTAGTACTTCTTGGCCAAGGACTACTCTCCGGGTTTGAATTATTGCACGATTCAAGGCTGGAATAAAGACAGCTTCTGAAGATTTTGTCTCTCTCCAACTATTCACGAACAAGGGGACCTCAAAAATACGCAAACATCTGGTCGGGAAGACACAACATTAGTCATTGAATAAATTTCGATGTGCGCCAGAGTTGTATCTGCGTCATCTGAATTTGAGTCACTTGTGTCTGTGTTATTCATTTCATGGACCTTTCTGTCCTTCCTTTTTATCTCTATGCTTTTCTTCATTTTGTTTCATTATACACATTCTCTGGATGTGCCCTTTCCTATTGCATTGTCTACAGTTTTTGTCACGGAACCAACAGTCTGCTTGGTCATGAGAACTTTTTCCACATCTGAAACATGCAGTTGCTTTTGCAGGACGTTTAGGCACAAATTTGTTTACAGTGCATTCATTTGCTACTTTCTTTTGCAGTTCTATGGCATCCCTTGATGCCGTTTCCCTTGCTACAGCGATTTCCAATGCTTTTGTTAATGTCAAGTCTTTCTCGATCGGGAGCCATGTCTCTATACTTTTGTTGTGCATGCCTCACACAAGCCTGTCGCGCAGTGTGTCAGACAAGCCCGCGCCGAACTGACAATGTTCTGCTAGTTTCCTTAGCTCTGTCATGTAGTTCGAGATTGACTCATTCTTTTGTTGTTTTTGGTTATGAAACCTGAATCTCAGCAATGACAAGCAGTTTTGGGTTGAAATGGGCCTGTAGCAATTTAGTAATGTCATCAAATGTTTTCTGGGATGGCTTTTGTGGTGCTGTTAAACTTCTTAGCAGATTATAGGTCTTTGCACCCATTACGCTTAGCAAGACTGCCACCTTCCTATCATCTTCGATATGGTTAGCAACACAATATTGCTCCAGTCTCTCAATATAAGTGTCCCATTCCTCCACGTTACTGTCAAAAGCATCCAAATTTCCAATAGCACCAGCCATTATTTCGTTTTTAAATTCAGTCTCTTGCCCTCTCTCTTTAGTCAAGTTCAGTCTGTCTTACTCTCACTTTAGCTGACGTTTACGCACGGTACCAACGTGCCACTGTCGTTGAAGGAGTGAGTTCGCTAGCAATCCTGAAGGCACACAATTCCATCGGGGGGAAACTTCCATTAAAGTTCCTGCACACGCGATGTCTTCCTTAAAGGTCATGGGCCAAGTCTACCATTTCAAGTCAAAATCTATTTTAATCCTCCATATTTAACAATACGACAACAAAATACCATGTCCCATTCATAATTATTGCATTAAAAGAGAAATTAGTCACTAATAAACGTTGTATGTCTCAAGCCAGCTCCAAGCCCAGTTGAATGAAATAGTTCAATATCTCGCCGCTAGGTGGGGTAGTGGTGACGTCACAGTTGCCAAACCAAACTATTCACCACTCATGCCATTGATTTTGACAGGTTGGAAGAACGTTTACTGTACTGGCTATCCAAATATCCAGATTCTTTTATAATCTTTGGTGGAGACTTTAATATTGTGTCTGATAATGGCATGGATAGGTGGCCTTCTATGGGTGCAGACTCCTCTAACTCGCATGTAAGCTGTTTGCACAAAGATTTAATTTAACTGATTCATGGAGGGATTCTCATCCAGATCAAAGAGTGTATATATATATATGGTGCCACAAGACACAGACCAGTCACTCACGCGTCGATTATTGGCTTATCTCAAAAGACTTGAAAGAAGTTAAATCTGATATTTATCCTACGCCGCTTTCAGATCACAGAACAATTCATTTAACTGTCCCTTTGTCATCCTCCTCTGGAGCTATAGCATCTTACTGGAAGCTTAACAGCACTATCCTTGAGCATAAGGAAGTAATTACTGAAGTTCTTAGATTAATAAGGTTTCATTGGAGCAAAGCTCTAGCTGAAAATATGTTCTGTAACAACTGGGAGTTCTTGATGAACTCGGTAAATTTTTTCAAAAATACAGCATTGATTTGGCAAAGAGAAGAAGAGCTGATGAGAAGGAAGCGATACATAAGATTTCAGTTTTAACTTCCAAACCAATAGAGACTCTCAATGAGTCTCATAAGGCAGAACTAATTGACTTGCAGCATAGGTTGGATGAGATTTACAAGCGCAAAGCTGAAGGTGCATTTGTTAGGTCTCGCAAAAAGTGGCTTGAAGAAGGAGAGCAGAACTCGGCATATGTTTTTAGACTCGAGAAACACCAATCCATCACTAACACTATTCTACAACTAAATATTAATGGAACAATTTCTAATGATAAGAATACCTTAGCAAAACATTGTGCTGATTTTTATAGTAAACTCTATTCTTCCAAATATTGCCTTCAAGCTGCTTCTGTCTCCTGGGACAGACAGCCTTACTGTCGATCTCTGTCGAACAATTCTCTGATAGCTTAAAGCCGTTTCTTTTAGAAGTCTTTAGGGAGAGCATTGATGGGGTACACTCCCTCCTACTTTATGTCAAGGCCTAAGCACCCTGATTCCCAAACCAAGAAAGGACCCTTTACTCTTAGATAATTTGTGACCAATATCCTTTTTGAATAATGATTATAAGATTTTGGCTCTGATTCTTGCAAATAGAGTAAAACCTGTTTTAGATACTGTTATTGATGAGAGTCAATCTGGGTTTATGCAGAATCGACATATTTCAAATAATATAAGATTCATTTTAGATATAATAGACTACCCAGAATTTGTGCAGGATGAGAGTTTTATTCTTTTTTTGGATTTCTAGGCTTTTGACTCCTTGGAACATGATTTTATTATTACAGCTTTAAAGAAATTTGGCTTTGGTCAATTCTCTTGCAATGCAGTTCATACCTTATATTCCAATAGTAATGGCTCCATAAAACTTGCTAGTGGTACTTCCCCAAGATTTTCTTTGAAACGTGGAGTGAGGCAGGGGTGCCCCCTGTCAGTGTATCTGTTTCTCCTTTCTGTACAACTCCTTAATTTACATATCAAACTCAGTTCATTAAAGGGGATGGTCATCGCTAACAGAGAAATTTTTATCAGTCGACTGACAGATGACACGGCTCTCTTTCTCAGAGATGCTTTACAACTATCAGTGGCAATCAACAGTATCCAGTTCTTCTCAAAAGCCTCTGGACTTTCCCTTAATCTTAATAAATGCAAACTTTTGCCTGTTAAAGACTGTTTGGTGGCCTCAATTCATGGAATTCCTGTGAGAGACTCTGTAACATACCTTGGTATTCAAATCAGAAAAGATAGACAATCCAGATGCTCTGTAACTTTCATCCCCATAACAGAAAAGGCACAAAAAATCCTTAATCACTGGCTGCAGAGAGACTTTTCTTGAAAGGGAAGAGTTCTGCTTTCGAAGGCAGAGGGAATTTTGCATCTAAACTATGCTGCTCAGTCTTTACATGTTGATAACACAATTTGCAAATCAATTGATAAAATGTTAAACAATTTTTTATGGAAAAACAAAACTCACTACTTACGAAAATCTGTCAACTTTAAGCACCTACGACAACGGTAGTTTGAATTTTATTGATTTTAGCGCACTTAATAATACCTTCAAGATAAAATGGATCAAAAAATATCTGAAAAACCCCACATCTATTTGGAATTTCATTTCATTTCATTGCAGCTATTACAACAGCATGGCTTCACGCAGTCCTGATCACAGAGGCAGAGGAAGGACAGAGGCACACAGACCTCAACACGTCACGTCCGGTTGCCTGTCAGCTGTCTGGTTTTGCTGCTGCCTCGCTCTTAGTTTATTTTTATTATTTTATCATTATTTTAGCGTTTTATTGTTTTGACATTTTATTATTTTAACATTTTATCGTTCTATTTATTTTATTTTCTTTATTTTTTTATTATTTAATATTTAACGTATTATTTATTGCATCGGCTGGCTGGTTGCTGTAAGGCCCAGCAGGCTAAAATAAAAAACATGGCTCCACTCACCTCCCTGCTGGCCTGTGGAAGTTGCGTTCGCCTCTCGCAAAAAATTGTGGAGCTGGAGGGAAGAATTTCAATCCTTTACCAGATTAAGGAAGATGAGCAGCTCATCGACTCCCCGGTTGCTCCAGCTCTTGCTACTGCGAGTGTCACCACCACGGCTGAACGCGACTCCTTGGCTTTCCCCACTGAAGCCGCACCGATCTGAGCTGAGGACCCCTGGATCCAGCAGGGAGCGAGACCCAGGGCTATCGTCAGCTCCACACCCAACCCGGCTGAGCCCTGGGTTGGATCACGCGGCGGGAGGCGTTCGTCTCGTGTCCCACCTGCCTGGGATCTGCAGCTGGAGAACAGGTTTTCCGTTCTGGCTGAGGAGGAAGCGACACCCCCCTCCTCCCCTGTAAGTCCAGCTGCTCCGCGGCCGCCGTCAGTATCGAGAAGAGAGGCAATCCGGCCCCGCAAGTCCAGCCCTGTTGGCGCGGTGCTGAGGAGATCTTCGCCCAATCCTGAAGTGGAGGTCCTGCGCTGGCGTTCGCTCAGCCCTGATGCCGTTGCCCTGCCGCAGCATACGCCTGCACAGTCACTCGCCCCGGGCTTGCCACCGCCTCGTCCTCTCTTCTCCCCGACGATCTTACTGGTGGGTGACTCCATAATCAGAAACATTCGCTTCGTTAATGTGGCGACCCGCTGCTTCCCTGGTGCTACTGTCCCAGTAATCCTGGGTAAGCTACCTGGGTTACTCTCCTCACTCCCGCCTTCTGTTAAGAGGATTACTGTTCATCTGGGGACTAATGATACCACTCGTCGGGAGTCGGAGTGTACATAAAATGATTTTAACCTCCTTTTTAACTTCTTAAAAAACTGTGGAAAGTCCGTTTTTATTTCTGGTCCCATCCCCACTATCGGTCGAGGCACTGACCGTTTTAGCAGACTACTTAATCTGCACACTTGGCTTCAATTCGCCGCTAGATCTCATAATATGGGATTTATTGACAATTTTAACTTATTTTGGAACTTTTCACCTTTTTTAAATCGGACGGGATACATCCCAACAAATGGGGCAGCCAAATGCTCTCTGCCAACATGCACCATGCAGTGTTGTCCTTCCCTCAAGACTGACTGTTAACTTCCTGTTCACACAGGCCGGATCTTCCTTCACCCTCTTCCTAACTGGTGCGTCCCCGACCTCCTGTCTCTCTTAGGAGCTCCCCCTGGTGTCCGGCTGTCATTGCATATTACAGTGGACTTGGTCTATCTGTTGGCTTTTTAAATATCCCTTGCAGCGCTAGAAATTGTGTTTCATTTTCTGAGACAACTGGTATAACTGCACAGCCTATTCCGAAAGTCGCTCGCACACGCCTGCCACGGCAGAAATACAGACCCAGTGGTGTTTCTGTCACTAACCTGTCACAAGCCCATATTCAGTCACCTGATGTTATTTTAACTGTCTCTCTTCTTGTTTTAACTCCAGTAGCTTTTCAATCTCGGAAATGTGGTCTTGGTATTCTGTGTCTTAATGTAAGGAGTTTGTTATCGAAAATGGATTGTATTAGGGCTTTGGTTCTTCAAAGTAATCCTGATATATTTCTTGCAACTGAATCCTGGTTGAATGCTTCTGTGTCAGACCTTGATATATTATAGTGTTTTTAGGTGTGACAGGAGTAAGAGAGGGGGAGGTGTAGTGATTTTTGTAAAATCCTCTCTCACTGTTAATGTTTTATTATCCTCCTCTATGCCTGAGCAATTTGAGTGTATTGTTATTAAAATAGCATTGGGTAGTGGAAGTATTATACTAGCAGGTGTGTATCGCCCACCGAGCGCGCTTTCCTCCTCCAAAATCAATCTCTCTAAAATCTTGTCTGCTTATGCACACGCTGAATTAGTTGTTGCGGCCGATTTCAATATCGACTGGCTATCGCCGTCCTCAAACAATTTCAAAGAAGTCTGTGATGACCTGATTCTGTTGCAACTTATCTCAGAGCCTACGCAACCAAATTTTAAATATTTAGCCCAGTCAACTTTAATTGATCTAATTTTAACAAATAGACCGCACAAGTACGCTCTGAGCGGCGTCTTTCCCCTGGATGTTAGTGATCACTGCTCAGTAGCGTGTATTAGGGATATGAAAGTTTCAAAGACACCCCCATGTTTTATTACTAAAAGAAATTTTAAACATTTCTGTGAACAGGCCTTCCTCCAAGATATTTTCTGGAGTGATTTAAGCTTTGCAGGTTTTATTCCAGACCCTGACCTAGCGTCAGCTCATTTTACTTCTGTGTTTAATCGTGCTGTTGATAAGCATGCTCCGGTCAAGAGATTCCGAGTAAAAAACAGAAGAAATCCTTCGTTTTCGGTTGCTTTATCCGATGATCTTCGCGTAAGGGATGAAGCTTGGGTTAAAGCTAGGGAAACTCAGACACCCTCAGACTGGCAGGTTTTCAGAAAACTAAGAAATAAATGCTGCTTACTGATAAAAAATGGCAAAATCTGAATATTTCATTACGTCATTGGCTAAATGTCAAGGTAATCCAGCAAAATTTTGGAAAATTGTCAAGTCCCTGAATAATAGTCCTTCTTCTTCATTACCTCATTTTATCCACACAGATTCTGGTCCTATTACTGATAAGCACAAAATCTGTGACTTTTTTAACGAACATTTTATAGCGGCCGGAAACCTTTTTGAAAATTTTAATAATCAATCCACTATAGGAGATATGTCTGACCTTAGCTCTAGTGCATTTACAAATTCTCAAAATCCTAGAGTATTGTTTTCTTTCAGGGAATTAAACGTGAATGAGGTCCTTCTAGAATTAAATCGTATAGATGTAAATACTTCCACTGGAGAGGATCACTTAGTCCCGAGTCTTTTGCGTTTTGCAGCCCCACTGATTGCACATTCAATAAATAATATTTTTAACTTGTCATTATCGACCGGGTCTATTTCCAGTATATGGAAAGCGGCTCATGTTTTTCCTTTATTTAAGGGGGGTGATCCCAGTTCAGTAAACAGCTATCGGCCCATCTCAAAATTGCCATGCCTGGCTAAGATTTTAGAATCTCTTGTTAAACAACAACTTTGCAATTTCTTAACTTCCAACAACATTTTAACATCACAGCAATCTGGTTTCAGGCCTGGACATAGCATCATTACAGCAGCTTCATTGGTTATAAATTATTTAGTAACAGCTGTGGATAGTAAACAAAAATGTGCAGCCCTATTTATTGATTTAGCAAAAGCGTTTGACACAGTAGACCATATTATCTTATTAAATAAGTTGTCTTCCATTGGTCTTGGTTACAGAGCATGCTCATGGTTCCAGGACTACCTCTCAAATAGAACACAAGCTATTATTTCTGGGGATGCGCAGTCTCAATTTTTAAAGGTGACAAAAGGTGTACCCCAAGGTTCCATTCTTGGTCCAATTTTATGCACAATTTATATAAATGACATTGCTCGTAATGTAACTAATTGCAAGGTTCAGTTTTATGCTGACAACACAGTGCTTTATTCCTCTGCTCCAACATGCTTACAGGCCCTCACATATTTTCAATCTGCTTTTAACGTTATACAGCATGCTCTAGCTGATCTTAAACTGGTTTTAAATACTGATAAAACAAAGTTCATGATCTTTTCTGCACAGAATGTAATTATGTCAAGTGACTCCACTTTCTCAGTGATTGGTGCTCAAATTGAGCAGGTTCAGTCTTACAAATATCTGGGTATCTGGTTGGATCATGACTTTTCTTTTCAGATGCATGTGTCCAACCTGTCCAAGAAACTTAGAATGAAAATTGGGTTTCTTTACAGAAACGGGTCCGGTTTTTCTTTGGACAATAGGAAGAGGATTGTCAAGGCAAAAATATTACCCATATTTGATGGGTATCAGGCATGCCTCTATTAGTACGTTAAGATCCCTGGATGCAATCTATCACAGCGCATTGCGCTTCATCACAGGTGATGGTTTCCGAACCCATCACTGTGCTTTATTTAATTCTGTGGGGTGGTTTTCCCTTCATTTTAGAAGGAAGCTACGGTGTATTTTATTTATTTATAAAACTTTGCTAGGCAAACTTCCCTCATATCTTACTAAGCTCTTATCCATCAAAATCAGAAGTCAGCATACCAGGTCACAAGAATGGTTTTTGTTAGAGGCTCCCAGGACTAGAACAAATTTGGGAGGTACCTCTTTTAGTGCATTAGCTCCTTGTATGTGGAATAATTTCCAGGATACCTTGAAGCTAGACTGCCTTATCCCCTTCGTGTCTTTCAAGAAATTAGTGTTGGATATATTGCTTCAGGAAGCCAGATGTATTTGCTTTTAGTTTATGGTAGGATTTGCTCATTTATTTTTCTCTGTCCTATGCTCTTATGTGTTTATATATATATTTATTTATTTATTTTTTTTTTATTATGTTTTATTCTAGTTTAAAACTTGTTATTCCCTTAATCTGAAATTGTTGTTTGTGACTTTTGTGTATTTTATGTGTGCTGTTTGTCTTTAACCTTCCATTGTAATTGTTTTATTGTGATCAGGGCTCCCCTGCAAAAGAGACCTCTGTCTCAGTGGGACTTCCCTGCAATAAAGGTTATTGATTTCACATCATGTGTCCTCAAATTTAGGCGGCCTTAATTTCCTGCTACTCTGTAATTCCAGCATTCCAAAAATACCACTGAAATTCTCTCACTTTCATCAACAGGTTCTTTTAGCGTGGACATTGATTTACAAACACAATTTCTCTCCACAGAGTTGCTTTATCTGGAACAACTGTAATATTGTTTATAAAAACAAAACACTATTTTTGGATAAATGGTTTAACAACAGAATTGTGTTGGTTAGTCAATTGTTCAAAAAAGATGGGCTGTTGTGTAATTAATCTGAATTTCTTATGAGATATAATGTACCAATAACACCTAGGGAATTTTCGGTGGTATTTGATGCTATCCCTTCTGGTCTGAGCATGTTATTCAGGAGCTCTGACGGCTCTCCTCCCTTATCATTCAATCCTCCTGATGTGTCACAGTAGCTGGGTTTCCATCCAAATATATCGCAAATTTTAAAGGAGACCTATTTTGCTATATTTCCAAGGTTATATTTTGATCTTGGACTCCCCTAGAGTACTCCTGATTGTTCAAAGTCCAAAACAGGGGTCCTTATTTAGCTCATACTGCCATCCTCAAAAAACCCCATTTGTAGTCCATTGTAGTCTCTGCCTGAAACGCCTCGTTGGGGTGGCTCTTCCGCTATAGCCCCCACTCCCCGTGTGCCCACTTTCTTCTGACTGGCCAGCTCTGTGGAGGGCGGAGTTGGGCAGGACGAGGCTGCAGAATGCAGTTTTCCGGGTCTGCCTCCCCAGAGTGAAACGTGAAACGTGTAAATGGACAAGCAGCTTTGGGAGAGATACTGACAAAACTGCACCTCAAATGATCTTCGGTTCTTCTTTTGTATTTCCAAAAGTGTAGACGCTACCAAGGCATAGTATGATCTGCTGTTGTTAATGCCTGCTAGAATAGTTTCCGGTGTGGACAGGTCCAGCGCCGTGATTGGCTCTGGCTAGGTCTGTACTAATTGGACGGTACAACCTGACGTCATTTTTTGCCCAGATCTCGCGAAGATCTCGGGAGGAGCTGTTCAGAGAGGAAATCGCGTTCACGAAATCACATTCTTGGATTACGGCAAAACCTCTGTATCTTATGTTTAAAAACTTTTCAGAGGTTGAGTATGGACAACCAACATTTTAACATTACTAATATGTATTAAAAGAAGGATCAGCATAATCGGTCCCCTTTAAGCGAATTTTCGGAAATTTGGCAAAACAAAATGTGAATTTTTGCACGTTTCCATTCATTACTGTTATGCGAATATTTGGAGTTGGTTCATCGAGAAACAAAAACACGGTCCCAACGGTCAAACACAGTGGCGGGAGTATCATGCTCTTGGGTTGCTTTTCAGCTAATGGGCCCAGAAACCTCGTTAAAGTTAATGGCATCATGAAACAGGACCAGTATATCCAGATCCTCAGTGAAAACATTAAGCAATCCACTGAAGAACTTGGTCTTGGGCAGGAATGGATCTTCCAACAGGATCATGATCCTAAACATGCAGCCAAATCCATCAAGAAATGGTTAGTGGACAACAAAGTGAACGTTTTGGAGCGGCCAAGCCAGAGCACCGACCTCAAACCTATCAAAAATCTGAGAAGGGAACTGAAGACCAAGGTCATGGCAAGGAAACCCTAAAACCTTACAGATCTGGAGAAGTTTGCCAAAGAGGAGTGGGCCAAAATCCCCGTGGAAACTTGTAGAAACCTTGTGATCAACCACAGGAAGCGTTTGGAGGCTGTAATCATGATAAAGGCTTTGCCATCAATTACTGAGAAAAAGGTATGAATAATTCTGGACATGGCATTTTTTGTAAATCTGTCAAATAAAATACCAAAAAGTGTTGTATTTCTTGAAAAATTGTTTACTGTGCTTCTTACAGCCTTATGTCAACTTACTATGTTATTTGTGCAAGAATAAATTTGAGTAGTCAAAAAATATCTCAAAAAAAAACAAAAATTGGTAGGGGTATGAATAATTTTGGTCGCGACTGTATATATATATATATATATATATATATATATATATATATATGGTTGAAAGCCACCCCCAGAGACGAAGAGAGTTTACAGTGGCCTATGTCTCGTGATTATGAGTGTCACCGTTTATTCGCTATATCTGTTTCCACAGCACTTATTCTCATTTTACTTTTATCGATATGCCAACTTTTCCACCTCCCCCAAGCGTAAAAACGTTTTTTTGCGATATTTGGAAATTTTTTTGAATTTTCAGTGTTTCCATCCGGGTTTTTAATGCGCAAATTGAAAATGCGAATTATAACATAACATAACATAACATAACATGAATGGCAAGAACAGGCCGTTCAGCCCAACTACGCTCGCCAGTTTCTTTATACTATTGTGAATATATCCCTTCAGATACTCAGTGACTCAATGGTATCTAGCTTTAAGTCAAGCCTGCTCTTGAAAACCCCCAAGGTCTCTGCCTCAACAATATGGTCAGGCAAGCTATTCCACATCGAAATTACTCTTTGGGTGAAGAAATATTTCTGAATATCAGTGCTAAATTTACCTTTGGTCAACTTCCATGTGTGACCCCGAGTTCTACTAACAACACTTGGTCGAAGGAATCCTGCATAATTCACTTTGTTAATCCCTTTAACATATTTAAAGACCTCAATCAAATCACCCCTTAGTCTCCTTTTTCAAAGACAAAAGAGATTAAGGATCTTCAGCCTCTTCTCATAGCTTTCATCTTTTATACCCGGAATTAGCTTAGTGGCTCTTCTCTGAACTTTCTCTCGAGCCTCTATATCTTTCTTAAAGTATGGTCCCCAGAACTGTACACAATACTCCAGATGTGGTCGGACGAATGTGTTGTACAAAAAAAAATCACCTCCTTAGATTTGTACTCAATACTTTTGGCAATGTATCCCAGCATCCGATTGGCTTTTTTAACTGCTACGGCACAATGGCTAGAGCCTATGAGGGTTTGGTCATCAATCACTCCCAGATCTTTCCCGTGTGGAGCACACCTGTGTGGAGCACATTCCAGTTTAATCCTCCCATGAAGTAATCCCGTCTAATGTTTTTATTACCTACATGTACAACTTTACATTTTGCTACATTAAATTTCATTTGCCACATTTCTGCCCAATTCTGGATTCTATACAAATCATCCTGAATCACTTTAGTGGACTCTAAACTATTTGCCAAACCCCCCAATTTAGTATCATCTGCAAATTTAACTAATCTGCTCTCAATATTCCTATCAAGGTCATTAATGTAGATGAGGAACAGCAGGGGTCCCAACACCGATCCCTGGGGGACGCCACTCCCCACCATATCTAGCTCAGATGAGATACCAGTGACCACCACTCTTTGTGTTCTGTCCTGTAACCAGTTTTGAATCCACTCCAGAATACCTCCTGTAACTCCAATGGAGCTCATTTTAAAAATTAGTCTCTTATGCGGTACTGTATCAAATGCTTTCTGAAAATCCAAGTATATGATGTCATAAGCCCTGCTCTGGTCATAAGTCTTGGTGGCCTCTTCAAAAAATTCCAGAAGGTTTGTCAGGCATGACCTTCCCTTATGGAAACCACGTTGGCTATCCCTCAAGATACTGTAAGTCCAGCTCATCTTTTATGATAGATTCCAATATTTTGCACGCAATGCAAGTTAAACTGACTGGCCTGTAATTTCCTGGCTCAGTACGGTCCCCTTTCTATATATTGGTATTATATTGCCCTGTTTCCAATCATTTGGTATTTCTCCAGTTTCAAAAGACCGTCTGAAGATGGTGGATAGCGGCTTAAAGATGATCTCACCAACTTCCCTGAACACTCTAGGATATAAGCGATCAGGACCCGCCGCCTTATCTGCCTTTAGTTTATGCAACTTGTCTAATACTTCGTTATCCCTAACCTTAATTTCCGCAAAATAATCTTGAGCATTTAACATGCCCTCTGGCCAAATAAAGACCCACTCTGAGGTAAAATTCTCAACAAAGGAACTGTTTAAGGCATCCGCAATATCCTTGTTATCATATAGCAGCGATCTATTTTTATTCTTTATGCACTCCTGCTCTTTGACTTTCCTTTTTCTGCTACAGTACTGAAAGAAGCGCTTAGGGTTAGTTTTTGCCCCCTCTGCAATTTGTCTTTCATACAGTCTTCTAGCATTCCTCAGCTCTTTTTTGACCACAGCCTGCATTTTACAGTATTCAGCCTTAGTGTTCTCATTGTTATCCTTTATGTACATCTTATAAAGATTCCTCTTTTCCCTCAAAATCCTACAAATACTTTTGGTCATCCACTGAGGATTCTGCTTTTTCAGCTTACGTTTGGACACCTTTGGAATGAATTTGCATTGTGAATCAAGTAAAACCCCCTTAAATCTTTCCCACATCTCATTTACAGACTCACAGTCCAGGAGTGTCTCCCATTTTATTTCATTTAGATATGAGCGCATCCTGTCAAAGTTTGCTCCCTAAAATTGAAAATTTTTGTTTTTGAATACACCTTTTTAACTTCCCATGAAACATCAAAATTAACAGCAGAGTGATCACTTGTCCCAAGTGGCTCCAGTACCTCAACATTGCTAATTCTATCTGGGTCATTACAGAGCACTAAGTCTAAAATTGCCTTCTCTCTTGTAGGTTTATTAACATACTGCACCAAAAAATTATCATTTATAACATCTAGAAATTCTTCCTCCCCCCTACCCTGTCCTTTCACCATTTCCCAATCGATACCAGGATAACTTAAGTCTCCCATAATAATAGTCCCCCACCTCTACAAGCTTGCGTAATCCTCTTAAAAAGCATTTCATTGACTGTACTGTCCAAAGCTGGTGGTTGATAGCAAACTCCTATGTTTAAACCTGTCTTGTGTTTGCCAATGAGCCTGACCCAGATATCTTCACAGGGCAAGGAATGTTCAATTTCGGGAATTTCCTGTACATTTATGTTTTCGTTCACATAGATTGCTACGCCCCCTCTTCGCCTATTACATCTATCCTTCCAAAAGAGCTTATAACCTTCTATATTATATTCATCTCCATCCTCTTCACTAAGCCATGTCTCTGTAATCCCAACTATGTCATAGCCCTCACTAATCATAACGGCCTCAAGCTCTGGAAATTTATTTTTTATGCTTCTTGCATTTAAATAAAAATATTTCAGGTTATTACTAATGCTCTTCCCCTTGATTTCCCATGCGGCCTGCTTCTTCAAGCCCCTACTACTATGCTTTGTTGCTTTAAAAGTATATCATCAATAATGCATGCATGTAGCGCCGTCAGCTTCCATCAGGGCAGTCTGCATTTCCCTATGTGTAACACTCACTAACCTCCCTGCCCCCGAAGTCCCTAGTTTAAATAATCCTGTGCTACCCTCAACATACGCTGACCCAGTGCAAAGGTACCCCTCTGGTTCAGGTGCAGCCCGTCAGGCTTGAGCAGGTCACCCCTGTCCCAGAAAAAGTTCCAGTGCCCCATAAACCTGTACCCCTCTTTCCTACACCAGGTTAAGTAGCCACGTGTTAAACCTCCAGATAAAATTCTGCTTTCCTCTGCTTGCACGTGGTACCGGTAGAATCCCGGAGAACACTACCGTTGAGGATCTGCTCCTAAGCTTCTCAGCTAATTCTACAAATTTGCCTTGCAGAACCTCAAACCTACCCTTACCTATGTAATTTGTCCCAACATGGACCATGACAACTGGATCCCTCCCCGCTCTGGCCAGGAGCTTGTCCGCATGCTCCAGGAGGTCTCCTACCTGGGCACCAGGCAGGCAACACACTGTACGAGACTCCTTGTCGCGCGAACAGACTAAGCTATCTATTCCTCTAAATATTGAGTCCCCCACTATCACTAACTCTCTTTTCTGAGGGGTAGAGGCCAACAGGGTGCCCTGCTGCTCATCAGTCCCCTCACTCTCTGGGTCAGGGGCCAATTCGAGTTCCTGCAAGGGCCGGAATCGGTTGGACACCTCAACCACTGGAGGAGATGTCGCTGTACAGCGTGCACGCCCTTTCCTGCGCTGTCGACCTACCGTCACCCAACTTTCTCTCCCTGCCTGCTCTGGGATCCCTGTACCACCCTGCTTTGGCGTACACACCATTACTCTAAATGACATACTACTTAGTTCCTCTAGGAACTCTACTGATTGTGAACTATGTCGTGCCACCAACTGGCCCTGAATATCAAGGATCTTGCTCTCCAGATGCTCAATTAGCTGGCACCGGTGGCAGACAAACACACCCTGGAAATCTCTTTCCAAAAGCGCGATCATACTGCAACCGTCACATAGTTTTGGCCACATTTTGAACCCCCTACCTAATGACCTCGCTCACCCTAAATAAAAGAAAATTACTAATGCCAAGACAGAAGCTCAGGAACCACAATTTATTAATTTATTAACCTAAGAAGCCCTAAGCAGCAGTCACAATAGAAACTGTGGGGAAACTATGTAAATGGATTATAAGCCTCTTTTAACAGGGGCTTAGTTTCAGTCAACAGAAATGAAATACCAAATTGAGCCAAACTCTATATGTAGTAACCACTCCTAATAAGCCGACTTGAGTTTATCTAGTCCCAGTACTATTAATATACCAACCTAAAAATATCACAGGGCTTAGCTGAGAACCCAGATAAAAGAGACTGGCTACAACGCCCAGGAGAAACTGGAGGAGGGAGGAGGCGGAGCACTCCGGTAAAACTTACCGTTTAAATTCCAACCTAACTGAATGGACGACTCAAGTGACTGCTGCCCTACTAACTTAATACTAAATCTCAGATACCCAGCCAAAAATGCAAACAGTACTTATCTAGCTAGCTAGCCACAAATACAACCAAGGGTAACCGAGAAAGAGTAAAGCCCCGGTTCCCTTTAATTAAAACGGACCGAATAAACAAGTCGTTTACTATGTGAGCGAACTAAACACGGTACGGAATTAAAACAGATGGATGGAAACCCAACTAGTGTTTGCTTTTCATCTGGTAAGCTTCTGAACCCCAGGATAAGAGCCATATTCCAGGATTGCCTAGTCTCAGTCCCACCAGCAACATTTTATTGGAGCATTTTCGTGAATGATATTGAGTGGAAAAAAAGTTTGGTTGTAGCCACATAAATTTCTTCTAACAAACAAAATCAAGAGATCTCATTTAAATTAATACACAAATTCTACCCTGCAAAACAATATTTATCAAAGTTTAAAAATGATGTAGATGTTAAATGTTCTTTCTGCAAAAAGCATCCGGAAGCATATGTTCACTTATTCTGGTCATGTCAGTTTACTTATGAATTCTGGAGGGATTTCCACAAGTGTATTGCTAACTCTGTCTTTTCTGATTTTCATCTTTACTATAAGAATGTTATTCTTGTTTTTTATAATTTTAATCACAAAGATGATGATGCATTCATTTTTATTAATGTTTTTATTTTTAGCAAAGTTTCACATTCACAAATGTAAATTTACCAACAGTAAACCTGAATTCTTTGAACTTAAAAAAAAAATTGAACATTATATAAAGGCAATCTCTTCATCGAAAAACACAAAGGCTTTAAAAACTATCAACATCTGTAAATCCCTCAATTTGTTTTGATAAAATATGCTCTCGCGCACTTTGTTATTTTATTTGTTCTCTTCTCAATTATTTACATTTTTTACTTTTTTTATATTTTTATTTCTCACATCTTAAAGAGATGAGAGAAATGAAAATATAAAAAAAGTAAGCATATCGAACGTGAATGCGAGAGAGAATGTGTTTGCATTGCACGCAATAGTCAAATACACCAAAGATTTGGCAGTGCACGTTCAGGCGAATCTTTGCCGCAAATATGATGCATTTTTATTAGATAATTGAATAAGATTAATTTTTATTATTGATTTTTGTTAGTTTTGAGCGTCTTTGCTGAATTTATTTATTGCGTGCAACGCGAAAATAATGCCTAGGTCCCACTGGGGATTGCGATGGTTTGCGAGGCATTCCCGATGGAAAAAGTGAGAATCGCAATGCATCGCAAACACATTTGCCGAACATTTGCAGAATGTGCGGCGACGTTCGCCAAGTGTCACAGGCAAATTCTAGCAATCGCAATGGATCACGAGTGGATCGCAAAAAGCCGAAAAAATTTCAAAGCCTGCTTTTGAATTTTGTTCGCGAACCATTCGCGACGTTTTCGTCTCAAAAAGTTGTCGCCAGAATGTTTGCGAATGTTTGCCGACGGTCGGCGAATGTATGCGCTGCATCTGTGAACCATCCCCCACACTTTCAAAACTGAAAAAGTGTCGGCGACCCTCGCCGAACTATTGCCGAACATTCGGCGAACCTTCAGCAAACATCGCAGAACATTTGCCGAGATGTCGCCAACAGTCGGCGAACATTCTTGGTGATGATCCCTCGAAGCAACGCCGATCATCAGTGACTGTCGCCGATTTATCGCACAATGTCATCCCTTCCTTCGGCGAACAATCCCAAGAGCAAATTATAATGGGACTGCTCCACTTTTTTGACCATTTTGTCACGCACAATCGCAAGGCATCGCCAAACTTTTCCAAATTTCCCCATCGGCGACCATCGCAAAATGCTAAATCCCCAGTGGGACTGAGCCATAATTTCTCTCACTTTCACCTTCGATATGCTTCACAAAATGTTTTCCACTTCGGGTATGTTTTGAAACGCTTAAAAGCCAGAACCACCTTGAAATGATTTTATCTTTAAGAAATATTTTAAATGATATGTAAAAATTCTATGAGAGGTGGAATTCAGAGGTCTGCTATTTATTCAGATTATTGACATTCTTTCGATCTTACACGGCAGCCTGGTTAGGTCTGTCTGCTTCTCATTATCTCTTCTTTATCATTTAGGCCACATTTTGGTTTCGATTAATCAGTTGGCTGAACAAATGGTTTGATTACAAGTTAGGCAAAGTACAGGGGAACTGATTTTAGGTAAGCTAATTATGCCAGGGCGATGGAGGCTGTCCAACCTCGCTGGTAAATAGCAGACTTCAAATCACAGTTTTCTTCCCGGAAGCATTTCAAATGACCGCATTAGGTATGTGTCATAGAAAAGGTAATAAGCACACCCTAATACAAATTGGTTTATTCACATGGTGTTTGCTCACAATTATTATCGCCGTTGTTGACATATGACATATGAAGCAGGAAGGCTCGAAATGATCTGAGCACAGACGCGAATACTTCGTAGGCTTCCACAAACTGCCCGGCTTCTTCCCCGCACGATTCACTCTCCGTAGCCTTTCCTCCAGTAAATTTGGATCGGACGGGAATTTGTGAGTATTCTTGCCACTGTTCGATCCATTATTACACCCACAGGCAAGGCAACACAATAAACCATTTTGAACGCACAAAATTAGACAAATTGGGCTCTAATTACTTGGCTCAGCTCAGGGTGGCGCAGAGTGGCGCAGCCCGCGCAGTGGTAATTTAAATCCGTGCAGCCCGTGCAACACACGTGCGCAGCCACTTTGGCAATTTGGTAGACGGACGTGCGCCGAGATGGGTGTGGCGGCGTAGTAGGGGGAGGTGTCACACATTCATCATGACGCAGTGACAATTTCGTGGCAAAAAGCTCCGCTTAAAGTGCGCAGAGAGCTCGCCAGCTCCAACCAGGTTTACTTTCTGTGCAGTGGTAATTTGGCTGACCGACGCACAGTGCGCACACATCACCAAAACCTCACAGGCAGGTTTCCAGAATGTCAGGCACATTTCAATGCAATCAATAATTACAGTCACCACTATTTAATGTAACTATCTGAATCAGCACATAAATTATAGTATCTATATCGATTGTCCAGATGTCAGATCAAAGGCGGTTGGCACGGGTCATGGAAACTTGACCTGACAGCCCTCAGAGTGTCACTGCGTTCTCTGTGGCATGTTGCGTGCTACACAACATAGCTGTATGCCATGGATGTCACTTTGACCTCACGCAGGAGACATTACAGGACTTGAGACAGAGAGAGGCTGAACTGCATGTGCCGTAGCAGCAGGGAGAGCAGCAGCACACTCGGGAGAGGAGAGACCACCTGGCTGCACAGCTCTGTCCTTAACGCTAGAACCGTGGCACTGATGTTAGTAATGCATGGTATTTCATGTCAGTAAAAGAGTCCATCCGTCCATGACTTTTTCTAAATATGTGTTTTCTATGTTATATCAAAGTTTTGAACTTCTGTTATAAAACGTGAGTATTGATATTAAATTACTTTGAGAGCCGTAGCCGCTTTTTTGTGGCAGTGGCTTTGACCGCAAATGCCCCTGTCTGCAACGTGAGAGAGAGAGAGATGTGTGTGCATGTGGGCGCGTGAGTGCGTGTGTAGGCTATGTGGGTATGTGTCCTTCAGCTGCTTTCACACCGGATTCAATTTGAATTTACATTCAAAGTCGATGCAAAGACTGTGTATTCGCGTCTTTGCATTGACTTTGAATGCAATCTGTCGTGCGAAAATTTTGTTTCGCGTCCAGTGTGCAAGCGGCTTAATACTATTATTTTCACTTAGGTTTTATCATTTTTAGTGGGAAAGGAATACAGCCTGATTGTTATGATCTCGTACTGAGTTAAGATCACATATTGAAAATAAATGTATAACGTATCTTGCATTGTTGTCCATGCATGCTAATCCCAAAATTTTAAGCAGCAACAGGGTGTAATAATAGGAACACGCCAGCCATCGTTTCTCTTCCCAATGATGCAGGCAGAAGAACTAAATGAGCAACCGTCGTATTTCATTCCAACTTCATAAGTTTGAATGATCTGATGTAGTTTCGTTTTGAAATTAAATTCAAGTTTAATGGTAATAATTCGCGAATGCCCTAGCTAGCCAGCTAACTCATATTCGTAATGCTTAATATAGACATAAGCGGTGCAGAAAACATGCCTGAAGCAGCAAAGTAAAATGCAACATTAACGCATCATCCAGATATAGGACAGTGGCTTCTTTATTCCAACATCTTAAAGGTGAGAAGAGGAGCTCATTTGATTGGTGAAGATTTGACTCGGCTGTGTTAAACCCACTCACGCCTTCTCTCCTCTCTTCTCTCTTTGACACTTGCGCCGCCAGGAGGGACAGAGGCGGGACAGAGGAGTACTTGCGCCGGGCTGCGCGGGGCACGAAATTGCAAACTATGCCTGGATACACCCCGTTGGCGCGGCGCTCCCCCCATTTGCTGCGCCTGCGCCTGGTCAACGAATTTAGAGCCGACGCCATCACTTCGAGAGCTGTACTGTTCGGCAACTGTGATGTATCGCCGTGGGAACAAAAGAATATCGCGTGGTAATCTTGCGCTTCCTCGGGCCAGACGGACGACGCATTCCTAAGCATTTTTTAACCTTTTTTTGATTATTATATGAGTGATTGTAATCGACTAATTAGGTGGAGTCAGACCAAGGATATGGCAAAACCAATCATGTCAAACAGAATTTAGCTGACATCTCTCGAGTTGGCCTGTGACCTTTAAATCCTTATCGCCAATTCTGTTGTGTTTTCACACTTTCACAACATACATCCAATGGACACCAGAGTAAAGTTAACGATGCTTTACTGGGTTTTTCTGTTGGCATTACATTCCATTATTTAACGTGTACATGCCGTTCTACTACACTGCATCAATGTGCCACTTAGCACTACATGTCAATGTATCATTTGCATGACTTACAATTCTTAACTAAACTAAAAGTAGTTCCCATATTTATGTGAACATAACACTGCTAATGACATGGCAAAGTTGCGTTTTGGAGAAGTGATCCCCTGACAGAAGCACAAACTGGGTTTGAACCATGGACCTATAAGAAGAACTGGACAAACAACGAAGGCTGGAACGCACGCCGATATGGGCTTAGCGGTCAAGCTGATGTTGCAAATCATGTGATGCCATGGGGGCCAAAAAGAAATTTCTCCATTGGGAATAATTAAAAAAGACACACTGATAAATCCGTGAATAAATTTTTTGACAGTCACAAATTATCGATACCGAAACTGTTTATTTTTCTCTTTTAAATCATTGATGCCTTGTTCCTTGGCAACGACAAAAAATTTTATTTATATTCAGGCTACGTGAACACTAACGGATATGTAAGCGCGTTCTGGTCTCGAAGTGCTCAAATCAGCAGAGGAGTTCCACAAAGTTCAATTCTTAGCCCTTTGTTATTCTATATTGGCTATCTTTGGATCATTGTAAACTGCACTTATATGCTGACGATACCGTAATTTACTCGACTGCTTCTTTAGTTCAACAGGCCATATCTAATCTGCAGCATGATTTTAACTCTATTCAAAGATCTCTAATTGATTTGAAGCTCGTCTTAAATGAGGACAAAACCAAGTTCATGGTATTCAGCAAAGCTAGAAAAAAAGACCCCTTGATTTTCATATTTGTATCCTGCAGGGTAGCCAAATTGAGCATGTACCCCATTATAAATACTTGCATTTGGCTGGATGACAAGCTGACTTTTTACATGCATATTGAAAATTTAACAGAAAAGATAAGGGGCCCTATCTTACGCCAGAGTCCCTAAACCCATTATTTGGGGATTTAGCACTGCGTAAAAGGCGTTCCTCTGCAAAAGTTGCTATCTTGCACACCTGCCTATATCCCTAAAACACCTGCGCTACCCATTGTATTATGCATAGGCGTGGTTTGGGCATTACGCCAGTTAAACCAATCAGTGTGCCAGGTGCCATTGCCTTTAGGAGCAGGCTGCGCTATCCCAAATCCTCAAACCGAAACCCATGATGGAGAGAGGAGGGTCGCCACGTTTCTCCGAAGACAAAGTTAAATTGCTCGTGCATGAGGTCAAATCCTGACAGGGGAGGATCTGTTTTAGTTAAGTTAATCATGAATTGTATTATTTTATTATTATTATTATTTGACATTGACATATTGTTTAATGTTTGGTATGTAATAAAAAAACCACCAAGCCTACCCCTTTTGTGATGGAAACTGCAAAAAGAAGAAAAAAGAAAAAATGCGCCTCCAATTGAGCTGAGTGGGTGTTGGAATGACCCACTAGCATAGAAATATAGTGCCACAGTAACCCTAACAGCAACGGGCAAAGCATACGGACAGCTGGCAGCGGTGTCTACATCATCTGCAACCAGGTGACATAATTCCGTCACTGCCTGACAGGAGAGGAGCAGTTTTGTCACGCATTCTCGTTCTCTGGGAAATAATACTTAGGGCCAGCGCTAGACCTGAAAATTCGGGAGAAAATATCCATCCCTTTATTGACTACAATTAGTCCTGGCTAATTCTAGATGGTTTTCCCTTATTAACACGTTTTCCAATTCAAGAATAATCAAGTGGCAATTGAAGACACAGCTTCTCTCCCCCATGCGATCTAACAGCGACAAAATAATGGGCTATATTCAGTATAGAAAAATAATTTAATTAGAAATAGGTCTATGCACTGGCACTCAGCAACGGTAATTTTTTTTTCCAGCGAGAGCGGCATTTCAGAAGTCTTTTGCGAATGAAGGTAATTTTGGCGACAAGTAGGCTACACACACCTGTTTTTGCGGCACGGTCACACAACTTGCTGTAAAAAAAAAATAGACAGCAGTCCGATTGGAAAATGTAAACGGATGAAACCACGTACTTGTCACCAGAATTACCTTCATTCGCTGAAGAGTTCTGAAATGCCGCTCTCGCTGGAAAAAAGTTATGTCGCTGAGTGCCAGTGCATAGACCTAATTATAATTAATTATTTTTCTGAACTGAATGTAGCCCATTTGTCGCTGTTAGATCGCATAGGGGGAGAGAAGCCGTGTCTTCAACTGCCAAATGGGTAGCGGGTGGTTTGAGGACCCGCTATACGCTTTCCCTAACCTGTGTGGTCAAGATAGCAATTGTAGGGAAAGCGCATAAACACGCCCACGGGCACACCTCCAGGCACAAATAAAGGATTCGGCATAATGTATAGCGGGTAGTGTGGCCGCAAGATACCGTTTAGGGATTGTGGAAGCTGCTAAATGCGTAATTCACGGGTAGCGGGTAGTGGCAACGGGTAGGGCAGTGTGAAAGATAGAACCCATGGAGTAAAATAGGCTTTTTATACAGAAATAGGGCTTGTTTCAATTTCGAAAATAAAAAGAAGATTGTGCACTCAGTAATACTCCCCATGCTTGATTATGGTGATGTGATTTATAGAAATGCATCTACTTCTGTTTTAAACCTTTAGATTGTATTTGCCAGCAGCCATACCACTATTCGATCTGCTCCAGCCGCGTGGCTGAAGCTAAGCAGGTGTGGGCTTGGTCAGTACTTGGATGGGAGACCACCGAGGAAAACCTAGTTGCTGCTGGAAGAGGTGTTGGTGGGCCAGTAGGTGGCGATCTTCCCTCTGGCGGAATAATCCCCAATGCCCCAGTGCAGTGACGGGGACACTGTACTGAAGGAGATGCCATCTTTTGGATGAGACGTTAAACCGAGGTCCTAACTCACTGTGGTCATTAAAGATCCTGTGACACTCTTCGATAAGAGTAGGGGGCTCCCCGGTGTCATGGCTAAAGTCCCAACCTGGCTCTTTCGACCTGCCACCTAATCATCCCCTGATCCAATTGGCTGTGCAAATTGCCCTCTTCCTCCCTACCTAAACCCCCAGGGCTCCCTTGAAAAAGAGATTTCAATCTCAACGGGACTTCCCTGGTTAAATAAGGGTTAAAAAAAAAAAAAAAAAAAAAAAAATTTATCATTCTGCAACTAGATTTATCACTGGTCTTGATTTCCGCACACACCATTGTGTTTTATACAAGTCAGTAGGGTGGGGGTCAAAAGCTAGATGAGACTACCACTGGTTTTTATTTGTTTATAAATGTGTTTTAATGAAAATCCCTCTATATCTAGCTAGTCTACTTCCGTGGCGAGTGGGTTGCCATGGGACACGGTCACAGGACTCAGTGTCTCAGTGTTCCTCGTGTAAGAACAGAGCTCGGTAAGACAGAATTTTATTATAATGTCCCACACACCTGGAACCAGTTGCAAGCTGAACTGAAATTGTAAGAACTGGTTCCTTTTGGACATTTTAAAACTGATCAAATCATTTTATCAAGAGAATTGTTGTTGTTTTAGTGAATGTTTCCCCTTTAATAATGGCTTTTTTTTTTGTTCTACAAATGTCCTTGAAAACTGTGTTATTTTAATTGTTTGTAATGCAGGGCCCAGCTGAAATGGAGACATGGTCTCAGTCAGGCCCCCTGCTTAAATAAATCTAAATAAATAAATAAATAAAATACCAGAAATGCTACAATATCCAAAATTGGTGTCCTAAAGTGAGTTTTCACATAGATTCTGAATCTGAAATCGAAAATTTCCTATCTTTTGTGGTTTAAGAAATATTTGGGGGTTACCCCTTTTTTAGGCCCTTAGAACCCAATGAGGCTCTGAATAGACTTTTTTTTTTCATTTTTGTTGTGCGGATGTCTGCATGCATCAACTTGATCATATAAAAAATTTGTGGAGGTGTTTTTCCTGGTTTTAAATATATTAGGGCGTTTTGTACTAGTAATACCAGAGGTCTGCTATATTCATGAAAACAAACAAAATTAATTTAATCCAAACTTTTGCAATACAAGTACAAGTACAATTCCCAAACCCATGTTCCCTATTAATCGTCTAAAAGCTCTGTAGTATATTCAATTACTTATGCCGGTACTGTAGTACTGGGTGTTAAAAAAAAAACATTGCCCAGTTGAAGGTGTAAATAATACGAAAATTAGTCGTTAAATGCCAATTTTTTTCTCTGGACTAGAAACTAGAAGCTAGGGCAATTTTGTCCAGATGCACCAGTGCAAATTCCGTCCTGCACTATTACATAACAGCCAGTTCAAGACAGTTGACAGTTTTAGGGTTAGACTTGCCTGACAATGCATTTAACTTTCAACTTCCCATATGTCAACCGCAATGCAACGTTGCATTCTGTGGAGGGTGCCTGAAAGCAACCTTTTCGCTCTGGTAGTTAAGTCGCGATGGAAATAATTTTACTACCTACAGAATTGGGCCCCATTCTCGATTTCATTCATAAAACCACAGGAAACTTGAAACTATTGTGTGATTCATCGGTCTGTGGAACCAATGCGCGCTATACATTGCCAGCGCGAATAGGTGGCTTTAAAGGACCCATTACCTGGTATTTATACACCCATTAAAAATAAGTGATTTGGGTCTAAAACATAATGTTTTGCGGTAATTTGCAAAAATTACGCAACATTTATATTTATTTTGCCCTTTTTATCAAGCCAATCTTGCTCTCGCGAGAAAATTTCGAGATTTTGACTCGGCTGGAAGATAGAGGCATAGCCCAGCGGAGGGGGTGGTGCGAGGGAAGAGGGTGGGAGGAGGGAGGAGTGGCTTGAAAGCACAGCCATAGCAACGCGCGCACAGTAACACAACGTGTGACCTCACAATGGCTGAATCTATCGACCATTCTGGGTGGCTCTGATGTGCTCCTGCCATCTGAGTGCAATGTACTGAGCCCTCTGTGAGATGTACTGGCAAAATAGCCTAAAAACAGGGGGAATATAAATGTCACATTTAAGCTAACATTAGTACATCTAAGTTCCATGATCATATAATCAAGAGTAACACGCTGCGTTTGGACAGGATAAAAAGACAATAATATACAGCATCCATCAACAAATTAACAGAATATGCAAGGTTATTGCTGGCTTAAATTAACTGAGCTAGCTAACGTTAGCTTTTTGCAAGCGGAAATTTAGCGTATGTTTGAAGCATTATTTTGCCTGCTTAATGACATCATAGCATAGTGTTTCTGACATCTATAGATTCCTTAGGATGTCTAGTTTCATATGATGTGTGTATCTTCACTGTAGCTGAAAGTGAGCCCACTACAGCTATGGAAATACGGCATGTCAGGTGAGCCCTCGGGCTGCGAGGGAACCGTTTACGTATTGGGTACAACCTACTGTTAGTACATCTAAGTTCCATGATCATATAATCAAGAGTAACACACTGCGTTTGGACAGCATGAAATGACAACAATATAGCAACAGCAACCCATCAACAAATTAACAGAATGTGCACGGTTATTGCTGGCCTAAAATAATTCTGCTAGCTAACGTTAGCATAGCTTTTTGCTAGCTGAAATTTAGCGTATGTTTGGAGCATTATTTCGCCTGCTTACCGACATCATAGCCTAGCGTTTTTGACATCTATAGATTCCTTAGGTTGTCTAGTTTCATATGATGTGTGTATCTTCACTGTAGCTGGAAGTGAGCCCGCTACAGCTATGGAAATACGGCATGTCAGGTGAGCCTGTGGGCTGTGAGAGTAACGTTTGCGTATTGGGTATACTGCCAAGTTACTTTTGAGCTGCACCACTCTCCATCCAATAGCTTACGGTAATGTAATGATAACATTGAAGTTGGGGGAACAAAGTTGTCAGCTAATGCGAAAGTTGACATTTTCAGTCAACAGGGCTCTCAAGTTTTGAATGCAGGCTAGAGTGAGATTTTCTTTTGGGGGGTGATGCATGACACTCCCGTTTTCAAAGGTGCACAGTACTTAAGTAGTTTTTTTTTTGAGGATTTATACTTTACTTAAGATTTTTTTTTTTAACCGGGACTGTTACTTTTACTCTACTACATTTAAAAGATAAAAAGTATACTTTCACTTCGTTACTTTGACACTGGCAACTTAGTTACTCGTTTCAAATTAAAATATTTATTTAATTTATCATTTACGGATTATCTGGATTTGGGGTGTTCGAGAAGAACAATAGTGTATCTTTGTGCAGATGTGTCTGCCAGTGGACGTGGAGCTGCAAATTTATGCACGCAGTTACAATATTCTATCACTAGATGGCACAACAGGATCAGTTATTGAATATTCATAACTGCCAGTCAATTCAAACAAGAGAAAGTGAGTCTTCATCATCCCCCCATATGAAATTGGTCACACTTTCTGTCTCCTACGTGGGCGCGGTCGCAGAAGTTTTGTGCGCGTTGTAGGCTATTTGCAGAATGAATGTTGACCGGGTTATCCGTCGCATCTTGTTGTCAGAAGTGGTAGCTCAAGTAGGTGAGCAATTAAACGTTGGGATATACAAGTATCTATCTTATATCTGCATGTTGCGTGTATATTTCCTTTTACTTTGCTTCATCAACCATTTAACACAACACAGCTAACAGCTGTATTCAGCATTACGAATATGCGTTAGCTGGCCAGCTACGGCATTCGCGAATGTTATTTGACATGAGCTTAGCTTAAAAATTTGATTTGCACTTGCTAGTGTTTACTCTTGGATGTTGCGGTACCACCTGTGACACCGGATCGGAGCAGGGTTTGTTTTCAGCCAAAATACACTACATGGAGGGCAGAGAGCCCCCACTCTCCCCGTAACAAGTTACAAGTCAATTAATTTAACCATAACCGTCCAAAGCTGTTAAACTGAGGTAAAAAATGATCCATAAAGCAAATATCCTGCATAGTTCCTCGCCTTTAATAAGCAGCTGTTGCAAAAAAAAAAATTAAGTGATGAAGTGATTACCTGATTTTGGGCTTCCACTTCCAGCTCTTTGACGTGGGCACACAATAGCAGCATTTGCGCGCATGTGGAAGAGGTGATTACGGCGCTGCTATTTCACCTGGCAACAAGAAATACGATTTTCTGATTGGCTGATAGGTTGCTGATTCAAGCAGAGTAGTCTGCTGTCGCCTCATCCATTCATAGATTACTAATCTCTTTTATATACAGTCTATGTTACTAATGTGCGGCGAGTTTTATCACTTCTCAGCGTGAGAAATGTCAGGTGTGACTTATTGAAATGCGTGTCTCACGCTCAATGCGTGAGACTTAAAAGCCCTGAGACAATGTTAAAGTGGCAGGTTCCGTAGTGTTGGAACAACACCTTTCTGGAGGCGCAGTTTTTAGCTAAGCCAGCTTTGTACTGGCCTAAGTTGCAGAAAGAGTCCGACGTGAAATGAGCACGCAGGAATAGGTTTGTGACAGGGGCTTCAGGAACATTATCAGCAAAAATAAATCCAATCCACTTGTTCCTCTGCGATTCATCGCTCGATGGAATGTTAAAAACGTTTTTATGTGGATTCTGGCAGCCAACTACAGAGCATTAGTGTTCACCATAACCTTAAGCTCTTGTCTCCGATATTTGTCTTCAGCGTGTTTGCGGAAAACAGTGGGCGCGGTTTGCTACTCCCAAGCCACACCTCGACTCCTCCTCTGCGCTGTTCATGTCATCAGGGTGCCCAAACTGAAATCTCCAATTTTCATGCCTCCGGTGTAGAAAGCCTCCGGATGAGGAAAATAGAGAGGAAGGAAGCTGCTTTGACTCGAAAACTTTTCAGATTTTGTCAGAGTGAGGGATGACTAATGTATGCATGCAATAACTGGGAAAAATGTGTTTTCCCGGAAATGGATCCTTTAAGAAGTCCCCCTGAGTCCTAATTGATGCAAACAGTTACAAGTTAATGTAACGTTCACCCAGATTACATGTATGTGACCGACAACACAGTCACAATCATTGGCACTCCACTCAAATCAATGGTGAACCAGCGGTCTGCAGGTAACATGGGTGAAGTCAATGAGCTGAAAACTTTCAACCATTGAAATAGTCTCTTCACCTAGTTTGCAGCATCGTCTAGCTGCAGTGGTTGGGACTGGATCAGGAACAACACAGAGTACATTCACAAATGGAACATGGGATTCATCACGAGTATGTGGCCATGAAAGAATGTTATGGGAACCTTTCCATCGATGCATGAAATTAACTATCATATCACAGTATTCATCTGACCTTGCCAAAATGCACCCAATATACCAGTTATCATCACACACAGCCGCGACATATTGCCCTGGCGTCAAGGCAGTCAAATCCGGATTGTTGCAGCGGTCAGGACCTGATGCAACCTTCACATGAGTGCTCAAACTTGACCTGTCCTCAGACAACTGTGACATCTTCAATTCGTAATGTGACACAGGAATAAACCTGTGGTGACTCCTAGTACCAGCCACTGTTTTGGCTGACGTCATCCGTGCCTCAAGCATCAAGCCATGGGCCTCAATGGCCTCTTTTGAAACAAAGACCATTTTTATCCCTGTTATATGGTCATCAGCCCACTTAAAAAGTGAATAATACTGAAAGCTAAACATGTTAAAAGAAAACTGGTTTTGGAATGAAGATGAGGAGTTCTTTAGTTATTGCATGGATACTGAAATCAAGATGGCTGCCGTAGCGGCCATAATGGATATCGCACGGCGCTGGTTTTCAAAAGGAACCTTCCTCTTCCCACCCCGCATACATCACCAAGAAATGAGATGGATCAGACAAGGCGATCTTTAGTTATTGTGTGGAAACTGAAATGAAGATGGCCGCCATGGCGGCCATACTGGATATCACACAGTACTGGTTTTCAAAAGGAACCTTCCTCTACCCACCACCCACACATTCCCTAGAAATGAGATGGATTGGACAAGGCATTCGTTAGTTATTGCATGGAAACGAGAAGTTTACGACGGACGGACGGACGGACGGAAAGGGGCATTGCCATGATGCCCCCTGCTCATTCGAGGCGGTGGCATAATAATAATAATAATAATAATAATAAAAACATCATTGGGGTTCAAACCAAAAAGGGTAAAATTGCTGGAGCCCAATTTGCTTGTATGTTGTTGTCAGTAACAGCTCTTTAATTTGGCAAAAGAACTACATCAACAATTGTGCCTTTGAGAGGTAAAGTGGGCTATCCCACAGATCCATTGTTTTGAGAAAATGAGATTTGACGTTAAAACAGTTTGAAAAATTCAGGATGCTCTAAAATTGCTCTGAAAATACTCTTTTATACTAAAAATCACTTTAAAACCTTTATAAAAATAAAGATGATTTTCAACAAGAAAATACAGATTTCTCAGCAACTGTACATCCAATTAACTTCATATTTGGCAGTTTTCTTCATTTTGTGATGATCTGTGTTTCTACAGAGCTCTTTTTGCAATATGTACCTCTGAATATGAGCAAATCAAAATATGCATATTTAACTGTTTCCCGCTGAAATTGATTTAGGGGGGTTAAAATCAATACTAGAATATAGAAACCTGGAAAAAACCTCTGCAGTGACATGTTTTTTCTTTCACATTACAGCTGAAATTATAACCAAACACTGTTTATTTATCTCAATAACTGTGAATCTCTAAGTATCTATATATTCATTAAAACAGCTGTTGCCATGTCAACCACTGATGTGATGCTACAGAAACTCAGTGTTTTAAATTTAATTTCTAATGGAATTATTTTGACAATAATAATTCTTAGTTTAAAAAGTGAATATCTTGGAAAAATGTTTGCTGAACTATAAGTCCCCTTAAATGCATTTTATCAGTTTGTGGTCAAAAATACTTTGAACATGGTACTTGCTCACTGATTGTCTGCATTAAGCACAGGAATTGCCAAAACAATCATTTTTATTTGCGTATATGCTGTGCTCCCAGAAAATCTGTAGTCACTGTAGGTGTTTCCTGGTAAAACTAGACCCCATGCTGGCATAATGAAATTAAATGGACATAATAAAACAGTCTTGGAAGTATGGAGATAAATATAATTTACTCATGACATAAAAACTTGGTCTCTTTGATTGATCATACGTGCTCATTTTTAAAGAATCAGAATAAGTTTAATTCGCGTAATATGAAATCATGGTAATATAGATGTGGGAGATTCAAATAATTTTCAATTTTTAATCAATGCATTTAGTTACAGCTGTGTTAATTATCATCTCTTTGCTAATTACAAACAAATCAAAGATAATATATTTGCCTATAACTCAGATAACATTCTTGCTTTGTTTCATGTACTCATATTCACAAATTTATGTCGAGAGTAAATGCAATGTAACAGACAATCACAAGCATACATCTCATGTGCTTAAATTGTGCTTACATGTGGCTCAGGGGAAGAGCTTCGGCAGCAGATGCAGGGAAATTTTTTCAGCCATGGCAGCTGCTTAATCAGGGAGATGTAGAGAAGGGGTTGAGAGATGGAACTGAAAGCCATCAGACTGGTTAGAATCATATCAAATGTGCAGATTTCTTGCAAATCAGGAAAAAGACGAATGAGACTGATAAAAACTGCAGGCAGGTAATGAAACACGATGATGCCCAGATAGATTTGCACAGTTCTGAGGGCTTTCTTTTTCATGGGGTGCATCTTCTCCTTGCCCAAGACCGACTTCCTCAGACTCCATATGATAGAAACGTTGCAGTAAGCCATAATGGTGAAGGCGGCCAGGATCAGCCCAATGTAGATATAATATTGGATGTTGGATTTGGTGGTGAGCACTGTCCTGCTGACGGCAAAGGCTATCAAGAGCCCCCAAACAAGCATGGAAATAGCAACTCTGATCTTTTTATCCTCGATGCTGGTGAACACAATGGGGTGAACCACAGCCATGTAGCGGTCCAGGCAAATGCAGGTGAGAAAGAGTGGGGAGCTGTTTTTGATCCCAGTGGTAAAGTCCAGTACATACATGAAATACCCGAATCTGAGTATGTCGAAACCAAAGCAGCAGATGGGGCTCATTATGCAAAACCATGCATCAGCGAGGGCCAGGCTGAAGATAAAGTGATTGGAGGTGGAAGAGTCACTCTTCTCTCTGGCCACCAGCCACATTACCATGATGTTGGCAGGGTAGCCCACTACAAGGTTGATGCTCCTTTCAATAAACAGAAACACAAACCCAGCAGGGTGGTATGTGCATAGTGTTAATGTGTCCAAGAGTTGGGGACTGGATCCTGAAGAGGAGTGGTTGAAGGGTAGGCTAGAATCGATGACAGAGCTGTTCATTTTGGTTTGATTTTATCTAGCAGGTTTGAGGGTTGATGATCCTTAGAAAAGAGAGTGAATGTAAGTTACATGGTCAAGCCTAACTGAACTCACCACTTAAACTGACTGCGAGGCTAAATTATGTTCTTAAGCTGATTCCAGCATTATTTTACATTATTCTTCTCTCCAAAGTATTCCTCATCATAACACATTTACAGCATAATAGAGATGGAAACACTTATACTGGCCTATTTTGCACAAAGTTAAGCTCTCTCTTTTGAGAAGTTATTCATGTCAAAGAAGACCTGGAAAATTGTGTTGCATTGTTACACTGAAGGATAGTTTTTGTTTTCTGGGAAGACGACCTCCATCCAGAGAAAACTCTCTCTCCTCTGAGACACCAGCTTTACTCTTTGAAACTGCACTGGAGCTTCCCGAGGTGGAGACAGTGTTCCCAGAAGACAAGGTTTGCCCTTTGGCTCTATATTTTACTGTCTGCAAAAGCCTTTCACTCAAGCACGACATAAGAAATTTAAGAGAGGTTTATCAAATTGAAAAAATGAGTAACTTACCTGAGAAACTGCAATAGCTTGACATACACTCCTGAAGTTCAGACAGCTTCCCGAGGTGGAGACAGTGTTCCCAGAAGACAGGGTTTGCCCTTTGGGTCTATTGTATTACAGTCTGCAACAGTCTCTCACTCAAGCACAGCTTAAGAAATGAGAGAGTGGTTCATCAGATTGAAAGAAAGAATTAGTAACTTACCTGAGACACTGCAATTGCTCGACACACACTCCTCAAGGTCTGTATCCTGATCACCTGTTTCCAGGAGGGTTATGTTTTTATTCAATATCGTTTCACTTCGGAAAATAAATCAATTTGAGTGGTTTGCAAGCAGGGCAGATGACAGCCAGTCACAAATCCAAAGAGGAAGCAACAGCACTTGGAGTGACTGTACAATACCCTGTCACCACAGGATTATATTTAAGGATGGGTGGGTGTGCAAGAGGGGGTTGGGTTTGCAGAGTGAGTTTGTGATGTGACAAACAGATCTGCAGTAAAACAGAGGAGGGGCTAAAAGGAGGGGTAGATGAGTACCCCCCTATCCCTGTTCTAACAATATATTATTTGTCAGTGATGCAATCCAAGAAGTGCATCCCAGACAAACAAGTGACGCAATGCAGTCAGCCAGCTGGTGCACAAGTGAGACTGTGTAACCTGGTGTAAGGTCTTACACATGAAACCACAACGGTTCATCAAAGCAGACACAAACAATTCTCTTTCATCCTCACAAAGAAAAAAATTGAGCACTCAGTTACAGTAAATGTATTTCTGCAGATAATATTAGGTACATTTGAGACAGTTTGACTTTTGAATCAAAATGTTTGGCAATTAGGAGGTTGCAGTTTACAAGTACTTTTCTTTACTTTCACTACATAGACTTCACTAAAGCCTGGCATCTGTTCCAGGAGGTCTATTGTCCTGTAGGTTTCCATGCAGATCCTCAGAGAGGAGAACATAATCAAAGCTGAGAGATCGGAGTCAAAATTTGCCAAAATTTTTTTTGCAAAAAAAAAAAAATTTCATATCAATAATTTCTTAACCCCATTATTTGAAGACTAATGGCATTAATAAACAGTAGTATAACAATAACTATCACAAATGAACTTTTATTCTACTTTCTCTTTACATTCATAGTCAAATTTTGCATTTACAGTGACATCAATTTGTGACATTTGTTACATGGCATCTTCAGCCACCAGAAAATCAGACTTCTGTTCATCCAAAATTGAATCAGTGGACATAAGGTTATAAAAATTAAATTTATGAAATCACAGGATTTGGAAATAAAATATAAACACACACTTTATTATGAATTGTTGTTTTTAGTGTTCACGTGCATTATGTGTGTCTGTCAAAAATTTACGCTGGTGAAATTTTTTCAATTATTGGGTTTTGTTGATAATTTTCGTCAGTGAAAGTCCATGGAGATCTTCAAATGAATAAATGACTTGCTATGAAATGATTTAAACAGCTATAAGTCAAGATTGATATGTAACACTTGTAAAACTTCAGAGCCCTGCTATATCAAGTGTAGTAGCCAACAACGATTTTGGATTTAGCAAATAGACACCTTTGAGTAAGTTACAAGTTTCCAGACATACCTTTACTTTGCACATGTTGTTTCAACTTTCCATAAGCCAACTGGGTCCCTGTGGATCTGCTGGTGCATCCTGACAGTGTAAACTGCGTGCCTATAGAGGCCTTGATCACAGCTGTCTGGGTAGAGACGTTGACTTGGTCTGCTTCTCGTGTGTTTCTCGGCGGTTTGGGGGTGGGCGTCGTGGGCGTGTTTAGAGCGGATTCTTCCTGATTCATCACAAGTTTTATACATTCCTCTTGATTGGCTTGAAATCATAACAAAAGAATTTTGACAGATCTCGCAAAGTTCTCGTTACGAGGCGTTCCGAGAGGCAGAAAATCACGTGAATTCCCGTTTGAGAATTACGACAGAACCCCAATGTGTCATTTTTGACAATTTTTTCGACGTTCTGCATGGAGGTGGAAGCTTATAGAATTGTCAGAATGTCAAAAAGCATGGATCAGCATCATATGTCTCCTTTAAAAGCAACGGAGGAGCTGAAAAGCTTAGAGAGTAAAGAAAGTGGGCATTTGAGGCTCTGGCTTTCAAAGGCAAAAAATTGACTTGCTTGGCCATGATGATCCTCATGTGGCAAGCAGTTTTCATTTGGAGCGAGACACGGAAGCAGTAAGATTGACGTTAAATTAATAGGCTATCGCAAGTATGCGTTCATTTCAAATTTGCTTGTGCTTACAAAACGACCCCACTGATGGACGATTTATTAGCCTACTATTTAATGCATTTTGATACATTGTTTCATGGTGCCAAATGAGCTTTGTCCTGGAATACAGTAAGACACTCCCAACTTTCCATCCCAAAGCCCTGTCTTGATGTTCAGAATCAGCTGTCATTAGACTTGCAACCAGCGAGTACAGTGGTTCTGAAGCTAGTGGACTATGCTATGCCCTTTAGAGACTGTAAGATATGCAACGTTATTTTAAAAACAATAAGTACGAATTGATCCAAATAATGCAATGGTCTCATTGAAAAAAATCTAAATGGCCCTAAAGTCACATTTCTTTTGCATTTTCATTCATGTAATAATAATAATAATAATAATAATAATTCTGTAAAAATAGTTTGTATGCTGACAATGTTATGTTTTTAAGTTAGGACAGTATCATTGTACTTAATTTACTTCATGGCATCTTTAGGATAAATAGGATCTTTAATAAAAATAGGATTTGCTTCTTTTAGGACAGTACCCCCAACAAATTTGGAGTGTTTATGAAGCATTAAAGCCTCATCTTTCAGAAACATTCAGGAAAAAAGACCATTACAGCATTTTACAAACTTTTTCACAAGCTGTTGAGGATGTTATCCGTTACTAAACCTGGTTTAGGGACTTTGGGGGGGAGTGACTTGCTGATCTGTTAATATCTGTTAAAATCACAGATGCATGTAGCCACTGGGTTTGTGTGTTAGATATACACTATAATTATGTTGTTGTAGGCTAACTGGTGTTATATAAACTCAAAAACTAATAATATCAATGTTTTATGGGAAATACGGTCCAATGTGATGTTAAAATGCATACTTTTTTGTCAAATAGCGTGAAATTTTTTTGGCCGGCCACAACCTCCCCATCCCCACCCCCTGGAGAGTGGGCCGGTCAGGTATGAATTTACTGACCATTCTTTTGCCCCAGTCCGGCCCTGTCAATGTACAACCCCAATTCCGAAATAGTGTAAATTGTGAATAAATTCAAAATGCAATGACTTACAGATCACATGAGCCAATATGTTATTTACAATAGAACATAGATAACATTTCAAACATTGAAACTGAGACATTTTACATTTTTATCCACAAAATGAGCTTATTTCAAATTTTCTGGCTGCAACAGGTCTCAAAAAAAGTTGGGACACAGGTAAAAAAAAAAGGGCTGAAAAAGCAATTAATATATAAGAGAATCAGCTGATAGAACATTTAGCAAGTAATTAAGTTAACTGGCATCAGGTGTGTAACATGATTGGCTATAAAAGGGATGTCTTAGAGAGGCTGAGTCTCTCAGAAGTAAAGATGGCCAGAGGCTCTCCAACCTGTGAAGGCTTGCATAAAAAAATTGTGGAATACTTTAAAAACAATGTTCCTCAACGTCAAATTGCAAAGGCTTTGAAGATCTCATCATCGACAATGCATAACATCATCAAAAGATTCAGAGACACTGGAAAAATCTCTGTGCCAAAGGGACAAGGCCGAAGACCTTTACTGGATGCCCGTGATCTTCGGGCTCTCAGACGCCACTGCATCACTCACTGGCATGATTCTGTCATTGACATTACTAAATGGGCCCAGGAATACTTCAAGAAACCACTGCCTGTAAACACAGTCCGCCGTGCCATCCACAGATGCCACCTAAAACTCTATCATGCAAAAAGGAAGCCATTGTTGAGCATGATCCAGAAGCACCGCCGTGTTCTGTGGGCCAAGGCTCATTTAAAATGGACTGTAGCAAAGTGGCAAAGTGTCCTGTGGTCAGACGAGTCCAAATTTGACATTCTTGTCGGAAATCATGGGCGTCGTGTCTTCTGGGCTAAAGAGATGAAAGACCACCCCTCCTGTTATCAGCGTTCAGTTCAAAAGCCAGCATCTCTGATGGTATGGGGATGCATTAGTGCATATGGTGTGGGACACTTGCATATTTAAAAAGCATCATGAATGCTGAAAGGTATATAAAGGTTTTAGAGCAAATTATGCTCCCCTCCAGACGACATCTATTCCAGGGAAGGCCTTGTGTATTTCAGCAGGAAAATACAAAACCACATACTGCAGCTATTACAACAGCATGGCTTGGTAGTAGAAGAGTCCGTGTGCTGAACTGGCCTGCCTGCAGTCCTGATCTTTCACCGATTGAGAATATTTGGCTCATAATTAAATGAAAAGTCTATCAAAGGAGACCCAAAACTCTCCAGCAGCTGGAAGCCTGTATTAAACAAGAGTGGGATCAAATTCCAATGGCTAAACTTAAGAAACTTGTCTCCTCAATGCCCAGACGCCTCCACTCTGTGTTAAAAAGAAGAGGGCATGCTACACCCTGGTAAACAGGCCCCTGTCCCGACTTTTTTGACACCTGTAGCAACCATCAAGTTTGAAATGAGCTCTTTTTGTGGATTAAATTGTAAAATTTCTCAGTTTCAACATTTGCTATGTTATTTCTGTACTATTGTGAATAAAATACTGCCTGGAGTGATTTGAAAGTCATTGCGTTTTGATTTTATTTCACAATTTATACTTTGTCCCAACTATTTTGGAATTGGTGTTGTATATAATGCTATTTACGCATTTTTAATATTATTAAGCATGGCAGAATACATGGCTGATCTATTAAGAAGATTTTATGATGCATTCAGATCTTACTATCCCCACATTTTTTCATTTCTAGCAAATTCATCTATTTCAATACCTGTTTGTTAAACACAGGCATACTATGACTATTAAAAAACAATGCGTAGTACATCCAACAAAGAAGTAAGCTGTTCAACACACAGGCTTTTATTGTGAAATTCAACTGCCACTGTTGCAACATCCAACAAAGATGTGAACTGTTCACTGCTCATGTTTTTAATATGAACTTCCAACAACCATTAGTAAAGTAACATCCGGCAAAGAAGTGAGCTTTTTAATACACAGGCTTTTAGGAGCCAACCAACAGTAGATGTGAATCATTCACTTTTTCACTCTTTTAGACATCAAAAACATAAACACATCTGAAGCATTTAAGTACTGCATAAACCTCTGTTAGTCACTGGAGTCAGTTTTCCCAACGCTCGTGCTGATAACGTGGAATGATAATCACTGAAATAGTCTAAACAACTAGTTCCCAGCCAATCCGGCTAACTTCATGTTTATCACTTTGGTTTGTTTTTAAAATGTCAGTTTAAAAAGAACTGGACCAGAAATCATTGGAAAAATTGATATTTTCCCCCATCTTTACCAAAAAAAATGAACCACAGTAAAGGTGTGAAAACATACTGAAGACATTTTGAAAGGCAATGTGTCCAATTGTTTGGCTGGTAGTGTATAACGGCAGACAATTTTGATTCTGCTGAGCAATGCAAAGTAGTCTGCATTTTCAAATTACTGTCTGTAAAGTTTGCAACTTGAAAAACAAATTTTGTAAAGATATGTTTTAAGCGTTAAGAGTGAAGTCTGCATTATGGTGAATAAAAAGCTGAATAAATAAAGCATTTCTCTTCATTTTTGACCTGATAAATTCCTGTCCAAATGTTTAATTTATCTGAAGTTTAAGATATGTATGATGTGCATTAATTATATTTTGTAATATGTGCTTGAAAAAAAAAAATTAAAATTTATATATATATATATATATATATATATATATATATATATAAAGGGATAATCAACTCGTTGATGTGCATTACACGGTTTTAAGGCACGGCGCGGAGGCGAATAACCACCCGCGGAGCGAAGTGCCTTAAAACTGTGTAATGCACACCTACGAGTCAATTATCCCGCATATATAATGGTCATTTGCCAGCAATATCAAATCAAAGCATTCAGAAATTTTTGGTGAAAGTTTTACGCTTAAAAAAAAAGAGCTAGTTATCATTAAACAGGCGCTGCGCCTTCTCATAGCCAATACTATAGGCCATGCTAAACTGAACCAGCTAACTTAGTTCAGCTCACCTTCAGGAGAAAGAATTTTTCGCAGAAGCTAACAGCTTTCTGCCATCTAATAATTTGGTAACAGATTCCAGCTGAAACAGAGATTATGCATAACACCACATTATGCGCGATCATGCAGACTGTAGCAAACTTGCTACCTGCAATTACAATGAATTTATGACGGTTTCCCTAGAGCCAGCGAGCTAAAATCAGTCTGTTGTCACAGCATGTAGCTAGCAAACTGTCAACAGTTGCTGATACATGAAGTGGACATGTTAGCTTCCTTTGTAACTGTGCACTATTACTAATGTTTAATGAATAAAGCGTGATTACTTCGCTGCTTAAATATTTACGGTTATTATCGCTGGAGTACCTATTGTTAAACACCTGGCGGGACACAACTTTATGATGCCGCCAAATTTTCTGGAGATAAATGAGTAGCTAGGTTTCTGATATACCCAGCCAAATGCCAGTGCTCTAACATTGCTATGGTTACAGGTTGGCTAGTGGATGAATTTCGAACTACCGTAGCCAAACTACCTGTGCAGTTCCACGGTTTTAATCAATACCTGCCAGCCAATCAGAAAAGAGTATTCACCCAGGCCATGGTATATATATATATATATATATATAGACATGTATTGTCAAAGATATGTTGCCCCTTACCATTTATTCAAATGTATTTTATAATATATTACATTATATTTTTCAATACATCGTAATATATTTTTGTTCCGTAAGTGTACAATTTGACAGTCACAAACTCTTAAGCATTTTAACCTCGTCCACTTATACTTGTCATCGGAGGGATTGTAACAGGCATTGTGCCATTTTTCCTCTCCCTGCCAAAGTCCCATTCCCCCGCTCGTGAACGCGCTTTCGCTATACACTACAATCGATTTCGTTGGCATAAACGTCGACAAGGATTGCTTTTATTTTGTGATGCAAACACGATAATTCAAATGAATATGCAAATAAATTCATAAAAAACTCACAATCTCATAAAACCTATTGGCGGGCTATTTGTAACGTTTTATATCGTGCTTTACAGACTTCAATTCTATCATAGCAAACATTATAACTTCCGTGGTGGAATTTACGCGTCCATGAAATAAAGTTTATCGCTGTTGAGTATTTAAATAAATAATAATAAACAGAATAATTTGACATGTTCGAATGACGGAAGCGCGCCATTACAAAGGGGAAAAACTCGACACAGTTATAAACTGACTGAATTTAACCGTTAAATCAGCGCATTGTTTCCTGGTTATTTTACCTGTAGGTGGAGTCCTGAGCGCATTTCACAGTGATTTACACTTTACATACATGGAACTCTTGTAAATTTGTGATAAAATTACAGTTAAATTAACTGGCAAAAAAAGGTGCAAGTTTATAACAGTGTATGTACTAAATCTTCTGCCAACAACAATTAAAGGAAATCATCAGCCAATAAACAGTGGTGTGTAAAATCTCAGAAAGCCTTGCATAATGTGATATTTAGCATCAATATTAGGCCCACCCTTTGCCTTCAAAATCTTGAGTATGATTTTTGTTCTGTGTCTGGAGGGATATTGGCCCATTCTTTCAAGACAGTCTCCAGTGTTTAAGGATGAAAGAGGAGGAGATCAAGTTGGCTCTTTGCACTCCTGAACTTTCCATTCAGGTTCAGTTAAGTTTGGTGATTTTCTCAGTTTTTCAGAAATTTAACTCGTGCCTTTGGTGCCAATGACGCACCACTCAGGATCTATAAAGGGTTAAAAAAGAGAATACATGAAATAAAAAAGAGCTTTTTATTGGGAGTTAGAATATCCCACTGTACCAACGCCATATCAAGGAAAGGTAGGTTGTAAGGAGAAGATGCCACTACACAGACTTCAGTTGTCCAAGACTGGAGACCTGTAACCCTAATCTGGTTTGGATTTTCAGGGGTTAAATTTTAGATGAAGACAAAAGCCAGGTGCTTGGAAATCACCTTGTGTGTGTGGAAGCCCCTTTCCATTGATATCCTGGAACTAGAAGACTGCTGGACTTCTGAAATTTCTGCAACATATCAACATTAGCAAGTAATGGGGTAACCAGGTTAACAAAGAAAATTCCGTTTTTAAAGGGTTAATTCAGACAAACCAGAAGAGTCACGCCTGTGCAGATCTTTACACCTGTTAAAAGTTCCACTGTCTGAAGATCTTGTTTATGTCCAGTTTCTTGGTTGTCTGGTTATGGCGCTATGAAGCTCCAAAAACACCTTCCGAGACAATGTGTGCACGGATTTTCGTCATAAATTGCCAAAAAGTGCATTTTTAAAGCTTTCTAAATCATAAATGGCTTATGATAAATACTTCTCAATCAAGATCCAGAACTAGAGTTCCTAGAAGTATAAGAACCTTGACTTATAACTTCCTTAGACAATGGCAAGCCTAGAAAATCCCCTTCAAAAGACCTTCCTACAGCAATTTTACAAAAAAAAAAAAAACGCTATTTTACAGTTTTGATTACGCAGGGGTTACTCATCAGAAATGCACAGCTCTTTCAAAACTCATAGTAAGTACCAAGATCTAGGAGGAGAAGAAGCCTTAATGCATTATTTTACACAGTCTTGGAGCATCAGACCTCCCAATATTGCTTCAGAGCTAGAAATGGCACTTTTTTCCCGACTTTGGTGGGTTTGCGAGCCTCGTGACAAAATATTGCAGGATATCTCGTGGAGAACTTTGAACGCAAGATCCACGTGGTCCTTGCCTACAATAATCCGCAGAGAAAAAGTAGTCCCCCTGATGTGGGAACGAAATTGAAAGCTACGATTTTCAGCTGATGGCCTAATAGGAATCACATCCGGTTTCAAAATGAAAAAAAAAAAAAAAACGCTATTCAAATTGCCAAAATCAAGGCTTCCTAAATGGTATGCTGAAACCAATGGATGACGTTACGGTTTCTTCGTCCATCTTTATATACTGTCTATGGGTAGGAGTTATCAACTTATGTCTGGGAAATGTAACAACTTAGCAAGATAACAGAGTTGTTTATCTCTGTACCAGGTACCGAAATTGAGCCCCTAAGCACAAGATGCGACTCCTCCAAGCTCATCCCAACGGCAGATGTTTCCAAAGAATGAAACGTTTATTTAACGGTGTGATTGATTGCTTGAAAGGAATGCCTAGCTAGAAGGGCATAAGAATTGTCTTTGAAAGTTGCTTAGCAGAGACCAACCACAGACTGCTGTACACACAGAGTCCCTGTTCGCTCTCTCATTCTGCAGAATTATGGCTCCAAGGCCAAACCATGGTTATTTCATCAGCTACCCAGGTAATCTATGGCCTTTATATTAACTAATGATACCAATGTGACTTGCAACGTTTCTTTTGCGTCGTATAAGTTAAGGTACTTTTGGACCTCAACTAAGAGCCTTTGCTCTTAGCTTCACTTTTCACTCATGCTTTTTTTTTTTGTAAATGGAGCATTACTGGACACCGAATATAGCCGAACGTGGCCAGCTAGTGACTGTGTTTTCCGTTGCCATTTGGTTTATTAATTAGGTCAATCTAGCTAGCTAACATGTAGATGATGAACTTTATGAAGAAACACATTTAGCGACAGCTAGCTAGCTCACTAGATAACGTGGGATAGCTTTAATTAGCTATAAAGCTAGCTAGTTTTCCTTCATACAACAATACCGTAATATACAAATATAAAATACAACAATACCGTAACAATACCGAACAAATCCATTTGCGGCGAAGCAGCAGTAATTGTAGCTCTTGCAGTAAGATAGCATGAAAGGAGAAGATACTCAGAACCAGAACATGACTACATCCCTAAAAGGAGGAACAACGAGAGACAGAGACTTTGCGCTAAAGTGTGGAACAGGCAGCAGCCTCAGTCTCAGCCACAGACACTGGTGAAGACTCAGCTAGATTTAGGCCAGCCACCTACCAACCAGTCCCTGGACCAACAAGTGAATTTATCAGTGTGTCCTTGACAATGAAATGGATGGCTACAGGGTAAAATCATTTGGATAGATCTGTGGTTATGGTGTTGTCTTCAGTGAGGGTGGAATTTTTATGGTAACCATATAAAACCTTTGATTTACCTTTGCGAGTAGTTGAGACTGAGAATAATCTGAATGGAAATGTTCATAGGCCAATATTACAAATGTAATTACAATGGAGACCACCTACTACTCATATTATTATTATTAATATTGTATCCCTGGACGGAGTGTCCGGGGGTACTATGGATTTGCGGTCGTCGCACGTCCGCATCCGTAGAGATTTTCTTGTGAACGCTCTAAAGACTGCAATTCTCATCCGATCCTTTTGATATTTCACATGCACATTGATAGTGGTTAGAGGAAGCAGTGGCGGCTGGCCAATAGAGGGCGCTAGGGCGCCACCCCACCACTCAAAAAAATTAAATAAAAATGAAATAATGAAATGAAAATATTTTGAAATATATGTATATCTATTTTTACATGAGCAAGATAAATGTTATATAGTTAATGATGAGTAAAGTTGTTTCGTTCATCTCTGTTGTCTGATTGGTGACGTGTTTCCACCCTGGGGCGCAAAAATCTTTGCCCATAGACTCTCGTTAAAAGTTGTACATCCGCAGTAGCTCCTCTTAGGACCATGTTGGGGCGCACCTCACCTGCGCCCAGAGCTGAATGCAGCTGGATTTACATACCACCACCCTCCTGCCAGCGAAAATTTTTTCCCACTAGAGTTGCGGACACCAACAGAAACTCATTTGCATACAGCCAATCAGCAACCTTGTTACGGACCACTGAAGGAGTGTCGCGAGACAGTGAAATTTTTCTGTCTTTACTGGCCTTGCACCGAGGTACTGTCTCAGAACCACTGACTGCACAGTTCAAGCCCAGAATACTGCGATTACATCGTAGATGCCTGCCTTACTCTCAGCATAACTGTTGGCCAAATCATTAGTCTCGCCTGCCATTTAGATAAATGCATTGTTATGAATGTATTTGTTCAAATAGTCAGGAACCAGAAGGTAACCAAAAGATCCAGCTTTGTTCTTTAATTCTGGGATGGAAACAACTCAGGACAGTAGTCAACAGTATAGAGTCCACAATCCAAAATCAGAATCCAGTATTAATCCTGTTCTAATCTGGGCAAAACACAAAACTCAACTCAGGCAAAACAGGTTCGACACTGAACTAAATATCAAAGATTAAGCCAAAATTAAAATAACTGAGATTTCCAGTCAGAAGTATAACACGAAGAACACAAGGCAAAACAACAAGGAAAACGTTCTGACAAGGGCTGGCTGTGAAAAAGACTGCTTAAATAGACGGGAGGAAAGTCACATGCTATGCAGGAAGCAGGTGAGATGGATCAAACTAATTACAACGGGAGAATCACATGGGGGAACCCCTAACCACGAAAAATTGGCCAAGACACGGACGGAATCACGCAGACAGCCTATTCATTTAAATAGCTCCGGTCAAGGAGTTCTAAGATAAGAGTGCAGGAAAGTAATTAAACGCTATTTGCCCCGCAGGGGGAGATGGGCCAAAGAAGACTAGAACAGGGCATTTTATAATTAGTAGCGGTGCAACTTTTGAGATTTAACTAGAGTGCTCATTAAAGTTAGTAATCTATATACATGGATTAGTTGTGTTAGTAGACTATGATCAAAATACAAATTATTTTGAAATCAGAACAGTAAGGCTGGAAGTAAACGAGAATCGAAGGAATCGTTAAACACCAGAATACATTTAAATCACCCATCTGAGCACACAGACCGGTGACGGACTGAACCAACTAGATCACAAGACTGGGGAGACAAGTGTTTGGAACTGAGAAATGGAATGAACTAAAACCCAAAAAGTATTACAATAACCAAAAAGAATAAATAAAAGACAAAATCATGAACACTGAACATGAACATAAACATGACCAAAAAACATAACCATGACACATAATTTTAAGTAGACAGCCATAGCTATACTCAGGCAGAGGAGTATGGTACAGCCTAATGATTTTATACTTTGAAAGAGGTTTTGAATTGTTAAATCTTCGTGTCCTTCATTTGAAAATGTGGTAGCCGTTTCCAAACCTGCCAATCATTTTTAATGTTTCCAGCTAGGATTGATAAAAATCATCTGTTCAGACCATTCATATTTTCTAGAATAAGCTGATGCAATCTCGGTTATTTCTACTTTATATTCATTGAATTATGTTCGGTGTCATGAACTAGTTTATTATTAATATGCCAGATTATTAATAAAGCCATCCCTGACTTTAGCCATAGAGTCACTGAGAAATTTGCTTCTCTCAAGGAAAGAAGGGCAAAATTTATGCACAAAAAGTAGAACGCTACATGACATTATAATGTTACTTTTGTTGTTTTCATTTATGTAAACACACTGGTGTGATACCTTTGTACATGTTTGCTTGCTTTTTGGTATATGTCTATTTTGGAGTTATAGCCCACCCCCCCCCCTGGAAAAACTCCACTAGCCACCACTGGTTGATAGTGGTTAGAGGATGAGTCCTATCGATTTTGGTTGAGTTTCTTTGTGCGGTGTCCGGAATATTCCCAAAAAACTAACAATTTTCCCATTGTAAAGAATGGGAGTTGGGTTCTCATTGCCAGAGCGCGTGATCTCACACCTAGAGTGGGAGCTGGGAGCACAGAGGCTGAAAAAAATACTTTTCATATCGCTATAACTTCCACAAAGTTGAATCCTCTTCATGCAATTTCACAAAAACATAGGAAAATTTGTTGTTGTCACGGCAGTATAGTTCTTTTGGCACAGAAGTACATAGTTTTGGCTCAGGGAACAGCCAAAGGACATGAATTACGTCAAATTTCGCTATCTTTTCCAATCAAAAACCATCCAAAAATTTTTGGGAGAACAGCAAACAGAGTTTTTAGATCGCTGTAATTCCAACATTATATCACTCAGAGAAATAATAAAGACATCCACACACTCAGCAAAGTCTCTGGCCTTGAAGGATGTGGTTACATTTGTGACAGGATGAACTTTTTTTTCGTGAGAAGCAGGAGTTTGAGGTGTGCGCGAGCAAGGATTTCTTTGACTAAGTGACTCAGCGATTCTCTGTGCATGGGGAACCAGTCCTGGCATGGCCCTCTGTGATTGGCTGATTTGATCTCTAACATCTCAGCTGAGTTTCCATGGAGATGATTTGGTTAGAATAGGGCCGTGTTCGAAATGTACACTCACCCACTATGTAGGGCATTATGTTGTGAATGTTCTACATTGAAAACAATATAAAGACAGTGAGTGAATGTGCATTCCGTTTATCATCAGCATCTGTTTGCCAGCATTACCATTAAGATAAGCTAAACCTCCGAGGAATATTCGTGTAGATAACTTTAAGGTAGAGCCGTAAGTTGGAGCAAGGATCGGATTGATTCATCGGATCGGCAAACTGCCATCAATGATCAAGATCAAGACTGAAATTGGATAACAAAATCATCAATTTTTCCCCTTTTTTTTCTATATATTTTTTTCTCACACGCACGCAACGAGCTAGCAAGCCTGTTGCCTAACCTTACCTGACCCCAAACAGTGATGAAAAAAACGTTACTCAGTACCTTGTAAGCAACATTAATTCCCTCGGGGATATACATTGTTGCTTTCTGTTTATCGTTTGATCTGCTGCACCCCGCCGCCACAATTCCGGGCCCCGTTTCAGAAAGCGGGGTTAGTGGTAACTCTGAGTTTGTTTGCTCAGAGTTGCAGGAAACTGAGTTTTCCAGTTCACAGTGCGAGTTCAGTCCAAGTGAGTCTGTTACCGCGGCAACATACTCCGTGAAGCTAACCTGCTCGCTGGCAGGTTTTCTTCAAGTAACTCGAAGTTTCTTCTCCCCCTGAAACTGCGGACTGAGGAGATGTTAGACATAGCGTGTCAGTTCCTTGAAGAGACAGTGGATATTAAAGCGCAAATACTAAGAAGAAATCTCCGTTAGGAGAGAGTTATCCGACCACATTTGGATGTTTTATCATTTCCGGACGAATATTTGTTTGAGCGTTCCGTTTCTCTATGGAATCTATAATTTATTTCAACACAACTCTCAGCTGACATATTGTTCGTGTGACACACCAAGGACACGCTCTCAGTTCAGAGCCAATTGCGTAGCTCTTCGTTTTTTTTTTTTTTTTTTTTTTAACGGAAGTTTTCATTATTGTTTTGTTTTATTTCGGAAAGAAACAACCACAACTTCATTCATTAAAGATACAGTTTCTAACACAAGTGGGCTCTTCAAAATACAAAATAATGAATAACTCTGGAGAGTTTTTAATTCTTCACAATACATGTTGGAAAGTCTACTAATTTGCTGTCATGAGTTTTTCGCAGTTCATATGTTCAATTCATTCCAAGTCAAAAGACCTCAAGATAGAACAACTAATGTTTTAAAATGTGAAAATGAAATTCAGTGGAATTATCCTGAAATAAGGTATTAGCATCAGCTTGGAATGAGAAAAGAGATTCCACTTGTATCATCTTGAATAAAATAAGGAAAACTTAAAGGAATAGACAACGGAATTTCAAAATACAGTTTGGAAGATAGATCATGTCATAAACTTTCGATTGATGCGAATGTTTGAACATATAGAGCTCATACAACTAAGCTGTCCATCTCCGAAAGTCCGTCCTGAAGCAGAATTCCCCCATCATCGACGATTTCATGAATGCCGCCATTGAAAATATTTCAACCAATCAGAGAAATCCTCGCGGAAATGCTCTGACGTCACATGGGCGCAGCACGTAGAAGCTATACATGGCGAGTGAGACTGCACAAGCATTGGGATGGTTGTTAAATTACTCACCAAACATTCGGGTTTATTGATTTCCACTGAGAGCTATACTTGCAGTCCTAATGAGCGAAAATACCACAGTACTTGGAATCACTCCTGACTTCAGCGTCAGGCACGTCTGAAAACCCGTTGAAATCAGCAGCTGCTTCACTGTCAGTGGATGCGAATAGGTTTAGTTGTTCGTCCTTCTTAATGTCAGTGTCTGGGTCTGCACTATACAGCGGAATTTCTATCAAACAAAAAATAGTCATAGATATGTGTCTGATCCAATACAAACCAGTGTTTTTTTTTTTTCCTTTTTTAAAAAAATAGACGTTTCTTCGCATGAGTTTCCTTGCGAACGAGTTTCCCCACTTGGCAGCGGTCACAATAAGACACTTGTTATCAAGGTTCCCGGCACTCGCGATAATAAATTAACAAGTGCCCCATCCTAGATCGTACTGCTAGAGAAAATAAACCCAATCTGACAGAACGTGATCAGTCATCATAATATTACCATACCTAAGAGGTTTTAAATTAGACTGGATGAGTACCACTGTTTCCAAACAGTCCTAATGGAAAAATATCAATCGCTCAGGGGTGTGTTTCCCGAAATCACAGATGTTAACTTGCATCGTATGGACCATTGACAATGAATGGACGAACTGTGTAAGCTGCTTACTTAGTCAGCAACTATGCTTTTGGTAAATGCAATGGGTGGTAATAGACAGAAATGGCGCTTCAAGCTAACTCTTCACTAGTTATTGGTCAGAAAAGGCCGGAAATCAAAATGCCGCTGAATGATTATTACTGATATTTACCAAAATATTCACTAGAGCATTTTTGTTTACATGAGTTCCAGCGGTCAGCTCTGCACACATCGGCTGATCTGGAACGAACAATGTTGCACTTCTGGTTTATATATCTCGTTGCCTTCTGCGCAGAGCCGGCTGGCCCATTTGGCAATATAGGCAAATGCTAAGGGTACCGTGGCCTCCAGGGGGCGCCACAAAATCGGGAAAAAATTCACCTTCAATATAACTATATTAAAACTAGTTATTACTATTAACTCATAAAAGCTAACATAGCTAACATAGATTCAAATGTAAAGCAATGCCCAATTAATATTACTACAAATTATAATACCAAAAAAGGCCCCCCTCCGGCTGATGGTACCTGCTTGCTCTCTGTGGGGGGAGGGGTGTAAAACTCACACAGCTAAACCAATGACGGAAGAGCTGGGAGCGAAGGCGCATGCATGTACTCAGGCTGTTGTGAAGCAAATGGAATAATATTAATAAACTTTCTCCGTTCGCAAACGGGGCCATGCTGTAATCACGGATATATCCGATTTGTGCCTGCCCAATGTGAGCATTAGAATATTACACCATAATCCAATCAGTTCACTGCAGAAGAAGCGTAACAGCTTTTTTACTCTCGTTTCAAATCTGACTCCAATTAGAATTTAGAATTTATAGTTTAGGGAAAACATGCGTGGATCTTGGGGTGATTGCCCCTCGGACTCTTAAATGAATACCTCCGTTACTCAATATATGCTCCAGGGTATTAGCATTATTGCCAAATCTTAGGTTCGTTGGTAATACCAGGGGATGGAGGGAATCACCTCAGCAAAGGCATCTTTTGGCTCAGTGACTACGAAGCCAGGTCTATGCAGACCCAGAGGGTTCCTTCAGGGAATTTAACGGAAACCGACTTTTTGTCCATGGGCTCCTTTATGGTTAAATTCCCAGAACCAGCACTATATAGACCCTTTAAATGAGCAGACCGTGATAGCCTCTCCAACTTAATAAAACCCATTCCCATCCCGGTTCTCTGGCCAGTCAGTCCTCGGTTGGGATAAAACCCGTAAGTATCCACCGTAACATGGCTAGAAAGAATGTAAGAAGATTAGAGTCACGGAGACCACGCAAGTTTAAAGGGATAACAAGAATTTATTCACCAGGTAGGCAAAAGCTTAAATCAAACAAATCAAGAATAAATCAAATACAAGTTACAAACAATTTAGAAGATGACAGTGAAGTCATACCTGGCGAAAGGGCTACACACAAAACAAGCATGCGGAAAGTCGTCTGCGATCTTCCATAACTATAGACCACACATGCACTTACGTACGCGGGGAGAGATCGGATTCAATCTTCCCCGAGTGGATTGTCTCTCTTTGCTTTAAGCCAAATCACATCTTTGATCCAGGCGGCATGGCCATAAATTACCTGGAAGGGGGTCGAATCTGGATTTGGGTTTCCACCATTTGTAGGAGGTAAAAAAACAATTTAGCAGAGAGAGAAGAACAGAATGATTACCCGAGAGGATTCTGACCAATTTTCAGGAGTTTCCAAAAGGGAATGAACCATAATTTCAATGGGAATGAAACATACTCCATTCAACTCCTTGGATTCTTCTGAGAATAACGAGACCAAACATGATATGAATATGTACTAATATGATGCAGTTGTCATGAAAAGCTCTTAAACTGGATTATTGTATAAGCAATTTTGGTTATGCGCACATAAGTATTGCATAGTAGTATATGGAATATATGAGAAAGGTTTGACATTACTATAGTGTCAGAAAATGTAAACAGATGAGTTAAGGTCCAGTTTCATGAAAGACATGGCCAGGGCAGGGGGAGAACTGTGATGGTCACCCCCCTTGCATTGCCAGAGATCTGCTTATTGTCCCGGGCCGTTATAAACCCCCCCAGTCTCCCACAGACACAACCACAAACACTCCACTTCCTTCGACACCACTCAGCAAACATCCTGGGAAGTCAACGACCCCCTCACCCTAAGGAAGGCCAAACAGCTTATTGTCATACTGCAGGCCACATGAGTCCTTTGAAGTTTAGGGTGAGCCTCAGTTCCTGGGCTCCACCAGTTTCTCAGCCTTTTGCCGTGTCCCAGCTGGATTTCCCGTCTTACAGGGGCGAATTTATTGATGTGACCCCAGAGAACTTTGTAAACATGTCAAAATGACCTAAACTGTCCTGGAGCACAGGGAAGAAAAAAAAAAAAAAGAAGAGGAGGAAAAACGGGAGAAAGAAAGAGGTAAAGATACAGTAATGAATGAAGCATCAGTTGTACTGCGTCAGTTATTTAGCACAGTGTACTGTTAAGTTGATAACTTGCTTCTGAGCGATTAGCCTCATCATAGTATGCTAATCAGTAGGGATGCACCCGAATCTGAATCCATATTCGGCACGTCACAAATAATGGCTTTTTGCCGAATAAACTATTCGTCCGAACATTTTGTTGAAAGTTTGGCTTTTTATATTTTTTACCCGAGTTGACTGAGGGAAACATCTCCTACAAGTGGTTGGTTCTGAAGTTCTCTAATTCATACTAGATTGGCTGCCACCGCTGTCAATCATCCTCACCAGTCAATCAGAATCGACGACATCAGCAGCCGTTAGAGTGGGTTTCTTGAACCTGTGTTACTTGTCCTTATAGTGCGAGTCTGTACGTTTAGTTATGAACAGGCTACGGTATTGTCTTTATTGGGAGCCTGAGAGGCTAACGTATCGTCTTTAGCCTGATAGTGTAGTTTGCTTTGTTCTACTGTCGGGTTGTTGCCGCAAGAAAGTTTTAAAGCGCTGACTGTATTTCTTTTGATTCGCAGAGTGGATAAACGTTAGAGTGGGTTTTTAAACCTGCGTTGCTGGTCTGTGTCTGCGTGCGGGCGCTCTGGAGAAAAATACCTGTGACTGAGAGTTGGGTAGCTAGCTATCATTGCAGACAGTTTTGCTAAGTTCTGATTCCTTTAATTACCACTAAAATAGTTACACTGAGTTGCATTGCTTAATTGTGGCACACTGTTGTTTAACTAACCAAGTTAGTTTGTGTGTGTGTGTGTGTGTGTGTGTGTGTGTGCGCGTGTGTGTGAGCGCACGCGCTTTGGAGAAAAATATACGTGGCTGAGAGTTGGGTGGCGAGCTAGCTCCATTGTTTAGCTTGCGTTTAAGGAGGAGACAGCACCTCAGCAAAGTATATTTCAGCGGAAAGAAGAATTCTTGAAGTGTCTAAAACGCATAGTTTTATAAATTTTAATTTGGTAATGATTCAGTGCGACGCATTTTTAAACCGAAAAGTCTTCAAATCTAAATACCAGAGGGGGCAGACATTTTTACTTGGGGGATCTAAGGCTGCGTTCAGAATGCACACTTGTCCACTCGCTCACTCACTCTCTATATTGTTTTCAGTGTAGAACATTCACTACACAGTGCCCTGTATAGTGGGTGAGTGTGCATTTTGAACGCATTATCCAATCAAACGCCAGTGCTGCGGTGCTTGTGCGTCACTTATTCTTTTTCGTTACGTCAGTTGTTCTCTTTCCTTTCATCCGGGCCATGGAGGAGTTCATAGGGCCTTCAATAAGCTCGCCCTTTACGGCTTGGCTGCCCGCAAGCTGTTTTTATTTGCCTGATTAACAATCAAACAATTCCACTGAGCGACCAAGACCCCAATACATGACCTATAATTTCAACCCCAATTCTGAAATAGTTGGGACGAAGTGTAAATTGTGAATAAAATCAAACAACAACAAGCAGCAGCTTTGACTTGTTGAATACTCTTTCACTCAGCATGAGATAACACCATTAAACCTGCGCCCTGTCTGCTGTTTTTTTTTTTTTTTCCCAAGTGAACTTGACAATTGGGAGCAGGAGTTATGACATCATTTTGTGGTCACGCTATTGCTTTGAAGTAAATTTCCTTTCAATTTGTTCATAAACTTGTTTTAATCCTTATGTAATGATTTTAAGCTTCAAACCCAGCCAGTCAGATGGCAGGTAAATTTTTCATTTTTCCCCTGTTTATAATTCTTCATAGTGTGTAACATACAGTACCACCAAGATTCTGCTGGCTGATTAACTTGATTCAAGGCTCACAACTCTTTTAAATAAAGATTTTACAAAAAGTCTGGAGGAACTGAATGGCAATTTACTTACTGACACTGGCGTGACTACTACATGATGTAGCACTACTACTCCTTATAGGGCAGGTAGAACATAATCTGCACCTGCCTTTTATGCAGGTGCCCATGAGATCTTAGTATCTACCAATGATATCTTAATATTTGCAGATTTCTATGCATAGTGCATTATTTGAATGTTTGCTATATGCTCCCTCATAATCTGTATGTAAACTGAAAAATAACCTTCCCCTACTTAATTTTGGTGGAATTTTAATTACTAAAATAAAGTTCGAATTCGATTGCTTTATAATGTTAAATATCGAATTATGTTTGAATTTTTGGGGTCATTTTTAATGTTTTATCGAGCCTATTGATGTGTACAATATGGGTGTTATTTACGTTCTGTCCACTAGAGGGGCGGTACAACCCCATTAACACAATTTCCTTCTGAAAAGCATAAAATGATAATCCGGGTGGATTTACGACCCTGTTTTAATTAGCACACAAGCTGTGTAATGCACTTCAATTCTCTCTCCATATGAGAATCCTATATTTCCCCCCGAGTTCGAATTTATATGGAATTTCAAAGTTCGTTGTCACAGCCCTGAATAGGCTTGGCTCAGATTGTCTTTACACTGCAAAAAATGATAAGATAAAAACACTAGGTAAGATGAATTTACTTATTTTAAGACTAAAACATTTATTTCTATCACCATTTTTCTTAGTAAGACAAAAAATATTTTCTTGTTTTGAGATTTTTTTTTTTTCTTAAAACAAGTTACCATTTGACTTGACAAGTGAAATTTACTTGTTTTTACTGGCAAGCTAGTAAAAATAACCTCAAAACAGAAAATATTTTGTCTTACTAAGAAAAATGGTGATAGAAATAAGTGTTTTAGTCTTAAAATAAGTAAATTCATCTTACCTAGTATTTTTATCTTACCGTTTTTTGCAGTGTAATGAAGTATTACACTATAATATGCTTGAAAAAAAAATGCTTAGGGTGGTGTATTCTGCATAAGTAATGTGGTGGCTTCAATTTTATTTGGTTGGAGCCTTTGACAAAGGGTTTTGTTTGGGAGATGTTAGATCGATGTGACTTGGTTTGGTTGCGGTTTGTCTTTGTCTAATTGGTCCTCTCTCTGGTCTCTCTCTTTCTATAGGTCATCCTCAGAAAGGCGAACTGCTTCCAGACATATTGGCCGTGACAGATTCAAGAGGCAGGTTCAAGTTGCAGTGGCAGGTTGTGGAGTTCATGGTCCATATGGTTAGTGGTCCATTTGAGCAGTGGTAGATTACTTTGGGGTAGGTAGTCTAGTATGCAGAGGGCGAGTTTTGGGGGATGCTGTTGTACCACCCACAACTAGACTTTTGCTTTTTTATGGTTGTTAGCTGGTCCATTTCAGGTCTTCAACAATGTTTCACTGTAAATTTATTATGTGTGAGCATGTGTCTGAGACAGTTTCTGAGTTCATTCAGCACACAAAGCTGCACAGCAGTGCTCCCAATTATTGGTATCAGTGTGGTGTGCCTGACTGCTTGCGGAAGTACCGCAAAAGCCACCGTGTTGCAGACGATATGTATATAGGGACCATAAGGCAGCAGGATCCTCTCTGCGCTCCTCTGTGCCATCTGACACACCCTTGTAATGTGTGCTTCAGTCTTGTGCATTTAAGGGAGACGCTTTAGCCTCTTATTAAGCATTTGAAGTCACATATACAGGGAGGAATGGAAACCAATGCCCGTTTAGAGGTAGTGACTGCAGATTCACAGTCGTGTCCACTTTTGCTTCAGATCTTTCCAGGAAACATAGTCGTACAGAGGATTCGGTTTTAGATGATTTAATACTAGATAAGTCTGTCCCCACAGAGCCGTTACCAGAACCAAGTCAGTCATGTTCAGAAGCTGCTGATGAACCCAGAAGTGCCATTAGGTGTTGATGAAACTCTCTTCTTGCATAACCTTACACTTTTCTATTCGAAATTGCAATCTAAGCTGTTGTTACCAGCAAGCACCATACAAACAATAATTGATGACTTTACAAATGCACATGAACTTAGCCTGTCACACTTGCTTAGCATCCTAAGTCAGAGACTGAAGGAACGTGGAATCCCTCAGGCCAGTATAAGCAGCATCACTGATGAACGAAACAGAGAGGATTTACTGGCGCGCTATAACAAGGGAGTTCTCAGCACAGATGCAAGGAGGAAGGCTGCTTTTACAGAGCAATTCAACTATGTAAAACCAGTGCCTTTGCTCTTGGGAAATGATGAAAACGACAAAGAATGCTTTGCTCAGTATGTACCTGTACATGAGACATTGGCGACACTGTTTAAAAATGAGTCTGTACGAGAACAGTATGTGTCAACACGTTTGCAGCCATCTACTGACAGTGTTTATCGGGATGTTAAGGATGGAGAGGGATTTCAAAGCAACCCACTGTTGAAACTGAGCCTTCCTTGCTTGGTTTGATACTGTAGCAAGATTCTTTTGATGTTGTGAACCCACTCGGTTCAGGGAAAAAAAAACACAAAGTTTTAGCTGTTTACCTAACCCTGACAGACATTTTGCCTCACAATAGATCCTCAACAGATCAGATGCAACTTGTCCTCTTGTGTAGGGAACAGGACTTTAAGTCTTTTGGGATAAATAAGGTTTTTGCTCCCCTGATCAAGGACCTGACAGACCTGGAGGAGAGAGGTGTTGTCTGAGCTGATGGCAGTGTAGTAAAGGGCTTTTTGGTCGCCATTGCAGGAGACAACTTGGGATCCCATTCTGTTGGGGGTTTCTTAGAAAACTTCAGTCGGTCTGTTCATTTCTGTCGCTACTGTGAGATAGACAGACATACATTTATGAATGAGCCACTGTTGTGAGGTACTACAAGAACAGCCAATCCTATGGAAGCGATTTGCAAGATCCAGAAACTAGTGGCACAGACTCTGTATGCGGCATCAAGCCTGACTCTCCTTTTCATCAGCTGTTCATTTCCATGTTTGCCAGCCTGGCCTCCCATCATGTCTAGGTCATGACCTATTTGAGGGAATCGTTTCCTGTGACCTTGCTTTGTTTATTAGCCATTTAGTTAAGGAGAAGCATTTTACTTACCAGCAATTAAACCGCTGTAAGAACCAATTCAGATATCAAGGAACTGATTCAGCCGAAAAGCCAACAGACCTCACTCCTGGCAGTGTTAAATTAAGTGGGCATGCAGTTCAAAACTGGTGCTTCCTTAGATTGCTGCCTCTCTTGGTGGGCAGCAGGACTAAAGATCCAAGTGAGAATGAGGTGTGGCAGCTCATTTTGCAGCTAAGAGAGATTGTTGAGCTTGTCTGTGCACCAATTATTACAACAGGCCAGGCAGCATATCTGAAAGTCATTGCTGAGGAACACATGGACAACAGGAAAAGGCTGTTCCCCCATGACCCCCTGAGGCCAAAGCATCACTATCTGTGCCATTATCCCCAACTGACCATCCACTTTGGCCCACTTATCCGTCTGTGGACCTTACGGTTTGAAGCAAACATACATATTTTTTAAAAGAATGTGCCAGAAAATTGCACAATTTCAAAAATCTATGCAAAACTCTGACAGAAAGACAGCAACTTCAGCGGGCCTTCTTCAGTGCAGGAAATCTGTTCCCTCAGCTATACAAGTAGAAAGGGGTACAGAGTTTTATGTGGATGATTACAATGACAAGATCAGGGCTTCGGTAGCCAGTTGTCCACTAGAGTTGCAGTCTGCAGGGGCTTCTAATAATGTTACAGTCAAGGGCACAAACTACAGAAGGGGGATGTTAATCTTGCTCAGGAAAAGTGATGAAGAACTTCACATGGGAAAGATAATGCTGCTCATTATTGTCCATAATTCTGTCCACTTTGTCACAGAGAAACACACTTTTGTAAAGTTAAGTGGCATGGGTGTGTACTGTGAGTTAGGAGTAGCCCAGGAGGGTTATGTGTGCATTAAGCAGGAAGATCTACTGGACGACTGTCCTCTTCCAGCGTACAAAGTGTATGATCTGACACAAATTGCTCTCCACCATTCTTTTCCAGAAGCTTTTTGAACAAGGAAGAAAAGACAGGACAGGACACGACAGACGTGAGTAGCGGAGCCTGCTGTTTATGTATAGCAGACTAAGCAAGTTTTACGTTGAAGACTGATTTTCGAATTTTTTGTTGAGTGTTAGGAGGCGCGTGTCGGCTTGCACTTCTACAGGCATACAGAGTAGACTAAGCAAACAGGGAAATACGGAAGATGTATGAAGTGATCACATTCGCCACTAGTCTTTTTAGATAATGGAAGCTGTCAAGGAAGCAGTTTGGGCCTATTTACCGGGCCTACCTGATGACTTGCTGACTACTATACTGGACGAGGCTGGGGTGGAGCGTGTGGATGATCTTGCTTTGATGGAGGAGAAGGATCTGGTCAAATACCTGAAACCAATCCAGTGTCGAAAATTGCTGAATGGCATTAAGCAAGGAAAATTCATATTTTGTGTCTCACAGGACTATTTTTGAACAAGGGCCTCATTTTCTACTTAACAAGAATGTGTTTGATTGATGGAGAACATTTTCTGGTAGGTCCATGCTGTAGCTAGCTTCACATCTCAAGTGGTTAATGCTAGTGCAAGCCAATAGGGACCGTTAGCCTCCATTTAAAAAAAAAAAAACAAAAACAAACTCAAACACTCCACACAGTGCCCAAAATCAAAAAATATAATATTGGTGGTTCATCTGAGTGTTTATGCCATTCATTTTTAAGTCAAAACTATTTTGAAAACATCTGCAAGTTTGCAGACGGTGTGATACGCAAGTTTCCTGTTAGTAGTAGTAGTAGTTGTGGCTCTGTAACTAGGCAATGTGAGACACGCCTCCTTACATGGAAATATAGGTTCCAAAAAACAATGATTTGAAGATGGTTTGATTTAAAAAATGATAAACAGAAATACTCCAATGAACCCTCAGCAGACTGTCTTCATATTTTATTTGTTTTAGGTGCACTGTGGAGTGTTTTGAAATGAGTTTTGGATGGAGATCACTAGTTCTTATAGGCTCGCACTAGTATTAGCTACTAGTGAAGTCTGAAGCTGCAGTAGCTACAGTATGTACTTGGCCGAAAATGATTCCCATCACTAAAAAACATTCCTAGCCAGGCAAGTGGAAAATAAGTCCCTAGTTGAAGGAATTTAATAATTACCTATTAAATTTAAATGTGTTTTTGTAGAATTTTTATCTTCATTTGATGGCTAGGGGGTGGTGATGGGGCAGAATGGTACTGTGACATTCTTTTTTTCAGGGAGTACACTTTATCGTAGCTCTGCATCTTACCCTGCCTCCATTTATACATTGTTTTTTGTCCCCTCTTGGCATTTTTACACTCAATTTGGAATCAAATTTGGAACGCCGTCCAGGGTAAAGCTGTATCAGCTTTGAGTGAGCATCCCCTTTCCCGTTCGCAGTACACGCAAACACACTATACGTGCGAAAAAGATAACAGAATTTATTGTAATGCTTACACATGTCGGCCCCGAGGAGCTACAGGCTCCAAAGTGGGGAACTGCTTACACATGTCGGCCCCAGAGAGCTACAAGCACCAGAGTGGGCAATGCCAAAACAATAAACAAAAGAGTCTAAAAACAAAAAAGCTAATTTTCCTAGCCGCAAAATAAAAAAAAGGACAAATCAACTTACCTAACTTCCTAACATAACCAGAAGAAAAAGGGATAAACAAAATGGCACCCACTCCTTACAGCTCTTTACAACACACAGGGCTGAACGACGTATAGACAATACACAACAACTGCAACCAGTCAGATATAGATTATCGTTTCGTAACAAGTTCAACAAATATACATTTGTACTTTCAAGAATCAACACTACGCGCAACAACAAAGGCAACCGATGCGGTTCTGAGAGTGAGGAAGGGAAGACTGCCGGTCACACGGCTTCTGCAGACTCTTATGACGTCGAGGGCCCGGTCAGGTCCAATCGTATGCAGCTTCCTTAACAGGATCACCTGTGAGATGAACATTTAGAGAACATACGTCCCCAGACGTAACACGCCCGCCAATAAGAACAACATTAAGTTTTCAACTAGAAACAATGTTAAAGCACGAGACAACGCGTCAGCAACAACATTTTCCGACCCCCTTTAATGACGAATATCTAAATTAAACTCTTGCAAAATTAGGGACCAACGCATCAGTCTGCTGTTTGCTATGCTCATTCGAGATAAAAACACCAAAGGGTTATGGTCTGTAAAAACCACAACCGGTGAAGAACTTCCGCCCAAATAAACTGCAAAATGCTGGAGCGCCAGTAGTAAAGTGAATGCTTCTTTTTCAATGGTACTATAGTTTCTTTGAGCCTTCAGAAATTTCCTCGAAAAATAACAAACTGGGTGGTCAACGCCCATGTCATCTTCTTGCAGCAAGACTGCTCCAACCCCCATTGTGCTTGCATCTACCTCTAACTTAAACAGTAGAGCAAAGTCAGGGGCGGAGAGAACTGGAGTACCACACAAGACGTCCTTAATTCCCTCGAATGCACTTTTACACTCAGCGCTCCCGATGAACTGCTTCGATGAGCTCAACAAATCCGTTAAGGGCGAGACAACTGTGGCAAGAACTTTTGTAAGTTCTTACAAAAAGCACGATAATACCCGGCCATGCCCAAAAACCGGCGCAACTCTCGCTTATTATTCGCGCGGGAAAATCAACAATAGCGGATACTTTGGCATCAACTAGTCGTACCTGCCCCTGACCAACCCTTTTGCCCAAGTAAGTCACAACAGCTTTGGCAAACTCACATTTATCTAAATTCAATGTTAAAAGTGCCTCTCGTAGATGACTGAACACAGTGCGCAACGTGACTATATGTTCTTCCCAAGTGGCTGAATAGATGACCAAATCATCCAGATACGCTTCACAATTTTTAACCCGAGACGCAACCCTCTGCATCAAACGCTGAAACGTCGAGGGTGCGTTACGCATCCCGAAGGCCATTACGGTATATTGCATAAAATCATCTGGGGTGACAAAAGTGGAGATTTCAGAAGCGCGCAAGGACAAAGGCACTTGCCAATAACCCTTAAGAAGGTCCAATTTTGTGACATATCGTGCAGCGCCAACCCTATCAATACAATCCTCCATTCTTGGAAGAGGAAAAGAATCGGGTTTGGTAACCGCATTAACTTTCCGATAGTCCGTACAGAAACGATAAGAGCCATCTGACTTTGGCACTAAGGGGCAAGGAGAACTCCATGGACTCTGACTAGGGATCGCCAGGCCATTTTCCAACAAGTAATCAACTTCAGTCTGCATTATCGCCCTCTTTTTAGGATTAACACGATATGGGTGTTGTTTAATTGGAAGCGACTCGCGTACATCAATATCATGAACTAAGACATTGGTCTTAGACAGAACATCTGAAAACAAACAAAAAAATTCCTCAATCAACGATATAACATCCCTTCGCTGCGGCTCAAGCAAATGTACCAAACAATCATCTAGATTCTGCAAAATAGTGGAATTCTGTAATCGAGCACCAAAAAATAAAGGATCACTTCCCTTCAACCCATCTTCTTCAAGAGAATACTGAGAGGTCAGTACAGCGACAGCAACAGGCACAGGTTCAGCGACAGGCACAGGTTCAGCAGCAGGCACAGGTTCAGCAACAGGCACAGGTTCAGCAGCAGGCACAGGTTCAGCGACAGGCACAGGTTCAGCAGCAGGCACAGGTTCAGCGACAGGCACAGGTTCAGCAGCAGGCACAGGTTCAGCGACAGGCACAGGTTCAGCAGCAGGCACAGGTTCAGCGACAGGCTCAAGTTCAGCGACAGGCTTTCTAGACACATAAGCTTTTAACATATTAATGTGACACAACCTTTTTTTTTCGCTTGCGATCAGGATCAGTGTTTGACCTTAAAGCCAGTCCGTCGGCCATTGGCCGACGATTTTCATTTTGGGCCGACAATTTTCTGGGTGAGTCGGTCTGGTAGGCCGACAGCATTTTTTAGCTGCGAAATCGGCTCCACTGAACTGGAACAACAATCGCTGAGTCCAGCACACTCTGTCTGTCCTTCATTATGGCCCATGACGCTACGCCACCTTGAGTAAAGCCAGGCAGCGTATTTTGTATTTAAATCACAGCGAAGGGTTTGCTCAGGATTGTAACCTAATAAGCATGCCCAAAGGGTTTGCATGCAATTAAGGCTTTAACATGGCAGGCATGGGAAGCAATGGATAGCGATCAATAGTTCTAGCTAACGTTAGTTCGCTTGCTCAGCTAGAAAGTTCGCTAGCTGAGCTAGCCAACAGTTCTATTTGATGCATGAAAGTCAATGGGGAAAAAGTGAATAGCCCACTGATCTATATAGAATAACTGGATAGCTGATGACGTCATAATTTTGAAGTAACCGTGCGGCCATATTGGTATGCCCAACTACAATCTCTCAGAACATTACTCACATTGAATACGTTACAGCCAATGTTATAATTAATTGAGAAGATATCTTTTCACATACACGGAAGAGGCGGTATTTTATGTTTCCACCTCAGATCTACCTGACTGTACGAAAAATGCCTCAAGGACTGCAGATTTAACTTCAGTAGGCAGCAGTTGTACGTGCCTTTAACATTTTCAATGGACAACATCAGCATTTGACAATATGTACGACCAATGAGTGCGTTCCATAGGAAATCTATACAGATTTTTCTACATCTCGCCTGAGTGGGGCAGTGGTACAACGAAATTGAAGTCCAAAGTCATTGAGACTGAAGAAGACAAGACGTCAATGCTGCATGTATTATTATTATTCTGTGTGGAAGGATTTAAAAACTTTATGAAAAAATAAATTAGCCGTAAGCTCGCATCTTGTCAACTGTTGTCTTTATTTTAGAAACACTGGGTGTGAGATTCAATCGCGCATAACGCATATGTTAGTCCCAATGGATGTCTTGTATTGTGTTTTCTCTTACGATGTCTTCACTCAGTAGCTACCACGAAGCGAGCGAAAGTGGGTTCACTCAAGAGAACGTAGTGTAAACTTATCAAGGCCGCTAAATCAGCGTTCACATGAGAAGTGAAGTGAGTTGTGCGTTATGGAGATGTATGTAAATCTGCCTGCCATTCATTGTCGAGTGTGAATCACATTATCTATTTAAGTAGCTCTAACGTTACATCCTCATTGATAACCTGGCAAAATTAAATTTGTCCGTCAATGGTAATTTAGTGTCAACGAAACGTTAGCCTTTTCTAGTGCTGGCGTAAATTAGCCTTAATGATCTGACCAGTCAACGCCTGGTTTTGTTGTCTAGTTAGTCTGGTCTAATATTATAGACAGCGTTACACAGCAGTTTTACTGGATTATCTAATTTATGCCGTGTGACATTGATTGATCTGGTTAACTTCAGTTCAGTAATCTAGGTAGCTTTAGGCTAACCTGATGGATCGTTATCTGACATTAATTTGAAGTATTCCAATAAAAACCGTTAGCTGGGCTAACATTGACACATTATCTGCCGTTAAGGTAGATCGCCAGTGCCTAATAATAAGCAATATCTTAATTTAAATTTATTTATGTGTATCTGTATTTACTACAGCCAGTGCATTGTCTTGCCACATTCCCAAAAAATGTCGCTCTGCATTGGAGAGCTGCACATCAACGCTTCTCTGCCACAGAATACTATATAACGGTTGCTTACTACCGGGCATAGTAAAATAGCCGCTTGACCACTTCCGCTTGTTTCGACCTCCCAACGCAGTTCTCTATCACGTCAGCAATCCAGTTATTCTATATAGATCAGTGGAATAGCCATTATTTTGCGTGCACCAAATAAAAAAAAAATGCCTACGGACGCTGAATAAATAAACCCAGATTAAAGGTTAGAAATTGTGCCTTGCCATAACTAACTTGATAGTTTAGCCAGGTGAGACTATGCTAATTTATTTACTGCAAGGTTTAACATACTCAGTCCGGCTTACCTTGCTAGATATCAAGTTTTGCGACAAGTAGCTACCAATTTACATGAATAGCCGAGTATCTTTGGCAAACATTAGTTTGCGTAAAAACTCTGCAGCCAGCAAACGAGCTGGTCAGTCTCCTCAATGTGTAACAGACCTAGCAACACAGCTAATTCATGACTACTTACTAATCTGACACGAGGCTGAATTTGGCTATTCGCAATTTTCGTCGTTAATCAGACTAATTAAGTAGCGGAATAATTGCAATTCACTGTTTTTATTTATTTATATGCACCGCAAATAGCTAGCTGAGCAGGCGAACTAGCTTGTTGGCTTATTCAGTAAACGCTGGAAAGCTAGAAAGCTTTTTGCCGACTTTGCTTCGGTGCATGTAAATGCTGGGTAGCGAACTAAATGGCGAAGTAATTATTCACCGTTATCCATTGATTTCTTTGCATCACATATACGGCCATAATCGTGAGAGAAACCTTCGCGGAGGTTCATAAGATGACAGTTCTCTGTGAACCTGTCGCTGTGCTATAAATACAAAATATGCTGCCAGCCATCTATTCACACAATTTAGCGAGTATTCAAACTTCGCATCAATTTATGCGACTAAATGGTATTCAATACATTTGCAAAATATTGGCCAGTGAAAATAGACTTCACTTTGTTGACCGAAGGTTCGAGTTCGTCTTTTCGTGCATGAAAGTTAATGCGGAGATATTTTTGCAATGTTACCTAGCTCCGTCTTAGTCTTAACCAAGAGCATTCTATAATTGTGTACAGTTCAGTTTAGCATGGCGAAGTGAGCGGGAGGGTTAATGTCGTGGCTGGGCAAAAAGAAAGATGGTGAAGAGTCTCAGATTTATGAAAAGGAGAAGAGAAAAAGGCTCCCCCGAAGGTGGAGCGAGGGTATTATTATCGGGTTCGTCTGTCTGTCTGGACGCATATCGAGGGTTTGGAGCACAATGGTTATATGTCCATTTTAGAGGTTTTGAGAAAAATTGATTTTTAAGGTTTCCAAGTGTTCTATTAAATCAGGTATTTTATATCATTTTGTTTTTTACCAGTCACTCTTTTGCTGCATGGTTCAGAAGTATATTGAACACCTAAGTTTTCATAGGAGTGTAATGGCAAGATCATGGTCAAAACTGCCAAAAATGGACATTGTCACCTCAGTGCTCCAACAAGTCTAGCACATGATGTGACATAAGACAATGGTGATTGGTTGAAGATAAATTTGTTTGCAATGGAAGACAGACTATTCTGTAATAAAATTCATGTTTATTCATCAAAATGTCAATGTTTTATTCATTTAAGTAGATTTTGTTGGACATATCACAAAATGAAAATGTGATTTCTGATTAAAAATGAATGCCGATGGACATATAGTTATTGTGCTCCAAGGATTAGCTGATAGAAAGCTGTGACGGAGTAAAAATCTCAAAACCACAAATTTTGGACATATACTATTGTGCTCCAAACCCTCGATATCTTAAAAAACTATTGGCACGATTTACATAAAACTTTCACAGCAGAAAGGTCCTACCCTTTGCTCGGCCCTCCTCTAACGTCAGACTGCTAGGTCAAAAATCAAAGTCACAAACAAATGTCAAAGGGGCGATGGTTTGCAATCTGATTGTTTTGTTGTCTGTTCAGAAGACAGCCTGCTAGCTGCCTCAGCACTTGACTTTTAAAAATCCTGTCTTATGTATATGATACACAAGACCTCGTTGTTGCTATATTCTGAGAAATAAATGTTTTGTTCATAAAAAGGTGTCTTTTCTTTGGGTTTTGCATTTGAAAAAAATCAGGGCTGACAAAAACTCAGCCGGGCTGACAGATTTTGGGGACTGATGTTTCGACCTCCACTGACGTCTTCCTCAGAGTCAGATGATGCATGAAAGATGACGCACCGGGGGGTTTTAAATACCCTCCCCTTAATTACATCATACCAAATACAAGGTGCGCATGCGATGGTAAAATAACATGGTAATGGAAACACATTTCATAGCATCAAGAAAGAAAACAAACAAAATGGTAATATTGCCTTCTGTACATAACACAAATACAAAGACAAAATAGAAAAATGAAGACGTGCGTAAATTATAGAAAACAAGTCAAATTGAGGCAATCATTTAATCCATTAGGCTCGACACAATTCAAAGTGTGTATCCAGAAAGCTTCCCGGCGGAGCAATTTCTGGACTATGTCTCCGCCCCTTGAAGACACCCGCACTTTTTCAATCCCCCAGAATTTCAGAGACGAGACTGACCCATGATTGACTTTGGCGTAATGACGTGCGATAGCATAATCCATATTTCTTGTACGGATAGCAGTCTTGTGTTCAGCTATGCGTTGTTTTAAGGCTCTCTTGGTCTGGCCATCGCATTCGCACCTTGTATTTGGTATGATGTAATTAAGGGGAGGGTATTTAAAACCCCCCGGTGCGTCATCTTTCATGCATCATCTGACTCTGAGGAAGACGTCAGTGGACGTCGAAATGTCAGTCCTTTCAATAAAGAGATTGTGTCCTGAGCTCTGTGTGCTCCAGCTTTTGCTTTTTACCAGAATAGTCCTTAGTGATTTTTTTGGTAAGGTGCTCTTTTCTCTGCATTGACTGTCCATGCTGTTGAGCACCTTTATAGTCCTTTTCCATAGCGGGCTTTGAGCGTGTCTGGTCTACTCCTCTACGTGTAACGTAAGAGGGCTCCTTGGACGGCCCTTCCCTCACGCAGCTCGCCCTTTAGCTATCAGTGGACTCTCCAAGATGACTAGTTATGAAACTGTGAGTGCACCACAGCAGGCTCAGAGACACTGTTTTTTACTGATGAACAGGGACAAAATATTATTCTTCCACACTCTCTATTTGAAGACCTTGTACAACCACAAGAACCCTGTTCTCTCGCCCTCGCTAAAGAACTGGAGGAGCTGAGGAAGAAGGAAACCCGACTGCTATGGCACTCAATCGCACTCTCAGAATACTGGAGACAGAAGCGCATCCCTAGAGGCCTCCGAATTCACAAGTCTCCTTCCTTTGGCCTGGATGATCCAGAGTTTCTGCAACGCTGGGAACAAATTCTCAACAAGTGCTCTCTAGATCTTATGCTTTTAATAATAGAAAAAACCACAAAAGCAAACGAGACAACACGGCACGGCAGCAAACACTCTGGAAAATAACATCAAGGAGAAATTGGACGTGGATACATTCACGTCAGTCACAGACAAAATCACTGCTTCCCTTAATGCCTTCCAAAAAGAACTAAAGGCATACAAACTTAAAAAATATGAAAGGGACACTCTGGATTACTCAAACGGCACTGTTTATGACTGGCAAGGCAGCCGTCTTCGCTTTGTCTCCAGATCCCGTCCTGCCTGGTCCCGGAGAAACAAGGAGCTTCCTCTCTCGACAGCCAGCGAAAGGGATTCGTCTGACGCGAGTGAAGCTGAAGGCCAACAGGCCCAGTCCAACCAGCCGGCTTTTTACATCCAGGTCCGCGCCGCATGCCTCCAAAAAAGCGGCGTGGGTCGGGAAAGCGCAGGAAGAAGTCCGCCGCCCGACCCGCTGAGGAGGTCCCAGCGCAATCTCAAGTAATTTACATTTCTGGCCGCCGATAAGTGTTGCTGCTATGTCTGTCCTGAGTAAAGGCTTATCGTTCTCTCCAACTAACCGTTGTGACTTTTTCACAGCCAAAGTGGACATATTTAAGTTGTGTAGACAATTACATTTGAAACACTTTTTCTCCTTGCAGGCAAATGTACTCACTGATGGGAACACTGTCCTTAGAAACTCGGCCAATGTGGGCAGAGAATGTACATCGTTTGAAAAGAAATCTGTATTCATGCCTGGTGGTAATTTGAACCCTACGATTTCTACATTTAATCGGTTGGTGGAAAATGATTTGGCGCACTTGGCAAAAAAGCATGGCCGATGTAACGATAATTTAAGTCCAGACGAATGCCAGGCCTTAAAAGAATTGAAAAGTGATCCTAATTTGGTCATACGCAGCCCCGATAAAGGTGGAGCGGTTGTGATTCAATCTTTTGAACAATATGACAAGGGGATTAAAGCTCACCTTTTAGATAATAAGTATTATCTTCCCCTGAGCGCTAACCCAACAGAACGCATTAAAATTGAAATTGACAGCATTATAGAGGCTGCGTTAACAGAGGGCTGGATCACGGCAAACGAACAGGATTTTTTAATCACTAAACATCCAATCTGCCCCGTGTTTTATGGTTTACTTAAAATCCACAAACGTCTAGACAACCCTCCTCTGCGCCCTATTGTGTCAGGAATAGGTAGCCTAACTGAACCACTGTCTCAGTTTGTAGACTTTTTCATCAAGAAAATGGTCCCTGCCTTGCCTTCCTACTTGGGTGATACCTCTGACGTATTAAGAATTCTAGAGACGACTCATGTGAGCCAATACACTATTCTGGCTTCTCTTGATGTGCAGAGCTTGCACACAAATATTCCCCACAAAGGTGGTCTTGAGGCTCTGTCACACTATCTTTCTTCGCGCCCCTTAGGTATATTACCTCCCTCTGAATTTCTTATGCCCCTTACGGAAATGGCACTTACAAGGAATTATTTTCAGTACAGTGGCTGTTTTTATCTGCAGACACAGGGCACTGCTATGGGTGCCGCCTTTGCACCCAATTATGCGAATTTGTACATGGGTCATTGGGAGGAAAAGTTTATTCACAATATCACTAACCCTTTTCTATCCAAAATTTTACTATGGCGTAGGTACATAGATGACATATTGCTATTTTGGGATGGCACCATTGAGGAATTTGACAGTTTTCTAAAGTATATGAACACTGTTGACAGCCATTTGAGTTTTACTGAGGAACACAGCATGACGTCTATTAACTTTTTTGGACCTCACCATTTTTAAAGGTGCGAGCAGGGAAGCTAGAATCCACCATTTTCCGCAAACCACTGAGCAGAAATTTTGTTAAGAGCAGATAGCAACCACCCCAGCCAGCTGAAACGAAACATACCTATTGGTCAGTTTTTGCGCTTGAGGCGTAATTGCAGTACTGACCAGGAGTTTGAAAACAATGTTTGTAAAATGCGGGATAGGTTTCTCCAGAGAGGCTACAGCAATGCTATTGTTGACATCGCGATTAACCGAGCCTGCCAAACTGATAGGAAGTCCTTGCTTTCCAAAAAAAATATGGTAGGGCAGCTCCCTCTCGTATCTTCTTTTCAACAGAATACAGTCCGGCTGCTGGCAAAATCAAAAACATTGTCCTAAAACATTGGTCTATTCTGCAGAGCGACCCTCAGCTAAGAAGTTTTACATCCGAACCTCCCCGTGTATGCTTCTGTAGATCAAGTAACATCAAAGACAGAGTAGTCCACAACAATGTGACACGCCCACAAAGTTTGTCTACGTGGCTGCCTCGCCCCCCCCCGGGTTTTTACGGTGTGGTCGATGTGTTCACTGTTCTAATTCTCATGACACAAAGTTTTTATGTCACCCGCGGACAGGGAAAAATACAAAATAAAAAGAATTCATCAATTGTAACACCACCCATGTAGTGTACATGTTAAAATGTATTTGTTCTAAAATTTACATTGGCCAGACCAAGAGAGCCTTAAAACAGCGCATAGCTGAACACAAGACTGCTATCCGTACAAGAAATATGGATTATGCTATCGCACGTCATTACGCCGAAGTCAATCATGGGTCAGTCTCGTCTCTGAAATTCTTGGGGATTGAAAAAGTGCGGGTGTCTTCAAGGGGCGGAGACATAGTCCAGAAATTGCTCCGCCGGGAAGCTTTCTGGATACACACTTTGAACTGTGTCGAGCCTAATGGATTAAATGATTGCCTCAACTTGACTTGTTTTCTATAATTTACGCACGTCTTCATTTTTCTATTTTGTCTTTGTATTTGTGTTATGTACAGAAGGCAATATTACCATTTTGGTGGTTTTCTTTCTTGATGCTATGAAATGTGTTTCCATTACCATGTTATTTTACCATCGCATGCGCACCTTGTATTTGGTATGATGTAATTTAGGGGAGGGTATTTAAAACCCCCCGGTGCGTCATCTTTCATGCATCATCTGACTCTGAGGAAGACATCAGTGGACGTCGAAACGTCAGTCCTTTCAATAAAGAGATTTTGTCCTGAGCTCTGTGTGCTCCAGCTTTTGCTTTTTACCGAAATAGTCCTATGTGGTTTTTTTCGATAAGGTGCGCTTTTCTCTGCTAAGGCAGATATGTGTCGACCTTCACAAGTCAGGCAATGGCTACAAGAAAATAGCCACTCGCCTGCACCTGCCCATATCTACTGTCAGAGGAATCATTAAGAAGTTTAACCCATTAATGCCCAAATTTCTTTTCAAAGTAAAAGTTACCTTTTACTATCGGATATGGCGTACAATGAACATTCAACACTTATATTCTGGGGAAAAATATTTATTTTGTCATCGAGGACCCCAAGTATGTATGTTCCTTTACGAATGTACACAGATTGTTGAAAGCATAAAAATCATCATTCTGAGAAAAACATATTTAGACAATGCTATAATCTCCAATTCTTGTCTTTAGTGTGATATAAAAATGTGCCTCAGTCAGAAAAAAATGACGACACACACACCTCTTGGAGCGTCACATAGTGCTGTTACAGATTCGAGAAATTCATGCAAATGGCGGCCCCCACCACTGCTGTAAAGGGAGACTACTCTCATAAGCACTTTTCCTGGATGCGAGTTACTTCCCTTGATTAAGCTACAGCAGCTTAGTCACAGTAACGCATTCACTTGGGTTACAGAGGTTAAAATGTGCCATGTCCCAGAAATGGGACAGTGGTCATTAATGGGTTAAAACAACTGGAACAGTGGTAAACAAGCCTGGATGAGGACGCAAGGTTATTTTGCCACCACGCACAGTGAGGAGGATGGTAAGAGAAATAAAAAATTCTCCAAAGCTCACTGTTAAAGAATTGCAACAAATGGTAGCATCTTGGGGTCACAAAGTCTCCAAAACAACCATCAGGCGCTATCTACATGCCAACAAGCTGTTTGGGAGGCATGCACGGAAAAAACCTTTTCTCACTCACAATCATAAACGCAAACGTCTGGAGTTCGCTAAGCGGTACTGGGACTTCAAGTGGGACCGTCTGCTTTGGTCAGATGAGACCAAGATAGAGCTTTTTGGCAACAAACACTGGGTCTGGCGGAACACAAAAGATGAGTATGCAGAAAAGCACCTCATGCCCACTGTGAAGTATGGGGGAGGATCGGTGATGCTGTGGGCCTGTTTCTCTTCCAGAGGCCCTGGGAACCTTGTTAGGGTGCATGGCATTATGAACGCTTTGAAATACCAGGACATTTTAAATCAAAATCTGGTGGCCTCTGCCCGAAAGCTGAAGATGGGTCGTCACTGGGTCTTTCAGCAAGATAATGACCCTAAACATGTGGCCAAATCTACACAGAAATGGTTCACCAGACACAGAATCAAGCTCCTCCCATGGCCATCTCAGTCCCCAGACCTCAACCCCATTGAAAACCTGTGGAGTGAGCTGAAGAGGAGAGTGCAGGGGAGAGGACCCAGGTCGCTGGATGATTTAGAGAGATTGTGCAAAGAGGAATGGTCGAAGATCCCTCTTTCTGTATTCTCCCATCTTATGAAACATTATAGGAGAAGATTAGGTGCCGTTTTGTTGGCAAAAGGGGGTTGTACAAAGTATTAACATCAGGGGTGCTAATAATTGTGGCACACATGATTTGATGTAAAAGAATTATTTCTTAATGTGGGATTTTTTTCCCACTGAATAAATGCACTTGAATTAAAGGTTGGATTTTCCTCTTTTTTTCATTGTGGTCCTATATTATTTAGAAAAAAACAGAATTTATTAGAAGCTAAAGAACACATCTTAACCAGGGGTGCCAATAATTATGGAGGGCGCTGTACAAGCAGTCTGAAATAAACGACAATCATTTGAAGTGCTTCCGGGAAAAAAACTCAGATTAGAACTCCTCTAATTGTCGGCGAGGTTGGGCTGCTTCCATCACCTTTTGGGATCAACTGGCCAACCCTAAATCTGCTCCCCTATAATAACCCTAAATAATTCTGTCATTGACATTACTAAATGGGCCCAGGAATACTTCAAATAACCACTGTCTGTAAACACAGTCCTCCGTGCCATCCACAGATGCCACCTAAAACTCTTTCATGCAAAAAGGGAGCCATTGTTGAGCATGATCCAGAAGTGTTCTGTGGGCCAAGGCTCATTTAAAATGGACTGTAGCAAAGTGACAAAGTGTCCTGTGGTCAGATGAGTCCAAATTTGACATTCTTGTTGGAAATCATGGGCGTTGTGTCCTCCGGGCTAAAGAGGAGAAAGACCACCCCTCCTGTTATCAGCGTTCAGTTCAAAAGCCAGCATCTCTGGTGGTATGGGGATGCATTAGTGCATATGGTGTGGGGCACCTGCATGTTTTAAAAAGCACCATGAATGCTGAAAGGTACATAAAGGTTTTAGAGCAACATATTCTCCCCTCCAGATGACATCTATTCCAAGGAAGGCCTTGTGTATTTCAGCAGGACAATGCAAAACCACATACTGCAACTATTACAACAGCATGGCTTCGTAGTAGAAGAGTCTGTGTGCTGAACTGGCCTGCCTGCAGTCCTGATCTTTCACCCTTTGAGAACATTTGGCGCATAATTAAACGAAAAGTCCGTCAAAGGAGACCCAAAACTCCCCAGCAGCTGGAAGCCTGTATTAAACAAGAGTGGGATCAAATTCCAATGGCTAAACTCAAGAAACTTGTCTCCTCAATGCCCAGACACCTCCACTCTGTGTTAAAAAGAAGAGAGGATGCTACACCATAGTAAACAGGCCCCTGTCCTAACTTTTTTGAGACCTGTAGCAGCCATCAAATTTGAAAGGAGCTCATTTTGTGGATAAAATTGTAAAAGTTCTCAGTTTCAATATTTGCTATGTTATCTCTGTTCTATTGTGAATAAAATACTGGCTGGTGTGATTTAAAAGTAATTGCGTTTTGATTTTATTCACAATTTACACTTTGTCCCAACTATTTTGGAATTGGGGTTGAATATGGCCATAACCTTATGTCCACCGATTCAATTTTGGATGAACAGAAGTCTGATTTTCTGGTGGCTAAAGATGCCATGTAACAAATGTCACAAATTGATGTCACTGGAAATGTTAAATTTGATTATAAATGTAAAGAGAACGTAGAATAAAAGTTCCTTTGTGATAGTTGTCTTGATACTACTGTTTATTAATGCCATTAGTCTTCAAATAATGGAGTTAAGAAATTATTGATATGATTTTTTTTTTCCTTTAATAATTTTAGTGGATTTGTAACACGTTGACAAATTTTGACTCAGATCTCTCAGCTTTGATTATGTTCTCCTCTCTAAGGATCGACATGGAAACCTACAGGACAATAGACCTCCTGGAACAGATCCCAGGCTTTAGTGAAGTCTATGTAGCGAAAGCAAAGAAAAGTACTTGTAAACTGCAACCTCCTTATTGCCAAACATTTTGATGAAAGTCAAACTGTCGCAAATGTACCTAATATTATCTGCAGAAATACATTTACTGTAACTGAGTGCTCAATTTCTTTTCTTTGTGAGGATGAAAGAGACTTGTTTGAGGGTGCTTTGATGAAAGATGTGGTTTCATGTGTCAGACCTTACACCAGGTTACACAGTCTCACTTGTGCACCAGTTGGCTGACTGCAGTGCGTCACTTGTTTGTCTGGGATGCACTTCTTGGATTGCATCACTGACAAATAATATATTGTTAGAACAGGGATAGGGGGGTACTCATCTACCCCTCCTTTTAGCCCCTCTGTTTTACTGTAGATCTGTTTGTCACATCACAAAGTCACTCTGCAAACCCAACCCCCTCTTGCACACCCACCCATCCTTAAATATAATCCTGTGGTGACAGGGTATTGTACAGTCACTCCAAATGCTGTTGCTTCCTCAATGGATTTGTGACTGGCTATCATCTGCCCTGCTTACATTGTTATGACTTGAAAATCACAACAAAGAAAACCAGCAATGACAACTTAAACAAATTTATTCTTCACTGAATAAAAAAAAAACTCTACAAATAATCCACTGTTCAATCCTCTGACAACACTCTAATGCCACTATCTAACTCTGTTGCCAAAACAAAAACTCTGCTTGCACTGACCAAAATCACAGCATTTATATAGACTAGCAACATTCTGGAAAGATCTACAGGATTCCTGGGTAATCCCGCCCCCTCCAGGCAGGAAGGTGCCAGAGGCTTCGAGAAAGCACTAGTCTATTTCAAAGAAGTGATATTACATCAGATTATGTTTTGCTACCAGACACACCACCAGAGGGTGCCAAATGAACAAAATAAATAGCTGACCAGCAAGGCAGCAATAACAGCATGTAACAAATCTCCATTTACAAATGATATACAATGCTGTACATAAAATACTCAAACATAACATCTCCCCTCTTTAAGAAAAGAAAGGTTTGCTAAAAGCTTTCTTTTGTTAAAATTAACACAGTTTTATAATCAGTATAACCTTGAACTTCACACAAAAGTATCATTGATCATTATAACAATCATATACATAACAACCAGTGCAATTTTCACAATCAAATAGAAAAGTAAAATTACATTATTCACAATAAATAAAGAAATAAAATTACATGCGTGAAAGTGTATCTGGGAAAACATTATCTTTTCCCCTGATGTGAGAAATATTCAAATCATACTCTTGCAAAAGTAAACTCCATCTAAGGAATCTTTGATTCTTGTTTTTGATCTTATGCAAGAATGGCATTGTGATCACTGAAGACCTTGATGGAAGTAGCTGAACAAGTCAAATAGACTTCAAAATGTTGTAAAGCCAAAACAAGTGCCAAACATTCTTTTTCAATTGTTGAATAGTTTTTCTGATGTTTATCAAACTTTTTGGAAAAGTAACAAACAGGATGATCTACTCCATCGGTGTCTTCTTGCAGTAAAACTGCGCCTGCACCAATATCACTGGCATCAACAGCCAACTTGAACTCCTTTTTGAAATTAGGAGATAAGAGAACTGGTGTGTTTTTGAGGATAGCTTGCAGTTGGTCAAATGAATTTTGACATTTTTCATCCCAAACAAGTTTTACATTTTTCTTCAGTAAATTTGTCAAAGGTTCAGAAATGATAGAGAAATTTTTACAGAATTTTCTGTAGTAGCCAGCCATCCCTAGAAATCTCATTAGTTGTCTTTTAGTTGTAGGCTCAGGAAATTCAGTGATAACTTTTACTTTTGCATCAATTGGTTTGATTTGACCCTGTGCTACAATATGACCTAAGTAAACAACTGTAGCTTAGCAAAAGTCACTTTTAACAAGGTTTGTGACTTCTTGTTTAAGGTATTTCTGCTTCTGGATTCATTCTGTAAGGATGCTGTTTTACAGGCTTGGCATCATCTTGTAGGATGACATCATGGTAAACCATATCAGTCCTTGATGGAACATCAGGGAATATGTGACTATATTCAAATATGAGCTGCTTTAGCTGTTGTTGTTGAAAAAAAGGTCCAGGTGGGACAACTTGCTGTCAATATTTTGAAGAATGTCTGAATTTTCAAGTTTGGCTGGACCAGGTTCATTTTCCAAGGGGCAGTCACAATCTTCTTCAGAATTTTCCAGTTCAATTGTATTTACCACATTGACTGGCTTTTGCTGAGTGTCTCTGTCAATGTATTCTTTCAGCATGTTGATGTGACACATTTGTTTTTGTTTCCTCCTTCCAGGGGTTAAAATGATGTAATTTAGATCACTGACCTTTTTGAGGACAGTGTAAGGGCCAAAATATCGGGCTCTTAGAGGGTTTCCAGGAACTGGCAAAAGCGCAAGGACTTTGTCACCAGTTTTAAAACTTCTATCTTGGGAATGAAGGTCATATCTGGTTTTCATTTTGCCCTGAGCCTCTTTGAGATTAGACTTAGCAAAGTGACAAGCCTTAGAGAGACGATTACGGAAGTCAGAGACATACTGAAGCAAGTTCATTGGGACATCATCTTCGATCAGCAACTTTTCCTTCAGAAGCTTCAGAGGTCCATGGACTGTATGCCCAAAAACAAGCTCAAAAGGACTGAACCCAAGAGACTCCTGAACAGCTTCACGGGCAGCAAACAGAAGAAGATGGACACCTTCATCCCAGTCTTTCTCTGTGTCAAGGCAGTAGGTCCTTATCATGTTCTTCAGGGTTTGATGGAACCTCTCCAAAGCACCTTGGCTCTCAGGATGGTAAGCTGATGACCTGTATTGTTTAATACCAAGCTAATGCATGACTTGTTGAAATATGCCAGACATGAAATTTGACCCTTGATCAGACTGAAAAGACTTAGGAAGACCAACAAAGCCGAAAAACTTGGTAAGAGCCTTGATGATAGTCTTCGCCTTGATATTACGAAGTGGAATTGCCTCAGGAAACCGAGTGGAAGCACACATGATAGTCAGTAGGTACTCACAACCAGATCTAGTCTTCGGCAATGGTCCAACACAGTCAATGATAATCCGACTGAAAGGTTCTTCAAAACCGGGAATGGGCTTGAGTCGAGCCTTTGGAATATTCTGGTTCGGCTTCCCAACCATTTGACAAGTATGACAGGATTTGCAGTACTCCTGTTCATTGGACCTCATGGAAGGCCAGAAGAAATGATTCCTGACACGTTGAAGGGTCTTCTTGATACCCAAATGACCTGACATAGGATTGTCATGTGCCAGACTAAGAGTTTCTTGACGATAAGACTTTGGAAGAACAATTTGATGGGTGATCATCCACTCTTCATCTACAGATACATCAGGTGGACGCCACTTTCTCATAAGCACACCATTTTTATGTAGTAAAAACAGACAGGAACTTGAGTAGCCTCTTGTTCACTTACAGCTTGTGGTAGAAGATATGCTAGATCACAAGCTTGTTGTTGCTCCTGAATAAGTTGTTTCTGAGACAGAATGTCATTAGAATGACCTGACAAGGACAAGTCTGAAGATTTCCCAGACATCTCAGGACTGGAAGGTTCCTGATGAAAAGACTGCCCAATGAAGGTGTCAGCCAGGTTGAAGTCCAGGTCAGCATCATCTTGAATAGCCTTTTTGGCCATAGAACGAATAACTGCACATGAAGGATAGAGGTCTGGTATTTCCTCCTCTATAGAGTCAGATTCTTGATCAATCAAAGGAGTGTCAGTTACAACAGGGTAGGGCACAACCTTATCCCCAGCAAGATCATTACCAAGAAGCAAATGAACACCTTTGAAAGGAAGAGAAGACCTAACACCAACAGTAACAGGCCCAGAGGCCAAGTCTGATTTGAGATGGACATTATGGAGAGGTACACTTGTAAAGCCACATTCTACTCCTTGAATAAGGACACTAGCCTGAGTAGACGTTTTGTCCGAAAAAGGCAGAATATCTGCAAGAATAAGAGATTGGGAAGACCCAGTATCCCTTAGAATTCGAACAGGAGCAGATGAGGAAAAACCATGTGAAAGCGAGACAAAACCATTGGTGATGAATGGCTCAAAAAACTCCATAACAGAATCAGACACAGAAGGTAGAAGATCAGGCGAACTGACCTTTGATACATGAGATTCTTTCCTAGTGAAAGCATTTGGCTTGGTTTCTTCTCGTTGTTTTTTCTTGAGAGCATAACACTCAGAAATAAGGTGACCTTGCTTTTTGCAGTATTGGCAAGACACAGAAGGTAAAGAATCAGAGGATTGCTTCTCACTGGAAGGTTTCCTCTCAGAAGTGGCCTTGGAATCATTAGAAGTGTTATTAGAAGCAGTCTTGGACTGAGACTTGCCTTGAAATTTAGAAAAAGTGGATTTTTGGACAAAAGAAGACTTATGAGTCAATGCATAAATATCAGCCAGGGTGGAAACATCTTGCAAAGTATTGGCTTGTTTCTCCTCAAGGAAAGTCATTATATCAGGCTGGACACACCTTTTAAATTCCTCAACCAAAATAAGTTGCCTCATTCTGTCAAAATCTTTCTCAACTTTCATGGAATTACACCACTGATCAAACAACTGTTCCTTCAACCTGCCAAATTCAACATGAGTTTGACTGGCTTCCTTGCGAGAATTCCTAAATTTTTGCCTGTAAGCCTCGGGGACCAATTCATAACCCTTCAGAATGGCAGATTTGGCAAAATCATAATCAGAACACTGTTGGACAGATAACTGGTTATAGATTTTCCTAGCTTTACCAGTAAGAACACTTTGTAACAACATTGTCCAGTGCTCTTTTGGCCATTTCAAATTTTCAGCAATTTTTTCAAAATGGGTAAAGTATTGGTCTACATCATTTTCTAGGAAGGGAGGAACAAGTCTGATGTGTCTAACCACATCAAAATGATCAGAAAGTCCAAAAGATTTTGTAACAGTACCTGCTTCTATTTTCTTCCTTTCCAATTCGTACTTCGAGTGCATCCTTCTTTCTTCCAGTTCTCTCTCCAACATTCTTTCTTCCAGTTCTCTCTCCTTCTCCAACCTTCTTTCTTCCAGCTCTAGTTGTTTTTGGCGTAGCTGAATCTCAAGTCTTTGCAACTCTGTTGCAGACACTTCCACATCTTTAATCAGTTCTGCTGCTTCTTCCCCAAAGATATCTTCATCTATGAAATGTTGCACCAAAATGTTGAATATTTCTTGTTTCCTCATTGATGATTTCACATCAGATAATCCAAGGGTTGAGGCTATTTGGAGCAAGTCCTTCTTCTTTGCCAGCACAATTGATTCCTGGGTTGGAGTTTTCAAAAAATTTTCAACATCAAAAGTCATGATAACTGGTTTTTCAAATAGTCACAAGATTTAAAATAATAATTCAGCTTTAATCTTTGGTGAATCCAATCGTTGATCCAATGAATGGTTTATCTCGGTGGAACCTCCAATTTGTTATGACTTGAAAATCACAACAAAGAAAATCAGCAATGACAACTTAAACAAATTTATTCTTCACTGAATAAAAAAAAAAACCTCTACAAATAATCCACTGTTCAATCCTCTAATAACACTCTAATGCCACTATGTACCTCAGTTGCCAAAACAAAAACTCTGCTTGCACTGACCAAAATCACAGCATTTATATAGACTAGCAACATTCTGGAAAGATCTACAAGATGCCTGGGTAATCCCGCCCCCTCCAGGCAGGAAGGTGCCAGACGCTTCTAAAATCACTAGTCTATTTCAAAGAAGTGATAGTACATCAGATTATGTTTTGCTACCAGACACACCACCAGAGGGTGCCAAATGAACAAAATAAATAGCTGACCAGCAAGGCAGCAAAAACAGCATGTAACAAATCTCCATTTACAAATGATATACAATGCTGTACATAAAATACTCATACATAACAACATACCACTCAGATTGATATATTTTCTGAAGTGGAACGATACTGAATAAAAACATAACCCTCCTGGAAACTGGTGATCAGGATACAGACCTTGAGGAGTGTGTGTCGAGCAATTGCAGTTACTCAGGTAAGTTACTAATTCTTTCTTTCAATCTGATGAACCACTCTTTCATTTCTTAAGCTGTGCTTGAGTGAGAGACTGTTTCAGACTGTCATACAATAGACCCAAAGGGCAAACCCTGTCTTCTGGGAACACTGTCTCCACCTCGGGAAGCTGTCTGAACTTGAGGAGTGTATGTCAAGCTATTGCAGTTTCTCAGGTAAGTTACTGGTATTCATTTTTTTCAATTTGATAAACCACTCTTTCATTTCCTATGTTGTGCTTCAGTGAAAGGCTTTCGCAGACAGTAAAATATAGACCCAAAGGGCAAACCTTGTCTTCTGGGAACACTGTCTCCACCTCGGGAAGCTCCAGTGCAGTTTTAAAGAGTAAAGCTGGTGTCTCAGAGGAGAGAGAGTTTTCTCTGGATGGAGGTCGTCTTCCCAGAAAACAAAAACTATCCTTCAATGTAACAATACAACAGAATTTTCCAGGTCTTCTTTGACATGAATAATTTCTCAAAAGAGAAAGCTTAACTTTCTGCTCAATTGGCCAGTATAAGTGTTTCCATCTCTATTATGCAGTAAATGTGTTATGATGAGGAATACTTTTGGGGAGAATAATAATGTAAAATAATGCTGGAATCAGCTTAAGAACAGAATTTAGCCTCACAGTCAGTTTAAGTGGTGAGTTCAGTTAGGCTTGACCATGTAACTTAGATTCACTCTCTTTTCTAAGGATCATCAACCCTCAAACCTGCTAGATAAAATAAAACCAAAATGAACAGCTCTGTCATCAATTCTAGCCTACCCTTCAACCACTCCTCTTCAGGATCCAGTCCCCAACTTCAGGATCCCCCAGTCCCCTAACATATCAGGTTACATTTAATGGGACATATTAGTACCATGCACATACCAACCCCCAAATTCCTGTAGGAAAATTCAAACAATCTGACTAATTGATTGGAACATATCAGGTTACATTTAATGGGATTCCAGAGATAACAGTAAGATATGAATGTCCAGATAATGACCAGCCCTCTACAGAGGGCTGTGGGGTTGAAGGGTATAGTGATGCTGCTGGGGTTGTGTTTCTGTTTACTGAAAGGAGCATCAACCTTGTAGTGGGCTACCCTGCCAACATCATGGTAATGTGGCTGGTGGCCAGAGAGAAGAGTGACTCTTCCACCTCCAATAACTTTATCTTCAACCTGTCCCTCGCTGATGCATGGCTTTGCATGATGATTGCCATCTGCTTCTGTGGCTTCCATATCCTCGGCATCGGATATTTCACGTATGTACTGGACTTTACCACTGGGATCAAAAACGGCTCCCAATTCTTTCTCACCTGCATTTGCCTGGACCGCTACGTGGCTGTGGTTCACCCCATTGTGTTCACCAGCATCAAGGATAAAAAGATCAGAGTTGCTCTTTCCATGCTTGTTTGGTGGCTCGTGATAGCCTAAGCCCTCTGCAGGTCAGTGCTCACCGACAAGTCCAACATCCAACATCATATCTACATTGGGCTGATCCTGGCCACCTTCACCATTATGGTTTACTGCAACGTTTCTATCATATGGAGTCTGAGGAAGTCGGTCTTGGGCAAGGAGAAGATGCACCCCATGAAAAAGAAAGCCCTCAGAACTGTGCAAATCTATCTGGGCATCATAGTGTTTCATTACCTGCCTGTACCTGTGAGCACTCTCTTGCGTTATTATACTGATTTACCAGAATACTGCACAATTGATTTGATTATATACACCCTTATGGCCTACAGTTCCATCACTCACCCCCTTCTCTACATCTCCTTGATTAAGCAGCTGCCATGGCTGAAAAAATTGCTCTGCATCTGCTGCCGAAACCCTTCCCCTGAGCCACATAATGAAAGCACGTGAGATGTATGCTTGTGATTGTCTGTTAGATTACATTTACTCTCGACATAAATTTGTGAAAATGAGTTCATGAAACAAAGCAAGAACGTTATCTGAGTTATAGGCAAATACATTATCTTTAATTTGACTGTAATTAGGAAAGAGATGATAATTAACACAACTATAACCATATGCATGGATTAAAAAGTGAAGATTATTTGAATCACCCACATGTCTATATTACCATGATTTCATATTACGTGCATTAAAGTTTTTTTGATTATTTAAAAATGAGCATGTATAATCAATCAAAGAGACCTATTTTTGTGTCATGTGTAAATGATACTTATCTCCATACTTCCAAGACTGTTTTATTATGTCCATTTAATTTCATTATGCCAGCATAGGGTATAGTTTTATCCAGGAAACACCTATAGTGACAACAGATTTTCTGGGAGCACAGCATATATGCAAATAAAAATGATTGTTTTGGTTATTCCTGTGCTTAATGTAGACAATCAGTGAGCAAGTACCACATTCAAAGTATTTTAGACCACAAAATGATAAAATGCATTTAAGGGGACTTATAGTTAAGCAAACATTTTTCCAAGATAATGATTCTAAGTTTAAAAAGTGAATATCAAAATAATTCTATTAGAAATTGCAACTTAAAACACTGAGTTTCTGCAGCATCACATCAATGGTTGCCATGGCAACGGCTGTTTTACTGAATAGATATAGATACTTAGAGAAACACAGTTATTGAAATAAATAAACAGTGTTTGGTTATAATTTCAGCTGTTATGTGAAGGAAAAAACATGCCACTAAAGAGCCTTTTTTCCAGGTTTCTATGTTTTAGTATTGATTTTGACCCCCCTAAATCAATTTTAGCGGGAAACAGCTAATTAAATATACATATTTTGATTTACTCATATTCAGAGGTACATATTGCAAAAAGAGCTCTGTACAGACATAGATCATCACAAAATGAAGAAAACTGCCTAATATGAAGTTAATTGGATGTACTGTTGCTGAGAAATCTGTATTTTCTTGTTGAAAATCATCTGCATTTTTATAAAGGTTTTAAAGTGATTTTTAGCGTAAAAGAGTAATTTCAGAGCAATTTTAGAGCAAGTTTAAGACCAATTAGGCAGAAAGTGAATATATGTCCTGAAAGTAGACTATTTGAAGGACCACTTCATGTTCTTACCTCAAAACTAAAATTTTGAACCAAAATTGGCATTTTGCGCAGCTATAAGTCCCATTAACAAGAAACAACGTGAAATGTAACCAAAAAGACACACAACGAATTTAAATTAAATATAAAGTACTTGAGTACTCTCTTAAAATGTTCAAGGTCAACCATGAGGAAAAGTGTCCATCACTTATAAAATACTAACCTTAGTCTCTGAATTCAGTGTGATGCTATAGCTTGGTGTGAGTTTAGCTGTTAGTTACAGCTCTGGGGAACAAAGGGAAGCACTGGGGTTTGTCATCAGAGACAAGGCCAACTTTGTTTGGATAATAGTGTCCGGTTTTTGTTGAAACTGGTTGAGACATGAATTGATTCAATGCTGTAGTGATTTCTGGAGCTGTAATAGAGGGTATCGCCAATACGAAAAAAATGCCCGGATGTTGCATTCGTGCCCCGTTTCAGATGCATTATGGGATAGTTCGGTGACCCAGTTGCTTCCGGTCTCTGCAGAGCCCAACAGTAACTGAACTGTAGTCATTTAGTCCATGGCTCATTACTGTGAAGCTGCCATGTGTTAGTTGAACGAAAATAAGCAGAAAAAAACTTCAGAAATACCCCTGGATGAGAGACCTATACGCACAATGACCGTATATATGTATGCGTGCATACAATACAAGCCTCTAACTAGGTCATAGTATATGATAAACGTGATCTCAGCAACGTATCGTAAGTGAGTGGTTTCTGAATGTGGCAAGATATTTTGCCGAAAGCGCTACATCCGGGCATTTTTTTTCATATTGGCGATACCCTCTATTTACTGGTTATTAGCAACTATCCAACAAAAATTTTTTTCGTGCAGCCATAATTGTGCCCTTCAGAAGTAAGTGGGCTATCCCACATCTTGGTCAAAATGAGTTGGGTGCACTACTGCGTATTAAAGGTCAATGCAACTTCCCATGATACCAGCATTTTCAGGACTATGCTGTTCTGCCATCTATTAAAAGTCATATAAACCATTCTTAAAGTGGTAATCCGTAAGATTTGAATTGGCTTGTTTATATTGACATCTTTGGCAGTAAGCTGTAATTGCAGGTGCGCTTCTGGACCTCATTTCCCATAACCCTTGTTGAGACCCAACAGTGTCACCTGTATGACGTCGGTAGATTGACGGCTCTTACCAGTTCCACGCCTCCTCAATTCTCATGCAGAAGGGAAAGATGCTCTTTGACACGGCTATTGAACTCAATAAAAGTAAAAATTATGTGACGTTAGTCATCCATTAGCGTCATCTCATTCTAGTAACATGTTAGGCTATTATGATGAATCGATTAAGTTAAAGGGCTGCCAACTCTCACACATTCGCCATGAGAATTTGTGCTTCATTCACGTTCCCATGCTGTAGTCAGTAATTATTCAATCAACAAAATGCGTGTTTCACGATCGTTCAAATTGTTTAAATGAAATAAGACCATTTGAAATATTTTTATGCAATTCCACTGCTTCCAACCCCTGAGTGAAGAAAAGCGTGAGAATTCCGGAATCATAATTGTTCTCATATTACTAGTGGCAAAATCCACTGTAACACATGTGAAACAGATAAACTTCAATGCACAAGGACTTCAATTCCACCGGAGAATCTCTACAAACATTCTGATATAATAATTTTTGACTACAGCACGGGAACGTGGATATGTCATTTTTTTTTTTTTTAAAGATTATTTTTTTGGGAATTTTTCCTTTATTTGATTGTTATACAGTGTAAAGAGACAGGAAAGTTGGGGAGAAGAATGGGGGAATACATGCAGCAAATGACCCGAGCCAGATTCGAACCCAGGTCGCCACAGGAAGGACACAGCCTTTATGATACACGCACTTAGACCGATGAGCCACCGGGGCACCTAAATATGTTATTTATATGTGAAAGTTGAGAGCCATGTGTAAATAATGAAAACGGTAGTTTGTTAACAGGTAATGTCATAACTTTTTTTTTTTTTTAAATAAAAATAATTTGTCGAGGTGGTTAACGTAGCTTTTTTCCCGTTTACTTCCTGAAATTACTTTATAATTTTAGTTTCAGTAGTAGCCTCAACAGAGACTCAGCTAATGTTTGTTTCTATTGTGCACAGTATAGCTACACAGTATGGTATTTGCCATTGCCTTTGGGTAGACGTCAGAAGGGATCCAGTAGCGGTACTTTCCGCTTCATGGACGGCTGCATTTTTAACGGTCCTCCCTTAATTCCATCCGTAAAACTGACATTTAGTGTAAGGGACAAGTTAGATTTATGGTTAGGGGATAGAGCCAAGGTTCAGGTTAGGGAAAGTACCGTTACTGGATCCATTCTGACATCTACCTTGCCATTGCTTCTCCCAGGGATCCTTACTTCCTTCAAGCCAGAGCCGTTGCGGCTCCTCCTACCTTCTGGACAGACCAAACACTGCTTACTGACGTAAAAAGCGTCACTAGATGTGCGCCTGTATTTGAATATAGCGCAGGAATGTCGCCACAGACACACTGATCGCTTTACCTGGCAAAGAATGAAAGACAAGTGCTTTCATCAGTGGATCATAGGCCCAATCATCGTTCTTTTACCCCCCCTCTCTGATAGACACTGACTTAACAGACAGTAACGAGACGGAAACCTTATGGAGTACCACTGTAACATGTTTTGACAACCAGTGAGAGGCAGAGTGGGCTATCCCACATTCCAAGATGGCAGCCCCATGCTGACTGGAGCTGAGGCAGTTCTTGAGAAGATTTTTGAGTCTGAAAGTGACCCCAACCCCCAGTGGAAGCCTTACAGGTGAATCTAGTGACGACTCTTCTACAGGTAATAACTGTCCAGTTTCCAGGATTTAATTTTATGCCCTGATAAAATAAGTTTTTCTTGGCAATGATGAGGTGTCACCAGCGTTATGGTGGTTTTGTGGATTCACTGGAAGGTTTTTGACCCTTTCTCCAGCCAAGAAAGTTAAAGTGGTCTATTCCACTTTTTGGGCATTTTCCTTAAGTCAGTAAAAAGCTGTCCTGCACAAATTTTCCCCAAACTAAGTTTCACTTGGACAATTATGTAAACATGTATAATTATCATGGCATCCTGAATTTTTCAAACTGTTTTAACTTCAAATCTCATATTCTCAAAACAATGGATTTGTGGGATAGCCCACTTTACCTCTCAAAGGCACAATTGTTGATGCAGTTCTTTTGCCAAATTAAAGAGCTGTTTCTGACAACAACACACAAGCAAATTGGGCTCCAGCAAATTTACCCTTTTTGGTTTGAACCCCAATGATGTTTTTATTATTATTATTATTATTATATTATTATTATTATTATTATGCCCCCGCCTCGAATGAGCAGGGGGCATTATGTCAACGCCCTTCCATCCGTCCGGGCGTCCGGCCGTAAACTTCTCACCATCCCACCTTGCATCTCAGTCATCGAACAACTCGGACTCCTGCATCAGCCCCGCTACATGCACAGAGGCTGTGGTCGTAGGTTCGTCATCCAGCACATACAGTCCATTTCATCCATCAGGTCCGCCGACGCACCGTCAAACCTCTGACGCGTCATCAGAGCACAGCTGTTACTGGAACTAGTAACCAGAAAAACATCGCCAGACTACAACGCGCCAACGAGGGAAACATCACAAGATTGCCATTCGCCAGGCCAAACGGAAAACCTAGAGTGGATTTTAATGTTCTCTGACCTCTGTTAAAAAATTCCAGCCCTTTAAACCTGAAAATGGAACTTTTCAAAGTTCAGTCACTCTCAAACAAAGCCAGCTTTATACATGATCACATCCTGAACAAGGGGAATGATTTAATGTGCCTCACGGAAACCTGGCACCAACCTGAGGTGTACTCCTCACTAAATGAGGCCTGCCTGCCTGGTTTTAGCCATTTAGAGAAGGCCTGCACCTCTGGCCATGGTGGGGGCCTGGCTGTACTCTACCACAGCAAACTTGATCTATCCCCCATGTCATTGCCTAAGCTGTCCCCCGATTATTTCGAAATGAAGCCATAAACATCATCTTGTTTGGTATCAGTGTACAGCTACAGATGTCCTCTCTTCAAATCAAGTACAAATAAAACACATTTCAACATTATGACGTAGTGACGTCATTACTAACACCATATTAGGAAAAAACATCAAAATGACAAAAATCCATGTTTTTTTAATATCTTTATTAGTTTTAGCTGAAAATAAGTGACTTTCTGTAACCTCTAGAACTACTGATACTACAATTAATATTTTAGTATTATTATAAATGTTACAAACTCATGAGTAACATAAATTTGACATTACTATGATGTCATAAATAACTCATTTTGGGAAAAACATACACAAAAGGATTTCTGAACATTTTTCACATTTTCTTTACTTTGTTTTTCCCTATGATAGAACACACTTGCATAAAAGGTTTATCTATGAATTATGAGAGCAACTTTATGAACAATTCTATGAACTTGTATAATAGTAGGCCTATAGCACAGTATAAAAATACGATACAGTACAGTAACTAGTCAAACACAGAAGTAACAGTATGTCAGTCATGCACTTCTAATATTATTAGGTTAAGATCACTTCAAGGTTACAGGTCACTGCTGGTCACTGTAATTCCAAGATTTAATAATACAAGGACAAGCTACATCAATAAATCAATAAGGATGACAATCAGTGTGGTCTACAAAGTTCATTGAGCATGAAACATAATAATAGCATACTATTTGCAACTAATTTGTAAGCATATTTTGTATCAAAAACAGGCAAAAATTGACGCTGGTGGCAACACCCCCCCAAACCCCCCCACCCCCCACCCTTTGACTTTGACGGCCTACCCTACCCCCGGGGGGTGAGGTACCCTCATTGTTTTTTCATTAAATGAGCGCAAAGGATGAATAAACAATTACCTAGAAGCATTAGATCATATCTGTTAACGTTTTTGTGCGACAGAAAAAAATCTATTAGGGGCCCCCCCTTGGTTGGACAAGGGTTAAATTTTTAAATTTTTTTTTTTGCAATTATTCTGCAAGCGCTTTGAGACTTGTTTTTTCAGGTGAAAAGCACTCTATAAATAAAATCAATTATTATTATTATTATTATTATTATTAATTATTAAATGAGACGAGCGAGGATTGTGGGAATGTAGGTGGTATATATAGGCGTAAGGATGAATAGGAAGGCACAATGGGAGTGGTCCTGTTCATTAACCAACGTTATCAGGAACTCCCTAAAGTGAAAATACATAGTCCAGTCAAAATATATCATCCATTATCAATATAATCACCACAATTCATTAAACATTCAGTCATTTACAAATCAATCAATCAAGGAACAGAAACCATCATTTATCAATACTGGTCTACATTACATTCTCTTTCTTCTAGACTGTAATGCTCAAGAATAATTTGCTTGTACTTATTTTAAAAATTGTGTCACACTTTTACTGAATTTAATTTCATCAGGCAAACCATTCCACAATTTTACCCCACGGACAGAAATACACTTACTTTTGAGAGTAGTGTGAATGCTGGGTTGTTTTCACCCTTTAAATTGTACCCCATTCTCGTTCCCTGAAAAGTTTTTGGATGTTATTTGGTAGCAGATTATTTTTTTGCTTTAAACAGTATTTGTGCAGTTTTAAGTCAAACCAAATCCATAAATTTCAATGTCTGTAACTTTAAAAACAATGCGTTAGTGTGGTCATAATAACCTACATTATAATGTCTGCAGTGTGCTCTTGTAGGTGTTGCCCCATACTTCAACACAGTAAATCAAATAAGGGAGCCCAAGTGAACAATACAGGGTGAACATTACCCTCTGGTTAAGAATGCTCCAAGCTTTCCCTAAAACTCCAACGCCCTGAGCCAGGTTTAAATGCAGAAATTTTATATGCGATTTCCAGCAGAGTTTGTGGTCACGTATTACTCCCAAGAACTTAATTTCATGTACTCTTTCTATCTGTACATTATCAATCATCACTTATATTTGTGTAGTTATTTTCCAATTACCAAATAACATAAACTTAGTTTTGTCCAAATTCAATGACAATTTGTTTTTGTCAAACCATAATTTTAGTTTACTCATTTCTTTTGTGACCACATCCAACGACAGTGTAAATCTTCTCCACTACAAAAAATGTTGGCATCATCCGCAAATAGCACCAATTTCAGATGACTTGATATTTTACAAATGTCATTTGTGTATAAAATAAACAATTTAGGACCTAAAACTGATGCCTGTTGGACTCCACATTGACTATCCAGTCTTTTTGACCAGAAGTCACCCACTTGCCCAAACTGATGTCTGTTTTTAATGGAACTGTGGTAGAAGGAGGCACTCTTCTCCCCCCCCCTTACCCATCATTCTGTCTGTACCTGGCTATTCATCCAATCCACTCCCATTGTTATCTTTTGAATGTCCCTCTGACCCCCCTCTGTTGATCATTCATTGGTTTTCTCTGCCTTTCTGTATCCAATCAGTTCCATCTTTACTGTAAAGAACAGCCCACCTAGTTTCAGTTTTATCTCTGGGCCTCCATCTTTAAGGCCTCTTGCTTGCTGGTACCAGACAGAGCCACAGATTTCAGCAGTTGGGTTTCATTTGTATTATTCAACCATTTGTCCAAAATTAATCTGTATGATAAATTTGATAAAAGACTTTTGGCTTCAATTATTTGGCTTCTACGACAGAACTACTCAACAAATTTAACACCAGCCCCCTGGCACCATAGTGCTCCACTTTTTCAGTAATATGTCATGATCTATTGTGTCAAATGCTTTCTTCAAGTCTTTGAACACACCCACAGCATTCTTCTTGTTAACAATACAACTGGTAATCTCTTCAATTAAATCCATTAGTGCCATAGATGTTGATCGGTCTGTTCGAAACCCATACTAGCTTTCCATTTACCATTCATGTTTATCAATAAAACTGTCCAACCTCACAATAGAGTTTTTCCAAAATCTTGGAGATGCAGAAATGAAGAGGGCGCGTGCAATATACTTTTCCCTGAGTGAGTAACAAAAGAGCATTAATTAAATTAAAAAAAATAAAATAGTGGAACAGAGAGAGAAAGCATGGCAGACAATAGTGGAACAACTGAATGTGTAAGTAGTAAAAAGATATTGGGCTCTAAATTCGTAGACCAGGCGCAGGCGCAGCGAATGAGGGGTGCGCCGCGCCAACGGGGTGTGTCCAGGCATATGTTGCAATTTCGTGCCCAGCGCAAGTACTCCTCTGTCCCGCCTCGGTCCCTCCTGCCGGCTGAGTCAAATCTTCACCAATAAAATAAGCTCCTCTCCTCACCTTTAAAGTGTTGAAATAAAGAAGCCTCTGTCCTATATCTGCATGATGCGTTAATGTTGCATTTTACTTTGCTGCTTCAGGCATGTTTTCTGCATCGCTTACGTCTATGTAGCCAGGGGACTGATTGTTGTAGGGAGCTGTTGGCCTCGCTTCTGTCTGGGTTACGTCATGGGCTGGGATTGGTCGCTAATTAGACAGGTATAGCTATAGACACCTTGGGTCCTTATTCCAGTAGCCGTCCATTGCTGTTTGTGTTTGGAGTGTAGCAGTCTTCTTGGATGCCATCTTTGCTGCACGTGTGTATTGAGTGGATACCGGCGGGATCATATTGAGCCGTCTTCCTGATTGCGGGGCTGCGACCGTGTTATATGCCACGTCAATGTTACCTGGAGCAGCGAGTGGGGTAGAAGTGGTTCGCTGGCCGTGGTGGTTGCTGGCAGTGTGTAGAGGCTGGGTGCATCGCTCCCCTGGTGTAGCGGTTTCGTCAGCGAAGAAGCATATTGAAGCATACAAGCTACACTGTATTGTCAGCTGTTGTTCTCTATGTGATTGATTGTACGGGTGCTGCTTTTAGATCGAACATTTCTTTTGTATTTTTTTTTTTTTTTTTTTTCCTCTAGCCTGGGAAGGCTAGTCATATCTGTGGTTAGGAAGATATTGTGAGCCACAGGTTAGAGGGTTTTTTTTTTGTTTGTTTGTTTATTTTTTATAACATTGTTATTCCCCCTCTCCTTAGTATTACTCAATAGCCTTGGTACTGGTGAGCCCTAGCTTAGAGTGTGACAGGTTGGCTGTTTCCTTTCACTAAAATCACTTCACCCCTGACTCATAAGGTATGGTGCTGTGCTGTGTGAACCTTTGAATGTGCCCAAGTTGTGCTTTTGCAGTGCTGAGATAATGAACTCTTAGTGTGTGTATAAGGTTTCTGCTCTTCCCACGTGTGGTATTGAAGAAGACAGGCCCCTGTTAGTTTGTGTTTTAGTGGCTCTCAACCAATGGCTTGGGGTTCCCCGTGTTTATTTAATGTATTGTCTATGAACTAACTGACAACCCTAGCAACACCTGATTTTGAAAAGGAGTAACAATAAAAATTGTATTTTTATTTTTTTTTAGAAGAACCTGTGTTGGCCTGTTATTGGGCTAGAGTTCCCCTTGCTCTTTAGTTTACCTCAAGGGGTGGCGTAATCTGGCCTACAGGGGGGCCACATCTATATTAAGCATTACGAATATGAGTTAGCTGGCTAGCTAGGCCATTCTCGAATTATTACCATTAGCGAACTTGAATGGAATTTCAAAACGAAACTACGTCAGATCATTCAAACTTATGAAGTTGGAATGAAATACGACGGTTGCTCATTTATTTCTTCTGCCTGCATCATTGGGAAGAGAAACGATGGATAGCGTGTTCATATTATTACACCCTGTTGCTGCAAATAATTTACTTCTGTAAAGTTGGCAACAGATTCACAGATTCAAGGTTTGCGGCTCAATAGCTCATTAGCAAAGCACTTCTCGGACACATATGACTGTTCTATCTAACCTCTGCAACACAGAGAAGCAACTACAACTCGATTTTATCCAAACGGGCCATTCTGTGCGATCGGTTAATTGTATTGCTCCCCATGTGGAGCTGGCTACCGAGCGCAAGCTTAGGGACCGTCTGCAAAGTGCAAAATGCATTTTTGGTATTTTTAATGAAATTTATTTACAATAAAAGCCAATAGCTCTGCCAAATCTCATCCCTGCGCCATACTAATGGCTCCATGCATGCAGGGTCTCTCCATGGTCCTACTTCAGCCATTAGTTTCAGGATATTTGACTTTCTGTAATTTTGGTGAATATTTATTTCCAATAAAACTCAATAGCTCTTCTAATTATCATGCCTGAGCCATAATATTGCCTCCATGCATGCAGGGTCTCTCCATGGTCCTACTACAGCAATAAGTTTTAGGATATTTGACTTTCTGTAATTTTGGTGAATATGTATCTGTTATAAAATTCAATAGCTCCTCTAATTTTCATGCCTGAGCCATAATATTGCCTCCATGCATGCAGGGTCTCTCCATGGTCCTACTACAGCAATAAGTTTTAGGATATTTGACTTTCTGTAATTTTGGTGAATTTTTATCTGTTATAAAATTCAATAGCTCCTCTAATTTTCATGCCTGAGCCATAATATTGCCTCCATGCAAGCAGGGTCTCTCCATGGTCCTACTACAGCCATTACTTTTAGGATTTGGACTTTGGCTATTTTTGGAGAAATTTTATTTCCAATAAAATTCAATAGCTCCTCTAATTTTTCATCCCTGAGCCATAATATTGCATCCATGCAAGCAGGGTCTCTCCATGGTCCTACTACAGCCATTACTTTCAGGAAATTGGACTTTAGCTATTTTTGGTGAATTTTTGTTTGCAATAAAATTCAATAGCTCCTCTAATTTTCATGCCTGAGCCAAAATATTGCCTCCATGCATGTAGGGTCTCTCCATGGTCTTTCTACAAGCATTGCTTTCAGATAATTAGACTTTGGCTATTTTTGGTGAATTTTTATTTCCAATAAAATTCAATAGCTCCTCTAATTTTCATCCCTGAGTCATAATATTGCCTCCATGCAAGCAGTGTTTCTCCATGGTCCTACTACAGCCATTAATTTCAGGAAATTGGACTTTGGCTATTTTTTGTGAATTTTTATTTCCAATAAAATTCAATAGCCCCTCTAATTTTCCTCCCTGAGTCATAATATTGCCTCCATGCAAGCAGTGTTTCTCCATGGTCCTACTACAGCCATTAATCTCAGGAAATTGTACTTTGGCTATTTTTGGTGAATTTTTATTTCAAATAAAATTAAATCGCTCCTCTAATTTTCATCCCTGTGTTATAATATTGCCTCCATGTAAGCAGTGTTTCTCCATGGTCCTACTACAGCCATTTACTTTCAGGAAATTGTACTTTGGCTATTTTTGGAGAAATTTTATTTCCAATAAAATTCAATAGCTCCTCTAATTTTCATCCCTGAGCCATAATATTGCATCCACGCATGTAGGGTCTCTCCATGGTCCTACTACTGACATTGCATTCACAAAGTATTATTTCTTGAAGTTGACGTGATTAATATTCAGTACAAGTTAATCCCTCTTCAAATTTTCACTATTGAGCCACCATAATCATTCCATACCTACTACAGTCATTTGTTTTGGCATATTTACATTCCAAATAACATTCCAAAATGCACTGAGAGATCTGACATGATGTATTGACTAAATATTACATAATCATTTTATGAGCTGCGCTTATGTTGTTTGGGTGAGTGTAGCTGAAGGCCTCCTTATGATCTATTACAACCTCAATGCAAAATGCCTAACATTTTTCTGAATTTGGGATATTCCCCTGAAACTTACATTTAATGAATAACAGAGGCTATTGACATTTCTTTGTCATAATATCTTTAAACATTCTGATTTTCCATTCCATTATCATTCCAAAATAGTTTGCAATGTTCCTTCATAAAATCCTTTTTAAAACAATATAAAAAAAGATTTCAATGTATGCATCTTGTCATTAATGTTTTAGCTGGCTGTAGGCCTATGTCAAATTTTGGCTCTGGGATAAATTTAAAGTAGGCTACATGTAAATGTTACTTACACAAGCTATGTGAAACATTATTTCATGCAGATGTTCTTATAACGTCAAACCATTATCACAAAACCCTTTGCTAATCACAAATGGCTGTTTATAGGCCTTAGGCCACAGTTGACTGTCAAGGACATACAACCTGCCCTTGACCTTCCTTGCTGTGAACATGGCACACAGCCCTCAGACCTAGACAGTATATGATACATAGGCCTACACACTTGAAACACATGATCAGCAGCATCCCCATCAGATGCTCTCCTACTAACAAACAACTTCTCAAACTGATAAGCACTTTCGCGCACCAGGACTGAAAGGCTAGCATTGTCCCGTTGTGTAAAGAAAAGCACCTCACTTTGGTCATCTCGAAGACTATTCCCCAGCAATTTGTTTCCATCTTGAACCAAAGTAAAATGTAAGTATTTTTGCATGCCTTGTAAATGTTTTGCCTCAGCCTATATTTAACTTAAGATATGCATCAGACTAGAATTGCCACTTAGGCTTTGGCTATTTCTAATTATTAAGCTGTTTTTATTAAGGTGTGGTGCAGTGATATTTTTCCTCTTTATTTTTGAATAGTTTTAAGTAAAGGCTATTTTAGTCACATCTTTATAGTCTAAAAGAAAAACTCCAAAAGATGATTAAAAAAAATGAGGGCCTATTTAATCATGAATGACAGAGTTCTTTATTCATTATAAATATTTAAACAGTCAGTTTCATGACATGACATGCATATTTCTGTGTTCAAGTGTCTATTTCAATTCACAATAATTTGGGCAGTTCATAAAATGTATAAGTTTAATTTTTTACACATATTTACTTTGAATACATTTTCAGCACATTAACATAATATATATTACTTTTTGATTAGGAATCACAAAGCCCAAATAAGTCAGGTGGTGCAACTGTTTGTGCAAATGAACATACTAAATGAACAATAAACAATATTATGTCAATGATAGTACATTGGAAATAAAATGCTATGACATTACTTTATATTTGAAACCTGAGAAATTAAACATATTTTGCAAATATACATAATTTTAAAGCGATGAGAGGATTAAAAAAATGTTGACCAGCAATTTCTATGTTATCAAATGTCAGGAGGAAGAGTTAACCCTACCATCAGACTTTTATTTAGAAGTGAAGGGGTCATAACAGGAAATAGGATATTGCATCATTGAGGGGACCCAAAGTGACCATTGTGGCTGAGTGAAAAGGTTTGTAGATCTCTCTCAAATGTTGTTAATAATTGCTACTTTCAACTTATAGGTGGTAAGCTTTCCATGCCAGGTGGTACAAACCATGTAAAAAGTACTAAAATGTCACTTTATCGTGAGGATTTTTTTTGTTTTAACAAAATTGAAAGTATTAACTTGTTAACACAGGTTAAGAGTCAAATTCAGGTGTCCAAGGGATGCCTGTTCAATTAGGAATTAATTAACAGAAAGTCAGGTGGGGACACCATTGAATGAGGAGGAAGAGTTAACAGAAGAGAGAATATCACAATATAAGATAAATGGCTTGGTATCTCAAGCTATTATCCATTATATTTCTGAAATGTGTTATATTTTCAAATAAAATAAGTCAATTTTTGAAACCTTTTTCATGAATATAATTTCTTGGTAAAACATAATAATAATGACTATTTGTAAAGTTATTTACAAGGTATTACTTAAAGATGAAAAAAATCACGAATTCTGCATGATTAAGTCATTCAGCTTTCAAAAATTCATTATATAATTGATACTAATCAGGAAGAGTTTTTTTTTTTTTTTTGGAAAATTTTCATTGCCACTATCAAGTAAAGTTCAATCAGCATGGTACAGGGAGCACATTAAAAATGATTTGGCTGCAAGAAAGGCAGATCTTGCCAAAAGAAAAGAGAGGTAATACATCGAGATAAATTGTAATGCAAGTTGGAATAGTAGTTGATTTTTCAGTATTACTTTGATACAATAGTCTGACAATTTCAGATTTTTTATATTATATGTCAGTTTATTGCCTCTCATGTTTTATAGCTAACAGAGGAGGAAGGCTATTTTATGCATAGGCCTATGTCATGTGGCATAATGTGTTGTTCAAATTATTTAAGTTTTAGTGTTTCCTCTATTTTTGGAATTACATGAAGAAAGATTGTGTGTGGACTACAATCAGCAAAAGAAAAACTCCAAAACATGATTAAAATAAATGATTTATATTTAATTATGTTTGAAGACCCAGCAAAGTTAAATTCATATAAACAGCCAGTTTGCATAATTATTTTCATATAGTGTAGCTAATTGTCTTTTTTGACAATTCAGAGAAGATGGGGAGGTTTAAAAAAGGCAGTAGAGAGAGAAGAGACCTCTGGCAAACAGCTGGAGGACTTCACTCTGTTGTAGAAACTATGAAGAGGGCAGAAATATCTAAAAAAAACCAATCCTACTCCTCAAACCTGTGGTCTGAGCTGTCCTTGGAGGTCTTTGGTGAAAACCTCAAAAGCCAGCGCCATTGGCTATGGATCATATGGACCCAAAACCGGAATGGTATAAGGGATTTAGTTAAGAGTCGAACTGAAGGAGATGAACCGGTTGATGCAAAAAATTTGGAAGAAAGGAAAAAGAGAAGAGACAAACTCATCAGAGAAAGAGGCCAAAGGGGAGGACAGAGGAGAGATGAGCCAATCTGAAGAGGAGGATTATGGCGAAGAGAGAGGGGACATGGGCCGTTCGGAGGAGCAAGACCAAAGACAAGAGAGAGGGTACATGGGCTGTAATGAGGAGGAAGAGTTAACAGAAGAGAGAGGGGATATGGGCCGTCATGAGGAGGAAGAGTTAACAGAAGAGAGAGGGGACATGGGCTGTCATGAGGAGGAAGAGTTAACAGAAGAGAGAGGGGATATGGGCCGTCATGAGGAGGAAGAGTTAACAGAAGAGAGAGGGGATATGGGCTGTAATGAGGAGGAAGAGTTAACAGAAGAGAGAGGGGACATGGGCCGTCATGAGGAGGAAGAGTTAACAGAAGAGAGGGGACATGGGCTGTAATGAGGAGGAAGAGTTAACAGAAGAGAGAGGGGGACATGGGCCGTCATGAGGAGGAAGAGTTAACAGAAGAGAGAGGGGACATGGGCTGTAATGAGGAGGAAGAGTTAACAGAAGAGAGAGGGGACATGGGCTGTCATGAGGAGGAAGAGTTAACAGAAGAGAGAGGGGATATGGGCTGTAATGAGGAGGAAGAGTTAACAGAAGAGAGAGGGGATATGGGCTGTCATGAGGAGGAAGAGTTAACAGAAGAGAGAGGGGATATGGGCTGTAATGAGGAGGAAGGGCTGTAATGAACAGAAGAGGGCTGTCATGAGGAGAGGGGAGGAGGGACATGGGCCGGGATATGGGCTGTAATGAGGAGGAAGAGTTAACAGAAGAGAGAGGGGATATGGGCTGTAATGAGGAGGAAGAGTTAACAGAAGAGAGAGGGGATATGGGCCGTCATGAGGAGGAAGAGTTAACAGAAGAGAGAGGGGATATGGGCCGTCATGAGGAGGAAGAGTTAACAGAAGAGAGAGGGGACATGGGCCGTCATGAGGAGGAAGAGTTAACAGAAGAGAGAGGGGATATGGGCTGTCATGAGGAGGAAGAGTTAACAGAAGAGAGAGGGAGGCGGAAGCCGTCATGAGGAGGAAGAGTTAACAGAAGAGAGAGGGGATATGGGCCATTGCGAGGGGAGGAGTTGTTAACAGAAGAGAGAGGGGACATGGGCCGTCATGAGGAGGAAGAGTTAACAGAAGAGAGAGGGGATATGGGCCGTCATGAGGAGGAAGAGTTAACAGAAGAGAGAGGGGATATGGGCCGTCATGAGGAGGAAGAGTTAACAGAAGAGAGAGGGGATATGGGCTGTAATGAGGAGGAAGAGTTAACAGAAGAGAGAGGGGATATGGGCCGCTGTGAGGAGGAAGAGTTAACAGAAGAGAGAGGGATATGGGCTGTGGAAGGCCAGAGGGAGAAGAGTTAACAGAAGAGAGAGGGGATAAGGGCCGCTGCGAGGAGGAAGAGAGCACACAGAAGAGAGAGGATATGGGCCATCATGAGAGGAAGAGTAACAGAAGGAGAGGAGCAGGGCCACGAGGAGGAAGAGTTAACAGAAGAGAGAGGGGATATGGGGTCAAAATGAGGAGGAAGAGTTAACAGAAGAGAGAGGGGATATGGGTATCATGAGGAGGAAGAGTTAACAGAAGAGAGAGGGGATATGGGCCGTCATGAGGAGGAAGAGTTAACAGGAGCGAGAGAGGGATATGGGCCATCATGAGGAGGAAGAGTACTGAGAAGAGAGAGGATATGGGCCGTCATGCAGAGGAGGAAGAGTTCACAGAAGAGAGAGGGGATATGGGCTGTAATGAGGAGGAAGAGTTAACAGAGAGAGGGGATATGGGCCGTCATGAGGAGGAAGAGTTAACAGAAGAGAGAGGGGACATGGGCTGTAATGAGGAGGAAGAGTTAACAGAAGAGAGAGGGGATATGGGCTGTAATGAGGAGGAAGAGGAACAGAAGAGAGAGGGGATATGGGCCATCATGAGGAGGAAGAGCTAACAGAAGAGAGAGAGGATATGGGCCGTCATGAGGAGGAAGAGTTAACAGAAGAGAGAGGGGATATGGGCAGAATAGAGGAGGAAGAGTTAACAGAAGAGAGAGGGGATAAGGGGCTGTCATGAGGAGGAAGAGTACAGAAGAGAGAGGGATATGGGCCGTCATGAGGAGGAAGAGTTAACAGAAGAGAGAGGGGATATGGGCCGGCAAGTGAGGGAAGAGTTAACAGAAGAGAGAGGGGATATGGGCCGTCATGAGGAGGAAGAGTTAATACAGAGAGAGGATAGGCCGGCCAAGGAGTGAGAAGAGCTAACAGAAGAGAGAGGGATAAGGGCCGCCAGGAGTAAGAGCAAAACAGAAGAGAGAGGGATATGGGGTCAATAAGTGAGGAGGAAGAGCAAAGAGTAGAGAGAATGGAGATGAGCACATCTGAGAAAGACGCCAAAGGTCAGGAGGTTGCCCAGCCTGACCTGAGACGACTGCCAAAAACAAACAAAAAATTCTACCGTGAACTATAAAGAGAAAACAATGGAAAAAATTGTGCCCCTTAGGGCGGCACTAAACCTGTAGGCCATATACGTATGTACACAGCAGTTTTCACAAAAAATCCTTGGCTGTAAATTTCTGCTTTCAAAAAGTCAACATGTGAAAAATCCATTTAGTCAAAAAAGTTAACAGCCCATTTAAATATTACAGCAGTCTGTAGTTTCCTCCTGCAAGGCCACTTAAGCAAATTCACAAGGAGAAGGCCACTCCAGAAAAGATGATGTGATGTGTTGGAACCAACAAACTGTGGCAAAAAATCATCCATTAAGAGAGAGGAAAAAAAACTCCGGCATGCAACACAACCCCTAAGAGGAAGAATAGCCCGAGCCCTTAGGAAAGGGGTCAAATACTATTTTTATAAACAACTTAAAAAACTCCGCAGATGAATTACTTCTGGCAATATCTCCAATGTCTGATTAAAGACATTCTGAAGACAATAAACTCAGAGTTCAACAGGTCAAAGTATTCCACAGTGACATGCTTTATGGAAATTCGCCTCACTCAACTGATACTTGCAGAAGAATGACCTGGGCGTCACAAAGACAGGATATGTCCAGTACTTCCAAGTGGATCCTTTGATTGCATATATGTATACACAGAAACTGGCATCAAATATTCTAGTGCAACATTTAAGGAGGAGGGTCCTATAACATTTACACCTGATGCCACGGGAGTGTTGTCAGCAAGGCTCCAGTGTGGCCAACCTAAAAGGGTATTATATTGATGCCCTCATTTCCCCGGTGGGGGGAAAGATGTCCCCCCTTTGCCTGTTTGTGAAATGGTGTCTAATGACCATGCCATTCCTGCCATTTGTTTCTGGCTGATGCAGTTCTGTAGAAAGGTGTCCCAGCATTCAAAATTGAAAGTCCATCAGATTGAAACGGATTATAGTTGCCTCAGATACAGGCGGTGTTAACAGCTTCAACAACAAGGAGGATGCAAAGGCCTTACCTTGACAGGGCTTTCTTTTTCAGTTTGCCAAGCTCAGAAGCCCTGAAAGACATCAGATTTCACAGTGCTGCACTTATGTGCGCGCTGTCCTAAAGGCGGTCACCAACTGGTCTTCGGGAAGAAGACGAAAGATGCTGGGCCCAAGCAGAATTTGTCACCTTTGTTTTTGCAAGGTTGCAAAATTCCACCTCTTTAACAGTTGCATTCCGCGATCTTCCGCTCAATTTCCACTGTCCCACGGCCAAATACAGAGGACTGTGCAAGGTCATTTGAAGGCCCTTGAGGACCTGGATAAAGACAGCCCTGTTCCTGAAGCTTGACACTGAAACATCAGGAGACAGGCTCGATGAGGATGAGGATGACGACAGAGTGTCCAAACACCATCCTGGAAGCTTCCTTCACCGTGGCCTTTCGCGAAAATATTGAAAGAAGTCAAACAGAAGTAACAGAGCTGATCTGAAGGCTTCATGTGAAGAACTCAACCCCTTATCATTGTCCCCATCATCCATGCGCGTTCTCCTTTAATATTATCTTTGGCATTATTCCCTCTGAGTGGACTTCTTCTTAGGAACCAAGCGGTATGCAGGGACAAGGATGAAGGATGATTTTGGGCCTGGCAAAAATCAGGGAGACAAACAGCCATATCGAGCGTGGTTTGGCATTGTGAAGCTTGGCATATTAAGGAAGCAGAGGCGGCTAAGACCAGGAATCGTTGTCAGGAAATGTACCCTTCCTCGTGCAGGCAAAGGAACAAAGAGCATATTTTGGGCCTACAACCTTCAGAGAAAGTGCTTTTGGAGCCTGTCCGACCTAAGGACATCAGCCTGTCTGAAGAGGCCAAAGCAAAAAGAGACTAAAACGTAGGCTGCCCAGAGTACCAAATCAAAATTTTTCAGACGTCCCAAAAGTGTACCAGTACCGAAGCCCCGAAGACCACCCCAGAAAGGAAATGGTGAACGAAGCTGCCAAGGAAAGGGTCTGGGGATGGTATCAGAAGATCAAACTAAGAAGGATACAAAGAAGAGTAGACTCCCAAAGTGTGGCTGAGCCAGCTACTGAAACACCACCCGAGGGCCCCCGGGAAAAATGTGTGCCACCCCAACTAAAAGTTCAAAAATGACAGCAGAGGGCATTCTGTGGGAAGGTGTAATTAAGAAAAACTAAACATTGTGCCAGTTTTATAGGCACAATAATCATTATCTTATGTATTATTAATAAAAAGTACTAGTCCCTGGAGGTAGTAGTAGGCTACTTGGAACATAAACTGTGTATTCCTAGTTATATGACAGATCTCATTAAATACAAACAGTGTAATATTGCTATTTTAATACATTTGAAGGAATATGCAAATGCTGTGGTTATGTAACTTGCTTCCTTGATTGCAGGTTGATGCACTTTGGACATGCCAACCAAATCGGGTTGCTGTGGTCTTGAGACATCCTCAGCACAACTACAATCTTCAAGTGGCACAGTGAGTTCTTGACTTTGAGGCCTCATGAATTACTATGGGCGCAGGCAGCTTGTCAATAAAACTGTCATACCTGGTTGTTTATGCAAAATATATATGAATATACATAAGTCTGACTAACATGGTTCACCTAAAGATTATCTTCAATGCTTTTAAAGACAATGTGACAAAGTGTGAGGACTAGTAAAAGAAAAAAATGGGATTATGGATTATCATTGCGCTGCCAGAAACATCAAGCAAACATTTCATTATACATTGAAAATAATAAGCTGTGTATGGCAAATGACAAAGTACAAAGGACTTTTAAAAACATTATGCGACATCATGCATATTTATTATACTCTGTGTAAGGTGATAGGAACATCAGAGCCACCCTAAATGCAACAAACACAATGGCCGACTCTACCCCATGAGTCACTTGGCTAAACATGGGTGTTATTTCATATGGCACAAGAGAGCAGGTAACAGGCAAGTGACTGAAACAGGTCGGTAAATGTCGCTTATGTATTTTAGGTTAAACCTGATTGGTGTTTGGTTGGTACTTCTCTGTCTGCAGTCTTCAGGCTGAATTTAATAATCATCAGTGTTACGATAACTTATGTGTTTGGTGTTCTTTTTAACAAACACATGTAAAAGTTTTTCCCATAAATTCTATTTGGACAATCCAAAAGTTATTTTGATAATGTGGCGACATGGATTTTGTGTGCAATAGGAGTGTCTTTTTGTATTCTGCACCATATTTCCTCAGGTCACATTTGATTTGTACAATGGCATCATTGGTTTTCAATAATGTTGAAATGTGCACTGGAAGTTTGTGGTAAATTTTGCCTCACAGATACTTGACTTTAAACTTTTGAACGTGCAGTGTGTGCATTTATATTTCTCAGAACATGCAATTGCTGAAAACATCAACATAACAAATAAGCATTGTTTGATGCATGTATATTCTATGGTTTATATGAAGAATGTAATATTAAATGCATGCAAGCTTGTAATAATACAATTACAATGTTTTAATTTTGGGTACTTTTGTTACTCTGCTTATAGTACCTTCATGCCCTTTCAAACCATGTTTATGTGGTTGATCCACTGCGAGACTCAAGTGAATTGGAGAGCTCAAGAGAAGCTGCCCACTCATTTGGGTAAATACATATGCATAGTATAAACAGGTTAAGAAAAAGCCTCCATACACAGACTAAGTAATAACAAAATAACTATTGTTTTCTACAGTGAGTATTTCAAGATGCGCAGAAACCGCCTTGGCAAGGAGGACTGGGTGCACGTCAAATGACAGGCGGGACGCATCCCGCATACATTCCAGAAAGATGCTACCAGCTGTGGTGTCTTTTGTAATGGCAGGATTGTTCTTGATTTCAAGCAATTCAGTATCACCTCTATGAGATCATCTATAGTATGTCACTTAAATTTCTATTCATTCAGATGGCCAAGATGGTGATGCAGGACTTTCCAACATCCCCGTGAGATTTCAGATACCATCAAACAAATACCCTGTGAAACCTGAGAGAGATGGGTTCATGAAATCCTCCAGGCATCAGGTAGTATTTCAGCTATCTCTTCAACACTTCAAGTTTCTAGTTGGTTGCTTGTCCAAATTGGATATAAAATATGCCAGGTTTTAAGTTTCAAAGGAAACATTCTTGCCCTTTGTAGAGAGAGGATCTTCCAAAAAACAGGAGATGCAGTTGGTACAGATTGGGCAAGTGTCACACTTGCATAAATGCTGCAATGTGGTAATCTCTAATTGTTAGTTATATATTTATCCACATAAAAATAATCTATTGCTTTGATATTAGTTCCTCCTGACCCTATGATATGATAAATATAAACCGGCCAGTTTAGCCCAACTCATATTCACAGTATAAATACGGTCTCACCAAAGCATTTACATAATGCATTTTTGCATCCTTACGCACCAACCGTACCATATACAGATGTGTCGAATATTAAAAAGAGTAGGCATTTATTGCACCCACAAATTCTTAACACAACCTCATTTATCAGGAGGCTTAAAAGTGTAATTGCATAACTTCGAATTTAATCCATGTGATACCATTTCTGGCCTTTTGTAGAAATCAGTGTTGATATGACATAATGAATGGTAGATATCTATCAGAGCTGTTGGGCCTGTGTTGTGACTGGGGGTTTCTCTAGTCATTCTCTCTCCAGATACTTATTGTCAGCATTCTCTGTGTCTGCATACTCTCAAATGATAATTAAAAAAGAAGTATTAATATTCCAGACATGGCATCCCCCCCAGAGGCCAGACATTGTTAGGTTCGTGTAAATAGAGGGTTAATGTCTACTATTTTTGTTACTTTTGTTCCTGCACGGAAGTCTGAGGTAAGAGCTCAGTGGCTGTTTTTGTGTTTTGAGTGTTATTGTTAAAAATATTAGCCTGTGCCATTCTTTTCATAATGAGCATTATCATTCATGTTATTTTCTGTTGTATATATTTCCATTGTACAATCAAGGCAATTCAGTGAGTACAGGAGGGGCTCTTAGTCAACTGGGGTGGCAAAAGGAATAAAAGGTGAAGTAATGGCATGAAAGCATCTCCCTAATTGACTTGGGTCTGTTAGGGAGAGTTTTCATACCATGGAAATCAAGTGGATTTTGAAATATGTTATAGGCTAATTGTATTCAGTGTGATGAAACTGTGACCTCCAGACACCACGACATAACAGCATTAGTGACAGGACAGGATTAAGTACATACACATGCAACAAATGGCATTTATAAGTTGGGCTGTCCATTCCTTAACATAACAACATAACATGAGGGCGTAGAACAGGTCAGTTTCAGCCCAGCTAGGCTCATCAGTTTCTTTTTTTAACTATTGTGAATATATCACTTCAGATACCAATGACTCAGTGGTATCTAGCTTGTCAAGCCCGTTTCTTGAAAATTCCTCAAGGTTTCTGCTCAATAAGTGGTCAGGCAAGCTGTTCAACATCGAAATTACTCTGGTGAAGAAATATTTCCGAATATCAGTGCTAAATTACCTTGGTCAACTTCATTTATGGACCCCGAAGTTCTACTAACAGAACTTAGCCGAAGGAACTTACATTATTCGCTCTTAATCCCTTTAACATATTTAAAGACCTCAATCAGATCACCCCTTAGCCCTTTTCCTAAGACTAAAGAGATTACATCTCTCAGCCTGTTCTCATAGCTTTTCATCTTTTATAATTCGGAATCAGCTTAGTTGTTCTATCTCGAACTTTTTTCTAGAGCCTCTATATCTTTTCACATTGATTTGCCAGAACTGATGTAAGGGTCGCTACTACCCACTCCTTTTGCCTCTCTATTTATGAACTGTAGAGAGGAGGTACTCTGTGTATCTGACCACTGACAAAGCAACACATCTCAGGACCCTGGCTATGCCACCACCAAAAAGGGTCTTAACCCTTTAAACCCTGAGCCTATTTTTTAGGTTTCTGCTCGAATATTGCAAACCCATAATAAAATGGGTATATCTCTGCAACCACAAGGTCTATTCGAATAATTTTGGTGTCATAGTAAATGGGGCACTTGTGAGATTGGTTTAGATGTGTTAATATGAGTACATGCTGTGATTATGAAGAGTAAATGAAGATGGCACAGAAAATTTTAAAATGTAGATTCGCCTAAAAAAAAGCATTTTCAGGATGAATATCCCTTGAAAATGATGCAGCTGCAGCTCTAACCTTATCAGACCCCAGAGTACAACATATGAACATTATCTCTGCAAAGGTTGACTCTGATAAAGTGAAGCAGAACAAAATTAGAGAGGTTTTAGGACACAGAGTTCAGGCGGTTCCAAAATGCTTATTTTGGCACAGTTTGGCACAGCTTGGCAATCATCTGTGCTTATCGGAATTTTCTCCTGTACAACACTATATATTTCATTTCTATATCACTAATGGTGACCAATACATCCAAATACAACAGTTTTTGGCAATTTTTTGAAAATTCAACCAGATCTCTATATAGTTCCCATTCCAAAAATGACCACACATAGCAACTGAATGTTGATTCCAAATAGAGCAGATTTACTTTGTATTGTTGCAGAAATGTTTACAGTTTTACCAAACAGTAAAAAAAACATAGTAAAACTTCTACAATATTTCCATTTACACAATTCTACATTGTGCTGCTTTTGAAAAACTTTCTGTAAAATTGCAAACCAAAAATGAAATTCCTTGGAGCCAGGCATCTTACCAGGAGAGGCCGTCATCGTCATCCTATCACTGTAAAATCCAATATGTAAAAAAAAAAAAAAAAAATTGACATTTATTCAGTGCTTGGGAAGAAATTCATTTAGCACAAAAAAAGTAAAAACATGGTAAAATAAACACACACTGTGCTGGGGAAGTCAAACACACACATAAGGATAGCACACATATGCATATATGCCCATACATAAAAGGAAAAGAGAAGGCGACCAAAGGCTGATGTTTTAGTCTTTTTGTATTCAAAAAGTCACTGGGGACATTGAGACTAATATTCTAAAAGGTTTGTCAGCTTTGTCCTAAGACTCTGAATACATATTTTCAAGTTTAAATATAAAAAGACTAAAACATCAGCCTTTGAGTGCGCCTTCTTTTTTTCCCTTTTGTGATTCTCAGTTTTAGGAGTTTACGCACCAGGCGAAACAACGTATATATAAATCCAAGGCGCAGACGCCGACTCTCCTTTATAAATATGAGTATATATACTCAAACATACACATAAACATATACATACACATGCACGCACTCATACATGCACATAAACATATACCTACACATGCACGTACAAACACAAACATACACGGTAAATGGTCACGTGCTGCAAATATCAGACCATATCACTAAGCTGCATTTGGCCCTAAAAGCAGCGAAGCTCCAAATACATTGAAATTTTGACAGCAATAAATCTTCAATACAACATTGATAAGACATTCCGTGACCTTCCGAAGATGGAGGACGCAACCAGAGTCACCGCGTCTTCATGCTGTCCGGTGAATGAGATAGGTATTCGCCTCTGACGAAAATTCCGCGCTACACACAGCGTGCTGTCACGCTCGCCGCAGTGGTAGTTTCAGCTCTTTTCGCAGTAAACGTTCCGTTGGACCCCCTGGCCATATTTCTCACACAATTTAGTAAATGTCCAGAAAAATGAATCGCTTATCAAGAAACAACTGGAACGGTTGATGCCGCGCCTGCTTCCAGCGATGCGCATTGCGCTGGGCCAGTTCAGTTTGTTGCCACGTACATGCAGTCACGATGGCTCTATCTCCGCCGCCACGGATTAGTCGACGGGGTGATTTAATTCTCGTTGGAATCACGTTAGAGCCAATAGAATACGGCTACACCACCAAAAATGAGATTGACAGTACTGTCTGCCAATAAGAATCAGCAGAACGTTGGCGCTATATCCCTGATGCATACGATATCAGGAGGCGCTTCCTGTGGGTCCTAAAGACTTCGTCATAGAAAGTCGGAAAGTTTTGGAACGAATATAGGAAATAGGTCTAACAGAATCAAGTGTGGATTTCATGAAAAATAAACTTTTCTCGGGTCAAAACAGCAAAGGTAAGAGGTATCCTTAACCATAGTTTGGAAAAAGCGATTTTGCTTTTGTGATTCTTTGGCCTCTTTCTCTCTGATACTTTGGCGTAGATCGCTTTGCATTACATCATTGGAATCTGTGGAGTCTTAGCTTTCATTTGACATCTCGCTCGTGTGTTCTGCATGAACTTCAGTTGCGGTAGAGCTTGCAATATGTCGAGTGGGTTGACACAGCTGAGCTGTACAGAGTTTGATATGTCGTAATTCATTTAGTTGTTATTTGAGTTGTGTTTAGGCACGTAAAAAAGGCTTATGTAGCTTTGTAGCTTAGGGTTCTACAAGGTTAATTTGATGTATAACATCACTATATTATTTCGGTGATTAGTATTATTTCACGCAAGTGCTTGCCACGTTTCCTCAAAGTCCTCACCCGACCTTCGGTTCTTAACCTTGCTGCAATCAGAGTGTAACTGAATATTCTTCTTTCCTTGAGTTGTAAGGTACTACATATGACACCAAATTGCACTGTACCTCTGAATGGATAAAACTTATTTAGTTATTGAAACAACACTGAGAAATTTATTGTTTCAAATTAAAAAAGAAAGAAAAAAAACTTGCGAGGTTCATTCCAAAATAAACATTTAAGCCATCCCATATGTAATTATTATTGACGGAGAAAGAAGATATGACGCCATTATTATTAAAGGGAGAAGAATGGGCGAGTTGTTTTAGGAAACATATGTTGTGCTCTTGCAGGCATAAAAGTACTGTGATTTTCGAGGCAGCATCATAGGGTTATACACTATCAATGCCACTACTACACACTAATGCTCTACTGCTCACCTTTCAAGTTGATTGCAGTCCCGTGACATTACGGGTTTTGTAGCTTATAGATACCATTTTAATTACATAGTGGATTGTGATAATAAATTAGGTCAAGTTTTTCAATGTTAACAATGAATTCTGAATCACCCTCACTGATCCAGTGTAAACATGCACAAGATGGTACCTATTCCATTTGCCTTGGGATGACAGCAGAACAAATACCGAGAGCAAAATCACCGCACTAATACCGTAAAAATGCTATGTTAGATAACTAAATAATAATCTGTGGAGATTTGCATTGACTCTGGATCAATGCAAGTCTCGCATTGATCCAAGTGTGCAGATACTCTTTACTAGCAGAACAAATACCAAAAGGAGATGACCCTTGGCATTGTGTACTGTGCAATAGATATGACTAAAGAGGTCACAGGTGAGTTTGATCGCATCACTAGGGTTGCACTGTACATTGTACATAGCTGTGTTATTAGCTGTAGTAGTTTTATAAAATTACCTCTGTTGTTTGATTGTGTGTAATTTTTTTATTGCATGACTGTATGTACTTTTGCTGTGAATAAGCTTTGTTATATCCATTTGTTTTTCAACCACAAAAGCAGGAATCCCATAGTCATAAGTCCTGTTTTGATTTTTATGTGTGTGTGTGTGTGTGTGTGTGTGTAAGTACATTAAACAGAAAGAGTACTCATAACCTGAGCACAGACTGAACATTTTAAATCACATTTTTTTTTCACTCCATGTTTTCAAGAAATTTCCCCACAGATATCAGGAGTTGTAGGACAGAATGGATATGTAAATTCTTAATATGGTATTTCACACAGTGCAACAAATATTGATGACTGGCTGGGTATCTCTGCATTTATATCAAATTAATATCTATCATCTGAGTAATAGAGCTTAATTATAACTTTGTTACCTTGTTCTCACCTGCCTGCTGGTAGTAGCTCAAAGTACTGCCAAAGGGTTGGGAGGGATCCTGTGGATTTTGAAGTTTATTGAACTTATTGGAAAGGTAATTCACCAAAAACAGCCAAAGTCCAATATCCTGAAAGAATACAGTAGGATCATGGAGAGACCGTGCTTGCATGGATGCAATATTATGGCTCAGGGATGAAAAATTAGAGGAGCTATTGAATTTTATTGGAAATAAAATTTCTCCAAAAATAGCCAAAGTCCAATATCCTGAAAGTAATGGCTGTAGTAGGACCATGGAGAGACCCTGCTTTGCATGGAGGCATGTTATGGGTTCAGGCATGAAAAATTAGAGGAGCTATTGAATTTTATAACAGATAAAAATTCACCAAAATTACAGAAAGTCAAATATCCTAAAACTTATGGCTGTAGTAGAACCATGGAGAGACCCTGCATGCATGGAGGCAATATTATGGCTCAGGCATGAAAATTAGAAGAGCTATTGAATTTTATTGGAAATAAATATTCACCAAAATTACAGAACGTCAAATATCCTGAAACTAATGGCTGTAGTAGGACCATGGAGAGACCCTGCATGCATGGAGGCATTAGTATGGCGCAGGGATGAGAATTGGCAGAGCTATTGGCTTTTATTGTAAATAAAATTCATTAAAAATACCAAAAATGCATTTTGCACTTTGCAGACGGTCCCTAAGCTTGCGCTCGGTAGCCAGCTCCACATGGGGAGCAATACAACCGACAGCACAGAATGGCCTGCTTTGGATAAAAATCGGGTTGTAGTTGCTTCTCTGTGTTGCAGAGTTTAGATAGAGCGTCATATGTGTCCTAGAAGTGCTTCGCTAACGAGCTATTGAGCCAAGAAACCCGAATCTGTGAATCTGTTGCCAATCTTTGTTGGTCTTAGACAACAATGCAAAGATAATGCTATCGTTAATATCAGCTCTTTCAGTCGATAAATGGCGACAATAATAGTAGAATTACGCTATAATACCGAACGCGAAACAAATTTTTACACTCCATGGTGATTGCGCTAAGGGCGCGTATTCGCTGCCTTGCATTGACTTTGAATGCAATCTGTCGCAAGCGTAAAAAATTTGTTTCCTGGCCCAGTGTGCAAGCGTTTAATACTATTATTGTCACTTAGGGTTTATCAAGGCTTTTTAGTGGGGGAAAGGAATATTAGCCTGATTAAGTTATGATCTCGCATCGAGTTAAGATCACATATTGAAAATAAATGTGTATCTTGCATTGTTGTCCATGCAATGTTAATCCCAAAATTTTAAGCAGCAACAGGGTGTGGCCAATAGGAAGACGCATCCATCGCTTTCTTCCCAATGATGCAGGCAGAAGAATCTGGAATGAGCAACTGGTCAGATTTCATTCCAACTTCAAAAAGTATGAACATCTGGACGAAGTTTTGTTTTGAAATCTATCAAGCTTAATGGTAATACTCATAATGCCCTAGCTAGCCAGCTAACTCATATCTGCATGCTTAATATAGATGGGTATGGTGCAGGAAAACATGCCTGAAGCAGCAAAGTAAAATGCAACATTAACGCGATCATGCAGATATAGTACAGTGGCTTTATTCCAACATCTTAAAGGTGAGGAGAGAGCCTATTTGATTGGTGAAGATTTGACTCGCTGTGTTAAACCCAAACACGCCTTTCTCTCCTCCCTCTTTGACACACTTAAGGCCGCAGGAGGGACAGAGGAGTATTTCTGGCGCCTGGCCAAGAGAGGACATGAAATTGCAACCACGCCTGGAAACATCCTGTTGGCACGCCCCCATTCGCCGCCGGCGCTTGGTCAATGAATTTAGGAGCTTCCAAAGACATGAATGGTCGAATACCATCAATTCAAGATCTGTACTGTTTACAACTGTGACGTGTCGCTGGGAACAAAAGAATATCACAAGTGGTAATCTTGGCGCTTTCGTCCAGACGGACTAATGATTCCAAGCATTTAACCTTTTAAATAAGTGATTGTAATCGACTAATTAGGTGGAGTCAGACCATGATATGGCAAAACCAATCATGTCAAACAACGAGCTGACATCTCGAGTTGCTCTGTGACCTTTAAACTTTATCGCTAATTCTGTTGTAAGCTTTTCACACTTTCACAACATACATCCAATGGACACCGGAGTAAAGTTAACAATGCTTTATTGGGTTTTTTCTGTTGGCATTACATTCCATTATTTAACGTGTACATGCTGTTCTACTTACACTGTATCAGCGCCACTTAGCACTACATGTCAATGTATCATATGCATGACTTATAATTTAACTTAACTAAAAGTAGTTCCTATATTTATGTGAACATAACACTGCTAATGACATGGCAAAGTTGGGTGCTTTTTGGAGAAGTGATCCCCTGACAGACGCACAAACTGGGTTTGAACCATGGACCTATAAGAAGAACTGGACAAATAACGAAGGCTGGAACGCACGCTGATATGGGCTTAGCGGTCAAGCTGATATTGCAAATCACGTGATGCCATGGGGGCCAAAAAGAAATTTCTCCATAGGGAATAATTGAAAAAGACACACTGATAAATCTGTGAATTTTTTGACACCAAAATTATCGCATAATGTAAACAAATATTTTTCTTTAAATCATTGATGCCTCGCTCTTTGGCAACGACAAAAAATTTTATTTATATTCAGGCCAATGCGAACACCAACGGTCCTCATATATGTAAGCTGCTCTCGCCTCGGCGCTCAAATCAGCAGAGGAGTTCCACAAGGTTCACTTTGGCCCTTTTGTTATCTAATACTATTTATATTATTATTGGCTTATCTTTGATCATTGTAAACTGCACTTATATGCTGACGATACGGTAATTTACATTCGACTGCTTCTTCAGTTCAACAGGCCATAATCTAATCTGCATGATTTTAACTCTATTCAAGATCTCTAATTGATTTGAAGCTCGCCTTTAAATGAGACAACAAAAAACCAAGTTCATGGTATTCAGCAAAGCTAGAAAAAAAAGACCCTTGATTTTCATATTTGTATCCTGCAGGGTAGCCAAATTGAGCATGTACCCCATTATAAATACTTAAGCATTTGGTTGGATGATGTTGACTTTTTACATGCATATTGAAAATTTAACAAAAAAGATAAGGAGTAAAATAGGCTTTTATACAGAAATAGGGCTTGTTTAATTTTGAAAAATAAAAAGAAGATTGTGCACTCAGTAATACTCCCCATGCTTGATTATGGTAATATGATTAATAGAAATGTATCTACTTCTGTTTTAAAACCTTTAGATTGTATTTATCATTCTGCTATTCGATTTGTCACTGGTCTTGATTTCCGCACACACCATTGTGTCTTATACAAGTCAGTAGGGTGGGGGTCATTGAAAGCTAGATGAGACTACCACTGGTTTTTATTTGTTTATAAATGTGTTTTTAATGAAAATCCTCTTTATCTAGCTAGTCTACTCGCTGGGAAAGGGTTGGGGTTATGGGACACGGTCACAGGACTCATTGTGTCTCAGTGTTCGCTGCAAGAACAGAGCTCGGTAAGACAGCTTTTTATTATAATGTCCCACACACCTGGAACCAGTTGCAAGCTGAACTGAAATTGAAAGAACTGGTTCCTTTTGGACATTTTAAAACTCTGATCAAATCATTTTATCAAGAGAATTGTTGTTGTTTTAGTTAATGTTTTCCCTTTAATAATGGCTTTTTTTATTTTGTTCTACAAATATCCTTGAAAACTTTGTTATTTTAATTGTTTGTAATGCAGGGCCCTGCTGAAAAGGAGACATGGTCTCAGTCAGGCCCCCTGCTTAAATAAATCTAAATAAATAAATAAATAAAATACCAGAAATGCTACAATATCCAAAATTGGTGTCCTAAAGTGAGTTTTCACATAGATTCTGAATCTGAAATGGGTAAATTTCCCTATCTTTTGTGGTTTAAGAAATATTCGGGGGTTGCCCCTTTTTTAGGCCCTTAGAACCCAATGAGGCTCTGAATAGACTTTTTTTTTTTCATTTGTTGTGCGGATGTCTGCATACATCAACTTCATCATATAAAAAAATTGTGGAGGTGTTTTTCCTGGTTTTAAATAAATTAGGGCATTTTGTACTATTAATACCAGAGGTCTGCTATATTCATGAAAACAAACAAAATTAATTTAATCCAAACTTTTGCAATATAAGTACAAGTACAATTCCCAAACCCATGTTCCCTATTAATCGCCTAAAAGCTCTGTAGTATATTCAATTACTTATGCCGCACTGTACTACTGCGTTAAAAAAAACATTGCCCAGTTGAAGGTGTGAAAATTAAAAATTAGTCATAAATGCCAATTTTTTTCTCTCTTGACCAGGAAACTAGAAGCTAGGGCAATTTTGTCCAGATGCACCAGGGCAGATTCCGTCCTGCACTATTACATAACAGCCAGTTCAAGACAGTTGACAGTTTTAGGGTTGGACTTGCCTAACAGTGCATTTAACTTTCACCTTCCAATATGTCAACCGCAATGCAGCTAAGCAGCATTCTGTGTGGAGGGTGCCTTAAAGCAACCTTTATGCTGGTAGTTAAGTCGCTGGAGGAAATAATTTTTACTATTTACAGAATTCGACACCATTCTCGATTTCATTCATAAAAACCACAGGAAACTTGAAACTATTAAAAGTATTCATCGGTCTGTGGAACCAACGCCGCTAAGGCTACGCCAGCGCCGGTCAGATGGCTTTTAAAAGCGACCCATTACCTGGTATTCTATACAGCCATTAAAAAACAAGTGATTTGGGTCTAAACATAATGTTTTGCGGTTATTTGCAAAAATTACGCAACATTTATATTTATGTTGCCCTTTTATCAGTTTTTCAATCTTGTTTCGGGCGAGAAAAATTTTGAGATTTTGACTGCTGGAAGATAGAGGCATAGCCCGGCGGAGGGGGTGGTGCGAGGGAAGAGGGTGGGGGGAGGGAGGAGTGGCTTTAAAGTGTAGCCATAGCAACGCTGCGGCATAGTAACACAACGTAGACTACCGTGGCTGAATCTATCCACCATTCTGGGCGGCTCTGATGTGCTTGCCGCCTGAGTGCGGCGCACTGGAGCCCCCGCGTGAGATGTACTAGCTAAATGGCCTAAAAAGTGGGGAATATAAATGTCACATACAAGCTAACATTAGTACATCTAAGTTCCATGATCATTTAATCAAGAGTAACACACTGCGTTTGGACAGCATAAAAAGACAATAATATGCAGCCATCCATCAACAAATTAACAGAATGTGCAAGGTTAATGCTGGCCTAAATTAACTGAGCTAGCTAACGTTAGCTTTTTGTTAGCGGAAATTTAGCCTATGTTTGAAGCCTTATTTCGCCTACTTAACGACATCATAGCATAGCGTTTTTGACATCTATAGATTCCTTAGGATGTCTAGTTTCATATGATGTGTGTATCTTCACTGTAGCTGAAAGTGAGCCTGCTACAGCTATGGAAATACGGCATGTCATGCGAGCCCTCGGGCTGTGAGGGAACCGTTTACGTATTGGGTACAACCTACTGTTAGTACATCTAAGTTCCATGATCATATAATCAAGAGTAACAGACTGCATTTGGGCAGCATGAAATGACAACAATATAGCAACAGCAACCCATCAACAAATTAACAGAATGTGCACGGTTATTGCTGGCCTAAAATAACTCTGCTAGCTAACGTTAGCATAGCTTTTTGCTAGCGGAAATTTAGCGTATGTTTGGAGCGTTATTTCGCCTGCTTAACGACATCATAGCATAGCATTTTTGACATCTATAGATTCCTTAGGTTGTCTAGTTTCATATTATGTGTATCTTCACTGTAGCTGAAAGTGAGCCCGCTACAGCTATGGAAATACGGCATGTCAGGCGAGCCTGTGGCTGTGAGGGAACTGTTTACGTATTGATATACTGCCGGGGTTACTTGAGCTGCACCACTCTCCATCCACAGCTTACTTGTAATGTAATGATAACATTGAAGTTGGGGGGAACAAAGTTGTCAAGCACGCAAAAGTTGACATTTACAGTCAACAGGGCTCTAAGTTTAAATGCAGGCTAGAGTGAGATTTTTGGGGGGTGCATGACACTCCCGTTTTCAAAGGTGCACAGTACTTAAGTAGTTTTTTTTTTTTTGAGGATTTGTACTTTACTTCAGATTTTTTTTTTTAAACCGGGATTGTTACTTTTACTTACTACATTTAAAAGATAAAAAGTATATTACTTTGTTATTTTGACACTGGCAACTTAGTTACTCGCTTCAAATTAAAATATTTGTTTGATTCATCATTCGGATTATCTGGATTTGGGGTGCTCGGAGAAGAACAACGGTGTATCTTTGTGCAGATGTGTCCGCCAGTGATCGGAGCTGCAAATTTATGCACGCAGTTACAATATTCTATCACTAGATGGCACACCAGGATCAGTTATTGAATATTCATAACTGCCAGTAAACTCAAACAAGAGAAAGTGAGTCTTCATCATCTCATCCCCCCCATATGAAATTGGTCACACTTTCTGTCTCCTACGTGGGCGCGGTCGCAGAAGTTTTGTGCGCTAAGCAGGTTATTATTTGCAGAATGAATGTTGACCGCTATCCGTCAGATCTTGTTGTCAGAAGTGGTAGCTCAAGTAGGTGAGCAATTAAACGCGATACAAGTATTCATCTTATATCTGCATGTTGCGGTATATTTCTTTTACTTTGCTTCATCGACTATTTTTGGCTGTCAACACAGCTAATCTTGCTGTATTCAGCATTACTTAATATGCTAGCTGGCCAGCCAGCCGCATTCGCGTAATGTTATTTGACATGAGCTTAGCTTAAAAATTTGGATTTGAACTTGCTAGCTGCTACCTTGGAGTAGTTGTTAGGTTTCTGGAACAAGACTGGCGTTTAGCCAAATCTGTACTTTTTAATTTCAGTGGACTCCCCCAGTATAATAAAGGCTAAATTAATAGCCTTTTTGTGTGTTTGTATCGCTTTTGTCTACAAACAAAGATGTTGCGGTAACGCTTCTGTGACAATCGATCGGAGCAGGGTTTGTTTTCAGCCAAACACTAAGTACATGGAGGGCAGAGAGCTCCCCCCACTCTCCTCAGAATAAGTTATAAGTCAATTAATTTAAGCATAACCGCTCCAAAGTTGTTAAACTGAGGTAAAAAATGATCCGCATAAAGCAACATCCTGCATAGTTCTCTAATTTTTAATAAGCAGCTATTGTAAAAAAATTATGGATGAAGTGATTACCTGATTTGGGCTTCCAATTTCCAGCTCTTTGACGTGGTGCACATATTAGCAGCATTTGGCGCCAAGATGAAGAGGTGATTACGGCGCCAGTTATTTTTCCGGCAACAAGAAATACGATTTTCTGATTGGTTGATAGGTTACCATTCAAGCAGAGTATTCTGGTTGTCACCTCATCCATTCATAGATTACTAATCTCTTTTATATACAGCTCCATGTTACTAATGTGCGGCGAGTTTTATCACTTCAGTGTGAGAAATGTCAGGTGTGACTTATTGAAATGCTGCGGTCTCACACTCACGCGTGAGACTTAAAAGCCCTGAGACAATATTAAAAGTGGCGGTTCCAGAGTGTTGGGAACAACACCTTCTGGAGGCGCAGTTTTAGCTAAGCCAGCTTTTGTAATTGGCCTAAGTTGGAGAAAGAGTCCCGACGTGAAATGAGCACGAGGAAATAGGGTTTGTATAGGCTTCAGAACATTATCAGCAAAAAATAAATGCAATCCACTCTTGTTCCTTCCAAGTATTCATCGCCGGCTTGAAATGTTAAAACTGCTTTTATGTGGATTCTGGCAGCTAACTACAGAGCATTAAAAGCAAGACTATATCCTGCAGGTGGGAAGCTCTTGTCTAAATTTGTCTTCAGCGTGTTTGCAGAAAACAGGGCGCGGTTTATATTTCCAAGCCATACACACCTCGACCTCCTCTGCGCTGTCTACATCATCAAGGTGCCAAACTCGGAAATCTCCAATTTTCTGGCGCGCCCGTGTAGAAAGCCCGGATGAGGAAAAAGAGAGGAAGGAAGCTGCTTTGACTCGGGAAACTTTTCAGATTTTGGTTGTAGAGTGAGCGATGACTAATGTATACATGGCAGCACCGGGAAAATGTGTTTTCCCGCAATGGACCCCAAGAAGTCCCCTGAGTCCTAATTGATGCAAACAGTTACAAGTTAATGTAACGCTCACCCAGGACATATGTATGTGAATCGATAAACATGTAGTCACAATCACAAGCACTCCACTCAAATCAATGGTGAACCAGCGGGTCTGCAGGCAATATGGGTGAAGTCAATGAGCTGAAAACTGCACCTGTTTTTCAATGGGTTTATGCACAACCACTGGAGGTTTTCTCCCAAATCGTTTTTCAATATAATTGCCCAAGCCTCCAATTTAGCAAATGGTATATGTTTATGCCAAAGGTTACCAAAAATTTTAATTATTCAACCCCTCTCAACTGGGCAATGCTTTTAAACACCAGTATATTCAATTTCATTTATGCTGGCAGTACTAATTAAATAAGTTATATATGACACCGGTACAAAGAACCCGCAAAGAATAACATAAAGCCTTACATGTTGCTCAGTCCAGATTCTTTCGATGAGCTCCTTAAAGCACTGGATCAACCATTGAAATTGTTTCTTCTCTTAGTTTGTAGCATCGCTCTAGCTGCAGGTTGGACTGGATCAGAACAACACAGAGTACATTCACACAAATGTAAATATGGATTCTATTACAGATGGCCATGAAAGGATGTTATTGGAACCTTCCGTCAGTGCACGATTAACTATCACATCACAGTATTTCTCCATCTGACCTTGCCCAAATGCACCCAATATACCAGCATCATCACACACAGTCACATATTGCCCTGGCATCAAGGCAGTCATCCGGATTTTGTTGCAGCAGTCAGAACTGATGCACCTTCACATGAGTGATCAAACTTGACCTGTCCTCAGACAACTGTGACATCTCAATTGAATGGCACAGGAATAAACCTGTGGTGACTCAGTACCAGCCACCGGGTTTTGCTGACGCCATCCGCGGCTCAAGCATCAAGCCATGGGCCTCAATGGCTTTGAAACGAAGACCATTTTTATCCCTGTTATATGGTCATCAGCCCACTTAAAAAGTGAATATTACTCGGAAAGCTAAACATGTTAAAAGAAAAACTGGTTTTGGAATGAAGATGAGGAGTTCTTTAGTTATTGCATGGATACCGGAAATCAAGATGGCCGCCGGGAAGCGGCCATACTGGATATCACACGGGCGCTGGTTTTCAAAACTAACCTTCCTCTTCCCCAATCTGCATACACCACCAAGAAAATGAGATGGATCAGACAAGGCGATTTTAGTTATTATGCGGGAAACTGAAATGCGCTATACCGATATTGCACAGCGCTGGTTTTCAAAAGGAACCTTCTTCTTCCCACCCCGCATACACAACCAAGAAATGAGATGGATCAGACAAGTATCTTTAGTTGGCTGGCGCGGAAACTGAATGAAGATGGCCGCCATGGCGGCTATACTGGATATCGCACAGCTGGTTTCTAAAGGAACCTTCTCCACCCACCCCCACACACTCCCTAGAAATGAGATGGATTGATGAGGCATTCTTAGTTACGTATGAAACGAAGTTTACAGCCGGACGGATCGATGGACGGACGGAAGGGCGGCGAAGGCGATGCCCCTGCTCATTCAAGGCGTAAGTATAATAATAATAATAATAATAATAAAACATCATTGGGGTTCAAAACCAAAAGGGTAAAATTGCTGAGCCCAATTTGCTTTGTATGTTGTTGTCAGTAACAGCTCTTTAATTTGGCAAAAAGAACTGCATCAACATTTGTGCCTTTGAGAGGTAAAAGTGGGCTATCCCACAACCATTGTTTTGAGAAAATGAGATTTGACGTTAAACAGCTTGAAAAAATTCAGGATGTCAAAATTGCTCTGGAAAATACTTTTTATACTAAAAATCACTTTTAAACCTTTTATAAAATAAAGACTCCATTTTCAACAAGAAAATACCGATTTTCAGCAACTGTACATCCAATTAACTTCATATTTGGCAGTTTCTTCATTTTAGTATGATCTATGTTTCTACACAGCCTTTTGCAATATGTACTGAATATGAGCAAATCAAACATGCATATATTTAGTTAGCTGTTTCCTGCTGAAATTGATTTAGGGGGTTAAAATCACTACCAGAATGATAGAAACTAAAACCTCTGCAGTGACATGTTTTTTCTTTCTACATTACAGCTGAAATTATAACCAAAACACTGTTTATTATCTCAATAACTGTGAATCTCTAAGTATCTATATATTCATAAAAACAGTTGTTGCCATGTCAACTCACTGATGTGATGCAACAGAAATTCAGTGTTTTAAATTTAATTTCTCATTGTAACTATTTTGACAATAATAATTTAGTTTAAAAAGAATATCTTGGAAAAATGTTTGCTGAACTATAGTCCCCTTAAAATGCATTTTTATCAGTTTTCGACTATAATACTTGAATGTGGTACTTGCTCACTGATTGTCTGCATTAAGCAATATGAATAGCCAAAAACAGTCATTTTTATTTATGTATATGCTGTGCTCCCCAGAAAATCTGTAGTCACTGTAGGTGTTTCCTGGTAAAAACTAGACCCCATGCTGGCATAATGAAATTGTAAATGGACATAATAAAACATAATAATAAAAGTCTTGGAAGTATGGAGATAACATTTACTCATGACATCAAAAAATCAGTCTTTGATCATACATGCTCATTTTTAAAGAATCAAAATAAGTTAAATTTATAATATGAAATCATGGTAGATGTGGGAGATTCAAATAATTTTCACTTTTAATCATGCATTTAGTTACAGCTGTGTTAATTATCATCTCTTTTACACTACATAAACGAATGAAAAGATAATATATTTCATTTATAACTCAGATCACATTCTTGCTTTTGTTTCATATACTCATATTCACAAATTTATGCTCTAGAGTAAAATGCAACGTAACAGACAATTACAAGAATACACCCCATATGTGCTTACATTATGTGGCTCAGGGAAGAAGCTGCAGCAGATGCCAGAGGGGCAAGTTTTTCAGCCATGGCAGCTGCTTAATCAGGGAGAGGTAGAGAAGGGGTTGAGTGCTGAACTGACTATAAGGCTGGCGAATCATATAAAGACCATTAGATGGAGAGAATATTTCCACTTATACAAAGAACCCAAAAAGTCATTAGTCTCATTTTGAGACCAAAATTATTCAAATAGACCTTATGGTTGCAGAGATATTCCTTTTCAATTTGGGTCTGCAATTTTTAAGCCGGAGGTAAAAAAAAAACAGGCTACGGTTTAAAAGGTTAAAGTGCATATAAAGTCGATTCTCAGCCGGACGTTGAGCGTCCAATGTTTACAAACAAATCACCTGCTTTTGTTGACATCTTGCATCGTCACATGACCAATTTCATTCATCAACCAATGTTTTGTGTACACGCGCAGATAATCCTTCAATTTTGGTTCGTTTGCGCCGGTGCAGCTCGCTGATTGGCCGATAAACAAAAACAATGGGAATCGACTTTAGATGTCCTTCAAGCAGTGTCAAGCGTCACATGCCCACATAGCCTTCACAGTTTACCTAATAATCTTATCTGTTAGGGCCCAGTGGCAATAAACATTGGCCCATCCTAAAATATATTATTAGAACTGTTGTCACATATAGAAGGAAGTATTCCATATCCCCAGTAAATTGGGGAAAAAAACTCAAAAGTTATGCTTGTGCGCGTAAGTGCATCTGTCAAACATTAATGGGTAGTCACCCACGAGATTTCTATAAAACTAGGAGTGGTTATATCGAATTATATACAACTGAGCATTGGAATACAGATAAACAGAAGGTAAGAAACCGTTTTTCAGCGAAACAAGTGTTCCGTGTTTGGAAAATGATTCTAGCCCTATCTGTCAAAAAATAACGTGCATAATTTATGCCACAAAATCCCTGACGATTTGTTCTTTACTTTAGTTCTTTTTTTTTTGAACCGGACTTTTTTCTTTTACTCCACTATATTTAAAAGATAATAAGTATTCTTTTACTTCGTAACTTTGACTCTGGCCACCTCGTTACTCGGTACAAATTAAAATATGAATGTAATTCATCATTTACGGATTATGTGGATTTGGCGTGTTCGAGATTAACAATGGTGCTCGGCAGGGTATCTTTGTGCAGATGTGTCCGCCAGCGAACATGGAGCTGAAAATTTATGCAAGCAGTTACAATATCCTACCACTAGATGGCACACCCGGATCAGTTATTGAATATTCACATGCAAGCCGAGCTCGAACGCCGTTTAGAACAGGGTGGGCATCCGGTCCTGGAGGGCGGTGTGTATGCTGGCTTTTATTTTTATCAATTACCCCTGACAAATTGATTTAATTGGTTTGCGTACACAAATATAGATTTGTTCAATGATTGGATTAAAGGGATAGTTCGAATTTTTGACATGAAGTTGTATGACATCCTCATTAGCTGTGTCGTGCATAAACAGTGACTTTCCTCCTACTGCGTTCTGTGATGGAGTTCTGGCCCGGTTTTTGGTGTCGCCGGAAGTAGTTCCGCTAGTTTGCTGGGGTCACGAAAATAAAAAGTTTTGATTCCAAAAACAATTTTGCGTTCAAAAGAGTAATACATTTGCATCACAAAAACCAACCCCTGAAAAAAAGTCAGACCTCACTATCACTTGGCGCTAATTTATCTTCCTTCCGTTATCATCACTGGCGCTGCCGCCTGTTGACATCTGCACACCCTTCCATCACCTGCCTTGCGTTCAACAGCCCGAACGTTAGCTAACATTATTGTTAGCCCAATATACTCTCTATTGCAGGGGGTCACCAACTCCGTTCCTGGAGGGCTACCATCTGTAGGTTTCTGCTCTACCTCCTATTCAGCACACCTGATTCAACTAATTAGCTACTTAACAAGATCAGGAGCTGGGCAATCGAGTGACTAATTAGTTGAATCAAGTGTGCCGAAATGGAGATAGAGCAGAAACCTACAGGATGGTAGCCCTCCAGGAAGAGAGTTGGTGACCCCTGCTCTATTGTCTTGTTAGCTAACGTCTTGCCTATTGAATGCACCCCTGTTTCGTGGTGTTTACACACTTGGATGGCGACCGCTGCGACCTGAGAGAGCTAACGTGAGAGAGAAATATATTGTTAGACAGGAAAATATATAAAAATGATGCGAATTTGTGATTTTACGGGCTGTAGCAACAAAAACCTGTCTGATTCGCCGTGTGCATTTACCGCTTTCCTGTCTTGGACATTGCCATACGGCAACTTTGGCTTCTTGCCATAGGCTTCAGCATCGGAACTAAAGTGGAAAGGATTAAACAGCTTTATGTGTGTAGTGCACACTTCAGTGAGGACAATTATCTTCCTACACGTCCCGGACAGAGGAAGAAACATGTTTTGAAGAGCACTGCTGTACCAGCACCCCAGGTAAGAACAACTAGCTACTAACTTAGCTAATTAGATTGCGCCGATTACTTGTTCAGAAGCTAACGGTATTATGCTCGAACTGACTATCAAGAATCAGCTAGTAACGTTATGATCATCAAATCACTTGAGGTCATATTGCCAGTGAAGCTTCTTCATAACATAACATTATATGACGACGGTTACTATTATTGTCAGCAACTATGTGGAAGTGTGATTGTGATAGTAAGGATCGCCAATGTAGCAAATACTGAATAATTACTGTTGTGAGTTGTAAGATTTCGGGGTTTCTCAGAATATGTTAGCTGTATTGGAATTTCTAAAATAACTGACATGGGAGGCCACAGTTTCATTTGGAAGTCAGTCTAAATAACATGAAAAAAGAAGATGAAGTTCATGCTTTATGGAAAAAATATTTATACATCGTTACAAATTCTTAAAATCATATGGTTCACCTGCCAGTTATCTCATGGCCCATTAGGGTGTTCCGACCCACAGGTTGAGAATGACTGGAATATATCACAGCTTATTCATTTTCATACCAAAGTAATGCACATGTAGCATGTTCATGATCATTCTCATGTCCCCTCACTCTCCTCATTCCCAGGAAAAGAAAAATACAATGTGGTTTACTCCAAGCAATCAAACCAGTGGAAGCTGTATGAGCCAACAACTCAGGACTTTAGGAAAGAATTGGTGCAGCAGGTCATTCAACGGCAGCTTGATAAGAATGTCAGGCTTGGAGATCAGCAGTTCCACATCCATCCTCCAGTCAACTTACCGACCAGCATTGCTCCCACCCAAAGCCAAAAAAACGACGACTTGGTGGCAGAACATGTATCACGTTTTGCAACATAAGATGCAGCTGATAAACCTGGTGTCTGAGACTGAGAAAGTCAGTTTTGGTGTCCTATGTTTACCAAACATATTCCGGTATCTCAGGTGTACTGCTGAGTTACTTTCTACAACTTTTACTTTTTACATTTGCTTTTTTATTTATATTCTCTTCCCTTATGTTTTTCGCAAGATGATTTAATCTCTTGCCTGATTTATTTTGTGGTGCAAATACAAGAAAAGTGTAAAAGACTTTTTTTTTCTGAGCATGTTGGAGTTCTCCACATGTATGTATTAGCACGACTGCTGCTGTTTATTATATTATTTTATAAGTAATAATATCATCAGAACTGGTGTCTTAGCAAACTTAGTTTTATTATATTAGTAATAAACAGGACTGAAACAAATAAAACCTATGTATGTGGTGCATTTCTGTTTGTGTTTTCTATACAAGATATTGTTTAAAAATATATTTTCAATAAAAAACATGGTCAATGTAACACAATGTCCAAAATGTCTTCGAAAACTTTTGTTTTTACATCTAAAACAAATTATGTGCTTCCTCAGACTCCTTGAACCCTGTGTATTGTCCATTTGGTGATGGATATGTTTTTCTTATTAGGTCAACCACACATGAGGGAAGAACTCTCCTGTTGCCTGGACCGAGCTTCTCTCCTTTTAGGGCCCATTCTATCCACGATGCAATAGGCAACCAGCCTGTACTGTCTGAAATGGCAAACAACACAACATGATAAGTCAGTGCATACTGTACATGAACCTGAAAACAATTACACATCTATGAGTCATATAAAATAACATCACCAATCCTGTATATTAATTGCAAGAAATTAATAAATGTGATGACTGTTTTTGGATGCTTGATGATATGTAGCCTATTTGGTGTAGTGTTATCTACCCTCATTCTACTAAAGAATGCAGTATGCCCTAAAAAGACATAACTATACAATTCAGTGTTTCCCACAGACAAGGAGGCAATCTGGCGGGGGTGCTGGTCACCACAACGTACCAGGTAGTAAAATTCGGCTACCAAAAAACCTGCACAACTTATAAGTAGGTACTTGGAATTTTTTTTCTCCGCCAATTTGATCTCGTAGCATCATGAGCAAACATATAATTCAACATGCGAAAACTTTGCGTAACATTCTCCCTTGAATGCACCCCAATATGGACAGGTACATTTGTAACGTGGCCATCCGTCAATCAGCACAAATCTTGGGAGAAATCACGTTTAGTTTGCGAACAATGTGCCCACGCATGAATTAACAATGCCCGGCAATTCTTTCATTGTTTATCTGGTGTCAGAAGCTTACCTCAGGGCAACTTCTGAATAAAATTTCGAAGTACCTATTATAAGAGATAGTGAACACTTACTCTGAGGACAGCTGACCATCAGGTCCAACTGGCCTGGGTCGCTTCTTCCAGTTGATTTTTGGAATGTGGAAAAAGGTCTGTAAGACACCAGCATTTAAGATTGCAGGAAAGTCTTGATGATTAGTGATGCAGAAAGAAGCTGGTATGCTGGCCTCCTCATCAATCGAGAGATCTTGCAGCGGTGGCATGACGAGCTCCCATTCGTCGGCAGTTGACACTTAGAACAAGTGCACCACCAATTGTCGTTCGCCCGGTCTCTTGCAGCGAGAGCTGCGGGTCCAACTTTGGCTTGAGCCGCTTCACTGTCCCTGCTCTCCCTCTCTGCCCATTCTAACTCCATCTGACGAAGTTCGGCATCAGTATATTCCTGTTCATAAAGGTATCCCTTTGGCTCTGCGGTAAAAGGAATGTCTTCATCACTTGTGTCGTAGTCGGACATGTTTATGTTAACTATTTGAGCATGTAAAACCGTGAAACTATTCGAGCATGCAAACACCGTGGAACTGCTGATGGAAGGGTGTGCGGATGTCAACAGGCGGCAGCGCGCAGTGATACGAAGGAAGATAAAATAGCGCCGAGTGATAGTGAGGTCTGACTTTTTTCAGGGGTTGGTTTTTGTGATGCAAATGTATTACTCTTTTGAACGCATATTGTTTTTGGAATCAAAACTTTTTATTTTCGTGACCCCAGCAAACTAGCCGGAACTACTTCCGACAACACCAAAACCGGGCCAGAACTCCGCTCAGGGGACGCAGTAGAGGGGGAAGTCACTGTTTATGCACGACACTGCTAATGAGGATGTCATACAACTTCATGTCAAAAATGCGAACCATCCCTTTAAAAAAAAAAATGTTTTATGACGGAGACAAGAACAGTCTTTGATGGTCATTCATGATGAAGAAATGCGCCTGAAATGTCAGATTTCATAAATGGTTTGGCCCTAGCTGAAGTCATTTCAGAAAAGTTGCCCACTTGGGCATTCTTGTTTATTGTTGCTTTACTGTTGATGCATGTTACATGTTTGAACAAGGTTTATAAACACATGGGTTTTCTGGTAAACTGCTGATATGAGTCGTGATAAACGCTGTTGATTGAGCAGATGGCTAGTGGTTGGAGCCGCTGGGTATCCAATTGGATTTTTGCCAAAAAGGTCTCCAATGTATCAATGATTGGGCTCTTCAGGTTAGAATTAGTCCTGTTTTTGTGTACAATGCATTTCTTAAGCCTAGTCTGACAATGTTCTGGTGGAACTAAACACTTCACTCGCAGATTAGAATCATCTGTCAAATAAAACGCACACAAGCCACCATCATATTATGGTGAAGGTTTTCGGGTGTTTCTATCTAGTCCCTGCCTATATAGTGTAGTCCATAAATGTGATATGATCTATGTCATTGCCTATAACTGCACTTACCAAGAATTTGGACAATTAAGTCACATGGATAATTGACGGTGTGAACTGATCCAGCAGTAGGCCCTCACACACTTCTGAGACTGAGTGTCTATGCTATTTTGCCATTTGTAGGACATTCAGCTTTCATAAAACTTTGACAAAATAAAGGATTTAAGAAATTTATAATTTTACCTCAGTGTTAAACTTTATTACACCTTAGCTGAAAGTGACTCATATGCCCCCGCCCGTATGCTTAATTGGGGTGAAGATTGAATAGGTTGCTAGTTTAGCATGGTGAATAGTGAGAGTGAATAATACAGAAAGTTGAACATGTTAAAAGAAAACTGGTTTTGGAATGAAGATGAGGAGTTCTTTAGTTATTCCACAAAAACTGAAATCAAAATGAGTGCCGTAGCGGCCATATTGGATATCGCACGACGCTGGTTTTCGAAAGGAACCTTCCTCTACCCACCCCCCACACACCACCTAGAAATGAGATAGATCGGAGGAGGCGTTCTTTAGTTATTGCGTGGAAACGAGAAGTTTACGGACGGAAGGGGCGTTGACATAATGCTCCCTGCTCATTCGAGGCAGAGGCATAATAATAATAATAATAATAATAATAATAATAATAAAAACATCATTGGGGTTCAAACCAAAAAGGGTAAATTTGCTGGAGCCCAATTTGCTTGTGTGTTGTGGTCAGAAACAGCTCTTTAATTTGGCAAAAGAACTGCATCAACAATTGTGCCTTTGAGAGGTAAAGTGGGCTATCCCACAAATCCATTGTTTTGAGAAAATGAGATATGACGATAAAACAGTTTGATAAAATCAAAATGCCGTCTCCATGATAATTATACATGTTTACATGATTGTCCAAGTGAAAGTTAGTTTGTAGAAAATTTGTGCAAGACAGCTTTTTACTGAATTAAGGAAAATGCCTGAAATGTGGAACAGACCACTTAAACTTTCTTGGCTGGAGAAAGGCTCAAAAACTTTTCAGTGAATCCACAAAACAACCATAATGCTGGTGACACCTCATCATTGCCAGGAAAAACTTATTTTTTCCAGGCATAAAATTAAATCCTGGAAACTGGACAGTTATTACCTGTAGAGTCATTACTAGATTCACCTGTAGGCTTCCACTGGGGGTTGGAGTCACTTTCAGACTCAAAAATCTTCTCAAGAACTGCCTCAGCTCCAGTCAGCATGGGGGCTGCCATCTTGGAATGTGGGATAGCCCACTCTGCCTCTCACTGGTTGTCACAACATGTTAAGAATGGTTTCTATGACTTTTAAAAGATGGCAGCACAGCATAGTCCTGAAAATGCTGATATCATGGGAAGTTGCGTAGACCTTTAATACGCAGTAGTGCACCCAACTCATTTTGACCGAGATGTGGGATAGCCCACTTTACTTCTGAAGGGCACAATTATGGCAGCACGAAAAACATTTTTGTTGGATAGTTGCTAATAACCAGTAAATTACAGCTCCTGAAATCACTGCAGCATTGAATCAATTCATGTCTCAGGTTCAACAAAAACTGTACACCATTATCGAAACAAAGCTGGCTTTGTCTCTGATGACAAACCCCAGCGCTTCCCTTTGTTCCCCAGAGCTGTAACTAACAGCTAAACTCACACTAAACTACAGCATCCTACTGAATTCAGAGACTGAGGTTAGTATATGACAGGTGATGGACACTTTTCCTCATGGTTGACCTTGAACATTTTAGAGAGGTATTAGTCAAGTTATTTATATTTAATTTAAATTCTTTTTGTGTCTTTTTGGATGCATTTCACATTGTTTCATGTTAAATGCGTTTTTTCATTTTGTGGACTAAAATACTTTCAATGTGGTACTTGCTCACTGATTGTCTGCATTAAGCACAGGAATGGCCAAAACAATCATTTTTATTTGTGTATATGCTGTGCTCCCAGAAAATCTGTAGTCACTGCAGGTGTTTCCTGGACAAAACTAGACCCCATGCTGGCATAATGAAATGAAATGGACATAATAAAACAGTCTTGGAAGTATGGAGATAAGTATCATTTACACATGACATAAAAAATTGATTGATCATACATGCTCATTTTTAAATAATGAAAAAAAGTTTAATTTGTGAAATATGAAATCATTGTGATATAGAAATGTGGTTGATTCAAATAATTTTCACCTTTTAATCCAGGCATATGGTTATAGTTGTGTTGATTATCATCTCTTTCCAAATTACAGTCAAAGATAATATATTTGCTTATAACTCAGATAACATTCTTGCTTTGTTTCATGAACTCATTTTCACGAATTTATGTCGAGAGTAAATGCAATGTAACAGACGATCACAAGCATACATCTCATGTGCTTACATTATGTGGCTCAGGGAAGGGCTTGCAGCAGATGCAGAGCAATTTTTTCAGCCATGGCAGCTGCTTTAATCAGGGAGATGTAGAGAAGGGGGGGTGAGTGATGGAACTGTAGTCATAAGGCTGAATATAATCACACCAATCGTGCAGTATTTTGGGAAATGAGGATCATAAGGCAAGAGACTGATCCCAACTGTTGGCAGGTAATGAAACACTATGATGCCCAGATAGATTTGCACAGTTCTGAGGGCTTTCTTTTTCATGGGGTGCATCTTCTCCTTGCCCAAGACCGACTTCCTCAGACTCCATATGATAGAAACATTGCAGTAAACCATAATGGTGAAGGCGGCCAGGATCAGCCCAGTGTAGAAATAATATTGGATGGTGAGTGCGGTGGTGACCAATGATCTGCAGAGTGCATTGGCTATCACGAGCCCCCAAACAAGCATGGAAATAGCAACTCTGATCTTTTTATCCTTGATGCTGGTGAACACAATGGGGTGAACCACAGCCACGTAGCGGTCCAGGCAAATGCAGGTGAGAAAGAATGGGGAGCCGTTTTTGATCCCAGTGGTAAAGTCCAGTACATATGTGAAATATCCGATGCCGAGGATATGGAAGCCATAGAAGCAGATGGCAATCATCACGCAAAGCCATGCATCAGCAAGGGACAGGTTGAAGATAAAGTGATTGGAGGTGGAAGAGTCACTCTTCTCTCTGGCCACCAGCCACATTACCATGATGTTGGCAGGGTAGCCCACTACAAGGTTGATGCTCCTTTCAATAAACAGAAACACAAACGCAGCAGGGTGGAATGTGCAGGGTGTAAATGTGCCCGAGAGCTGGGGACTGGATCCTGAAGAGGAGTGGTTGAAGGGTCGGCTAGAACTGATGACAGAGCTGTTCATTTTGGTGTTATTTATCTAGCAGGTTTGAGGGTTGACGATCCTTGGAAAAGAGAGTGAATGTAAGTTACATGGTCAAGCCTAACTGAACTCACCACTTAAACTGACTGTGAGGCTAAATTATGTTCTTAAGCTGATTCCAGCATTATTTTACATTATTCTTCTCTCCAAAGTGTTCCTCATCATAACACATTTACTGCATAATGGAGATGGAAACACTTTTACTGGCCTATTTTGCACAAAGTTAAGCGCTCTCTTTTGAGAATTTATTCATGTCAAAGAAGACCTGGAAAATTTTGTTGCATTGTTACACTGAAGCACAGTTTTTGTTTTCTGGGAAGACGACCTCCATCCAGAGAAAACTCTCTCTCCTCTGAGACACCAGCTTTACTCTTTGAAACTGCAATGGAGCTTCCCGAGGTGGAGACAGTGTTCCCAGAAGACAAGGTTTGCCCTTTGGCTCTATATTTTACTGTCTGCGAAAGCCTTTAACTCAAGCACAACATAAGAAATTTAAGAGAGGTTTATCAAATTGAAAAAATGAATAACTTACCTGAGAAACTGCAATAGCTTGACATACACTCCTCAAGTTCAGACAGCTTCCCGAGGTGGAGACAGTGTTCCCTGAAGACAGGGTTTGCCCTTTGGGTCTATTGTATTACAGTCTGCAACAGTCTCTCACTCAAGCACAGCTTAAGAAATGAAAGAGTGGTTCATCAGATTGATAGAAAGAATTAGTAACTTACCTGAGTAACTGCAATAGCTTGACACACACTCCTCAAGGTCTGTATCTTGATCACCTGTTTCCAAGAGGGTTATGTTTCTATTCAATATCATCCCACTTCAGAAAATAAATCAATCTGAGTGGTATGTAAGCAGGGCAGATGACAGCCAGTCACAAATCCATTGAGGAAGAAACAGCACTTGGAGTGACTGTACAATACCCTGTCACCACAGGATTATATTTAAGGATGGGTGGGTGTGCAAGAGGGGGTTGGGTTTGCAGAGTGAGTTTGTGATGTGACACACAGATCTGCAGTAAAACAGAGGAGGAGCTAAAAGGAGGGGTAGATGAGTTCCCCCCTATCCCTGTTCTAACAATATATTATTTGTCAGTGATGCAATCCAAGAAGTGCATCCCAGACAAACAAGTGACGCAATGCAGTCAGCCAGCTGGTGCACAAGTGAGACTGTGTAACCTGGTGTAAGGTCTTACACATGAAACCACAAGGTTCATCAAAGCACACTCAAACAATTCTCTTTCATCCTCACAAAGAAAAGAAATTGAGCACTCAGTTACAGTAAATGTATTTCTGCAGATAATATTAGGTACATTTGTGACAGTTTGACTTTCATCAAAATGTTTGGCAATAAGGAGGCCGCAGTTTGCAAGTACTTTTCTTTGCTTGTGCTACATAGATTTCCCTTAAGCCTGGCATCTATTCCAGGAGGTCTATTGTCCTGTAGGTTTCCATGCCGATCCTTAGAGAGGAGAACATAATCAAAGCTGAGAGATCTGAGTCAAAATTCGCCAGTGTGTTACTAATACACCAAAATTATTAATGCCCATGAAAAAAAAAATATTTCAATAATTTCTTAACCCCATTATTTGAAGACTAATGCCATGAATAAACAGTAGTATCAAGATAACTATCACAAAGGAACTTTTATTCTACTTTCTCTTTACATTCATAGTCCAATTTTGCATTTCTAGTGACATCAATTTGTGACATTTGTTACATGGCATCTTCAGCCACCAGAAAATCAGACTTCTGTTCATCCAAAATTGAATCAGTGGACATAAGGTTATTGTTGTGTTCCAGGGTCCTGGGCCTTTTGCCAGGACAGTATTTTTGGGTTTTAACAGTTTCTTGTCTCAGGATTTCACATTTCATAGTTCATGTTTATTGTTCATGTTTTTACTTTTCCATGTTGTGTTTTGCCAGGTCTGCCCAGCCACTCCACCGCTTGTCTGCGTTCTGCCCCATGTCTTTGTTTTCGCACACTTCAGAGCTCTGGTTGGCTTTTGGTATTTCCCCCTTCCTTCTGTGCTGTGCTGGATTCAGGGCTGCCTAAGCTTAATTGACAATTAAATGTTTTTTTACTAACATTTACTAACAGTCACGGGAGGTGTAATTCTTAGACAGGCACATTACTAATACTACTAATTTAGATAGGGAGTTTATTGTCATGATTCCTGCTTTGCTATTTCAAGATCTTGCTGTGCTTTTCTGTTTTAACATTCATGCTTCCTTCCAATCTGCATGCTTCATTGGTACTTAAGCTGAGCACGCTCATTTTCTTAATGAGCAAGTCATGTCAGCCTATCATTGTCCTTGTCTCATGATCTTGCCTTGCCCCTTGTTTCTTCTCCAGGTGTTGCCCCTCATGTGTGCTGATTTTCCTCCCTTTATCTGGAGTCGGTGGAAGTTGGCTGGCAGACAGAGTCTCACCGTGTTTTCATGCCCTTGTGGTTCACTGCAGTAATTACATCTTCATAGCCAAGTCAAGTTCTTGTAATTGTATTCTAGCCTGATTATTCTTTTCTGTTCATGGTTTTTCTCCCTGGAGGTTCCAGTGGTTTTGTTTTTTGTCGTTTGGACTTTTTAGTTTTCAGCTCTGTGAAGCTTACCTTAGTTGGATTTTTGCAACCCTTTGGGCCAAGTTTTCTGTTGGTCCTCGTGCCTGTTTTCTTTTGTTTTAATAAACTCCCTGTTCCCCTGCATCTCGCATCTGGTGTCTCACTGATCTCGCATCAGTTATGGCCATATAAATTTATGAAATCACAGGATTTGGAAATAAAATATAAACACACACTTTATTATTAATTATTATTTTTAGTGTTTACGTGCATTATGTGTGTCTGTCAAAAATTTACGCTGGTGAAATTTTCAATTATTGGGTTTTGTTGATACTTTTTGTCAGTGAAAGTCCATGGAGATCTTCAAATGAATCAATGACATGTAATGAAATTATTTAAACAGCTGTAACTCAAGATTGATATGTAACAACAGTGTGCTGAAGTTGGCATCATCAGGGACTTAGAGCTGTGGCCTTGTTGAGGATTATAGTTCACCACTATCCATTATATTCACTACTAATCACAATATTTCACGACTATCCATTATATTCAATCAATTTCACAACATTTAATCATTATATTCACTAATACTAATAATCAGTAAAACTAACAAACATATTTAGAATTAGTAAACTAACAATCATATTTAGCCATCATAATCATAATCAGTATCCATATTATGTAAGCAGCAGTACCACACACACATAAAAACACACACACACACATACAAACAGTTCACACAGATATAAGCAGTGCACTCAGACATATGCATACACATGCACAGGCCCAAGCAGCACACATGTACACACACACAACCACTCACATACATTGCACACATAAGCAGCGGGCTTCTATAGCTTTGATTAGTAAGCAGGCTTCTGTTTAATTTGATTTAAAAACATAATCAAATTGAATCACTTATGTATCTGCTTGTATCCTATTCATCTGAATGTGTTTTTCCACTCATAAACTGTAATTTTCCAGTCCATTTTAGTATATAATCTTTGATTTTTTAAAAATCCTATACTTCTGTATTCCACCATGGTTTAACAAAACAAAGTTGGAGAGTAAAAAAAAAAGTTAAAGATAAGATGGTTACAACCCATGAATTGCGATTGGTTGGGTTTTCCCAATAAATATTGCTCTGTGAAAAATGCTGATTTGGTACTTCTTGGCCAGGACTACCCTCCGGGTTTGGATTGCTGCACGAATTCAAGGCTTGAATAAAAGATAACTCTGAAGATCTTGTCTCTCTCTACTTATTTCACAAAACAAGAGGACTCCAAAAACACGCAAACATCTGATCCATCAGGTCGGGAAGACACAACAGCCTGTTTGGAGATCATTACTGGTTTATGAGTGTATTGGCTGCAATGGAGGAATCATAAGGACAGGACTCCCATCTGTCAGAGGTAATAACACATGGTAATTTCTGTCAGGAGTGTAAGACTGAAGTAATGTGGTGTATTTTAGAGTGCCAAGGTACTGGGCCTTTCACTTACTAAACACTGTCTGTGAAAGGCTCCGTGTAAAAGATAGGCTGAACAGTTACACACCCCAACAAGCTACAATAATAGGAATTAAAGTAACACTATTGTTACTCCTGAATAAGCTGTTTGTGAATCTTACCGCCCGTGGTCGTGCTAATGGCTAATTGATTGATTAGTGAGGGACACTCGAGTCTCAGCACAATGCTCCTTCCACAGCTTCGCTTATCCAGGAGTAAAAATGGGTCACGTGTCAGAATTTGACAGACATTCTTCACGTTTCTTACACGCTCACAGATTTCTAGAAGGCAGATTAAAAGTTTTGCTCAGGGCCTGGTTGTTCAAAGCTTTGTTAACTTAAACCAGTGGTTACGTCTAAACCACAGCATCTATATCTCTGGATAAAAGTGCAGATGTTAGAATGTTTTTGGTACATTTTGTAAGTTTCCCCCTGTGTAGTTTGAGGATTTAGGAGCATTCGTGAGAATCTTATAGTGGTTATAATGTTAGGTGGTTAGTGCTAATTTAAATTAACGGTGTCACAGTCTGCTGCTGCAGTCTCTCCCTCTGCCTGGCCACACCCCTTCCACTGCTGGCCACACCCCTTCCACTGCTGACCACACCCCTTCCACTGCTATTGCTCTCAGCTGAGTCTCGTTACCCAGCCAGTATATAAGCAGCTCTGTTTCACTAACTCACCGCCAGATTGTTATTGCAGCATGCACTACTCTCCAGCGTTTACCTTCGGTCTGACTTCCTGGAATCGACTCGGCCTGCCCCTGACTACGTCCTCTCACTCCTGCCCCAGTAAACCTGGGGTGTTCGAGCAGCGTCTGCAAGTAAGCCCGGCTGCGTGAGATTCGAAAAATTCGCGAGAACCTTGCCGAAGTTGCGCGATAAGCCCTCCAAACCCTGCGATAGCTGCAGGATCTTGCTGAAAATCGTTCGAGCACCCCGGCTGCGTCACCTTTGACAGGAGATATGTACCAAAGGCGCGATCAAAAATATCGCGCATCTCCGCCAGACCCTGGAGAGAGGTGCTGCGCTCGCTGCAGAGGTTACAAAGCGAACAAAGAGAACGGCACAGGGCAAGAGAGGATTCGCGTTTGTAAAGGTGATAAGTGCTGCTGATAGCGCTACGTGATGGAAGAACAAATGTAGTGCAGTACTTAATACATAGATTTTTGTTTGTCCTTTATACCTGTTTGCCCACGCTATAGTGTATTTTCCATTGTGTAGGAAAATACGCTGAGAATGAAGGAAGAGATTTATGTTGTTAAATCAATATTTCAATTGGTACAATGTAATTGATTAAAATCTTGACTAAAACAGATGTTTTTTGATCTGACTTGTATTTGTTGCTAATATCACATGGCTACACTTGCGCTTGGAAATGTAACATCCCCACTTTAACGTGTTACTTCAATGAGATTGACGCTCAATATCAGTAAATTAAACCTATTTAAAAAAATTGAATAAAGTATTATGCATGAGTGAACATCCAGGTCCTTGTTTTGTGTGGTCGTTTTTTTATTTATTTTTTTTTAGGTTTATTTTCTTCAGTTGTGTGCATTATTCAATTCATATCTACCCCTGGCAAATATTCCCAAGTGTTACATACAGCTTTGCTCTACATCACTTTGTACATCTTCCAAGTTTATTCTAGAATAACCTCAATGGTGATTGTATATTAACGACTCTCATAATCAGACGGGATGCTTCTCCTGTCAGTGCTTGTTTATGTAGACAACTTCATTGTCTATGAAAGAAAGTGTCATTATGTTGACGTGTCCACTGGAATAAAACTCAAGAAGATGGACAGCACGTCATTTTCAGCGTTGTCTCACAAAGTTGTCGCTGTATGATTTCCTACTCGCATCCTGTCTTCAAATATTCAGTTGTCAAATAATAATTCTCTGCCTTCTTTATCTACCCAGTGTAACTGTCAAGTCTTTTAAAGTTGTAAAACACTTTTTGTGGTTGATTCATCCATGCTGACATTATGTTGCTTGGCTGAAACAATGATGCATCAGTCTGCATCTTATTCAAATTCCATTTTTGTTTTTCTTTTGCCTATTCACTGCATTTGCTATGTTTGGCCCTTTATTCTTTAAACCTTGATTTTTAGATCCTGATGTGAAGTCATTGACTTTTGTGATATTCATCTACTCTCATAAATGTCTCTATTTAACTGGGGCCATAGTGCAGGGTAGACGGGATGCAAATGTTTATTAGAGGGATATTGAGTAAGAGGATAACCAAAAATCTTGGCAGTATCATTGAGATGAACAAATAATTGGCACGGGCAAGCAAATGTCACATCATTCTTGGATTTTTCATACAATCTCACAATATTCTGCATCCTACAAAAACACAGATGTAAGAGGATTTAAAGTTGGTCATTGATTATTTCTGCTATTTGAAATACACAAGGCTTGCAGTCATGTTCCCCTCCCATCTGCTATATGCATTAGTTCTACATCACTGTCTCCATAGGAGGGCCATTTAAGTTCTGTAATTTGGATGCAAAATGCAGAATATCTTTCTTGAGTAAATGATCATCTTCAGATTGCCCCATGCCAAATAGTTACATATCTTAGAGCTTTTCGTTGCACACATCAACTTCATGGTTAAAGTAGTAACTTAGGAGGTCACAGGAGGCCCTGCTAATGAAAAACTCCCTTGTAGACCATGGAAAAAGACTTGAGTGACACAAAACTGGAGTTTAGTTTGGTCTAGTTTATTAGGGTCCCCGTAAGCCATGACCCAGGGCAACAACTACTCTGCCTGGGGTCCACACTAAACAGAAGATACATAGAGCCCAAGAAATCAAGATAAAATAAAAAGTATTTTCCTCAGCATGAAAACAAACAAAAAAAAACCCAAATAACAACAACAAAAAAAACAAAGCTTTGTAAAAATCATGAAGACATAAAACACAAACTGGCATCTCTAATTATATCAAAAAGAGGCTACCTTCTATATCATACCACAGCCACCTTCCTTCTGGTGATTGACAACATTTTGCATATAATATCCAACACCATACCATTTACAACACTAACATTTATTCACATTTAATTCCTTTAACAATTGAGAACTGTGCAGATGTCCTCTCCTCTGGTTTTTAAAAGTGGGGATCCCAGTGCAGTTTATTGTGAAGATACAGAGTTTACTCTATTTATCATGTGGGGCAAAAGAATACCAATGGCTTGAGTGTAGAAAAGGAAAATACAGAGCAGCAAAGAGCCTATGGAGACTGAAGGACACTGAAGTGTTGGTTTATCATCATACTCTGGCACATTTTCAAGCTTAAGTGTCTGCAGTGGTGGAAAGCAGGCAAACGGGCTCATTCTATTGGGAAAGAGGCACATGTAATAAAGAATTAGGCAAAATGTATTAGTTTCAGGTCTCTGTATGTAACTCACTTAATATAACAGCTCCATTTAAAATGGGAAGCAAGGGTAAAGCTTAATTGGTAAGAGGGTCTCCCTTCATTGCAGTTAACTTTGAAGGCCATGTTCTAATAAACCTTTCAGTCAGTCCTCCAGTATGTCGTTGGGAATCAGCAGATGGAACCTGAAAAACAGAGCACAGGGTAATACATCACTTAAGGGTACTGACTGGGGCTTTGGTAACACCTGGAGGGCAGGAGAAAGCTATATAAACATCAAAAAAAGTGATTATATTGTCAAAATGGCAGCACAAAGAAAAATCAAGCTGAGCGATGGTATCAATTCTGTTGAAATGCTTCTGTCAGAGTACATATTTCAAAGACTCCAATCAGGTAAGTACAATCTACAAAACACTTTTTTATACCAGTTTTTATACCATCTACAGCATAGTGGTACCCACAAACTGTTGTCATATTTCTACATTTGAGACCAATACTGAGGAATTGTTGTTTGTGCGCTATTATTAACTCAATGAGAAACTGCATTTTACAGACCCATCATTCGCAGGGGACCTTTTCACAAATGCATGGCAAATGTTCATGGAGGCCCCAAAAGAGTGTAAGTACTTAACGATGCCAACATAAAGTAGGAACAGCATGTACATGTTTTGGCACAAGTTTCCACATGGATGTTTGTATTCGAGTAACTTGTGCAGTGTTTCCCACAGACCAGCAAGTAATATGCGGGGGGGAATTACTCTAATTCTATTGGCGGGGGGGAATTACGCGTCTCTCAGTACCGTTTCCCGGGTTTTTTTTCCCTTTTGCGCACTTGCGCTTGCATTATCAACATGCGGCAATTCCGCATTTACTTAGAATTAACGGGAATCAACTTGTGGCGATCCACATTGAAGCTGTTGTCATGATTCTGCTCTGTCTGTTCTGTTTCTGCCATGTTTATTATGTTTTCCCTACTCCCTGTTATGTTTATGATTATGTCTGTTAGATTTTGTCAGGTTCTGTTTAGTTTTTGTATTTTGCCATGTTTTCGTTTTTGCCATTCCCATTCCACTTTTCTGTTATAGTCCGGTCCATGTTTTGCCATGCCCTTCTTTGCACTTTGTCTCCCCTGTCTGGTCTCTTGTTAAGTTACAGCTTCTCCCCAGTCCCGCGTGTCACATGTTTAGGTGATTTCATGGTTTCTGGGTTTCAAACATTCCTTCCAATCTCGTTTGCTTCCTTCGCCTCTCTTTTCTATATTACTAACCAATACTAACAGTTTGTTTTATTAAGTTACTAACCCAGACTAACATTGTATATAATACTAACTTACTAACGAGCACCAGGGATTGTATAGCTGCACTTACTAATTGATTAACAAGCTCTCACCACTCGCCCTGTTCTAGTCTCCGCCTCTTGCCTTCACTTAGTCTTTGCTGCAATTCAGCGGATCCTCCGCACCTGCTCCACTCTGTCCTACCTCTCATTATCTGTGCACATTAGAACTCCCTAACCGGAGCTGTATGTTTTGTCATAGGCTGTCTCGTGTTCCCTGTCCGCGTTTTGGCTTTTGCCAATTTCATGTGGTTAGGTTCTCCCTCATGTTTTGCTCCCACGTAATTAGTCTGATCCTCTTCACCTGATCCTAATCATAGCATGTGACTTCCCTTGAGTGTATTTAAGCTGTCTTCTCACTGCAGTTCCCCGTCAGAACATTTCTCGTGTTTACCTGTGCTGTTTTTGTTTCTCGCCTTGTACTCATTGTGTTACCTTTCTGACTGGACCGCCCGACTACCTCTTTTTGGCTCTGATTTGGCTTTTATATCTGCTCCTGTGTATCGAACCCTTTTTGTCTGACCACGATTTCTGTATTGCTGCCCTGGTTTTTCGACTCTGGATTCTGCCCCTAGGATTATGATTTTGGATTGTGGACTTTGTACTTTTGCCTTCGGTCCTGCGGGGGTTTATCCCCTTGCTAATAAAATCACATTTTTTGCTACTTCTGGTTATCGCGACTGGTTCCTGAACGATACCTCACAGCTGTGGCGCCCCGCCACAGAATGGTCTGTGTGTGGGGAAACCCTGTTGTGTGTATTGTCGCCAATAGGTGCTGAGACTGTACCAGCAGGTTCAGCTCAAAACGTCACACTCCCCCAACAAACGCATTATATTCACATTATCTATTACTCTTGCTGTCATGTATTCTTTGCTTGCAAGTCTGAAACCAAGAACCCAAGCTAACTTGGAAATATCCCAGGGTAAAGAAAGCATTTGATGACGAACTTGGACTGTACGTCATAATAATGTAATTTACGTGTATACTAACCAAAACACGACACAACCGTACGTTCAGGATGCAACCTGTAGGTGGCGCCAATGCATAAGCATCAAACAGACACAGTGCACGGAATTTACGTAATATATACAAAAATACTGAGACTCCCAAGCCACCAGCAGCTTCCGATCTAACCATTTATTGCCTTCATTTGACAATGCGATACAAGTACATTTCATTTTTTTGTGAACACGTAACTTCTGACATTCAGAAAATAAGAAACAGAAATAGCCGGTATTTGCGTCAAATATGCACACAGTATCAAGTCATACTTTGCATACCTTTGACTCCAGTCAAAATTTTCATAGATAAGCCCATAAATAAGGAGAGGAATGTCCAGAGCATCCATCTCCTCGATTACTTCCAGCGTTGCCAAGTAAGTCGCCATTCTTTGCTGGTGAGGAGTCTCATGTGATCATTCACGTGATGAGCTGCGCAGCAATTTCAGCGGTTCGAGCAGATGCGAACCGCCCCAGGAAATGTGTCATGTTACAGTGCGATGCAGCCGCAGACTTTGCAGACGCGCTCGAACGCACCCTACAATCTGGCTCTCAAGACTTCAGATCCTCTTCAACTGTTTCCTCTGCCTACAACTGTTTCAAAATAAAAGTCCTCACTACAATAATCCATGAGTAAATAATTTAACCATTTAAATTACTCAAATATTTAACTGTTCAGCCATTCCAACTGTCAGTTGTCATCAACTATGACTCCCAACTGTTTCCTCTGTCCACAATAGTTTCAAAATAAAAGTCCTCACTACAATAAATCACTGTTAAATAATTTAACTATTTAAACTACTGAACTAATCTGTTCAGCCATTCCAACTGTCACTTGTCATCAACTATGACTCCCGCCAACTGTTTCCTCTGTCCAAAACTGATTCAAAATAAAAGTCCTCACTACAATTGATCACAATTAAATAATTTAACTATTTAAACTACTCAACCATCCAACTGTTCAACCATTCCAACCAGCAACAGCCTAGTAACGCCCTAGCAACCACCCAGAACACCATAGCAACCGCCTAGCAATGCCCTAGCAACCACCCAGAACACCATAGCAACCGTCTAGCAATGCCCTAGCAACCACCCGAAACACCATAGTAACCGGTTCCCAGAACCCTGGCAAGCACCCCGAACACTGTACGTGTAGAACAGCAGGCACATTCAAAATTTCTACTGGAATTTTCTAGTTATCCGACTAACAACCTAGCTACCAATATCATAAAGCAATTATTTGCCACAAATTCCACCTTAAGCAACTACAGCTTGCATTTTCATGCACTCATAATTCCCTGGAATTATATTCTCGTTATTCTTATTATTCCGCCGTGTTTTAAGAACATTAATGCGGTGGTTCGGGCCGCACAGGAAAGGTATCAAAACATGCGGCTCGATCTGGAAATTTATGCTATGACTTTTGAAAAACGTAACCGAAATCGTTTCCGCAATATTCGCATTTTTCTGACAAATTTTCCCTATAGAAATCAATGGGCGGAATGTTCACATCAATGGGCGGAATGTTCGCACACTCTAGGATTTAGAGTGGAAAGAGGCAAAAAAATGACTCGGAAAAAATTGAAATTGCTCCCCCGGCCACAATTTCCAACGTACACACATAAATTCTACATCATAATGTAGGGCAATTTGTGCAGGCCTGAAAAATGTCACTTTGGAAGAAAACAGACAAAGAGTTGAGACTCTAGGCGCCCCCAAGCGACAGGATGCACGTCGAATTTCTCTATCTTTTCCAGTCAAAAATCACACACAAATTTTGGGAGAACGGCAAATGGACACAGTTTTTAGATCCCTATAAATCCAACATTATATCACTCAGAGAAATAAAAAAGACATCCACACACTCAGCAAAGTCTCCTGCCTTGAATGATCTGGTTATATTGGTGACAGGATGAACATTTTTTGCCTGAGAAGCAGGAGTTTGAGGTGTTCGCTAAGGAGGATTTCTTTGACTGAGTGAAACAGCGGCTCTGTGTGTGTGGCGGTTATCTGCTTGTCTTACTGTTGCTAGGAGACCAGTCCTGGTACAGCCCTCTGTTAAAAAATCAAACGGAAAGAAACATTCGCTGGAAATGCAATGTCAAGAAACATATGTTAATGAATGCGATATACCACTGTTTGCAGTCTACCTTAAATGAAATTACTGTTTATTAGCAAAACTAGGGTTGGTCAAATGCAACGTTTATTACCAAAAGTTATGTCTTCACTCATTACAACACAGGCTCGCTCAGTCAAGGGCATCTGTTTGCCAAGCGAAACCTACGAGGAATATTCGCGCAGATAACGGAAGAGCTATCACAGGAACAAATGCATGCGATTATATCTCGCAGGTAAGCATGCCTAAGTTACCGTTTGTAGCTAACCCATTCAAGCTCTGTAACGTTACTCTACCTGGCTAGCAAGTGAACAATGTTAATTATTGCTTAGTCTCCTAAAATATCAAGAACTAGTTTCAGAAACCGAACAATTAATAGCGCGACTGAATGATGGTTTCCCGATAAGTATTTCAGCGTTTGAAGTGTTTCCTGCAGTTTTCTTGACAAAGGCTGCTGAGGGATTTTAAAAAAAAATGAGCTAAGTTGAGAACAAACGCAGCTTGCCGAAAACAAAGCGCTGACAGCTCAATAACTAGGAGTTAGATGTAGGCTGCCAGTGTTCCCTTCTAGTCTGTTAATTTAGTCAAATGAAAATTTAAATTATTCTCAATCCTTCAAAACTCTCTCATATTGTAAGTTTTTTTAAACTGTGCTCTATTCTTGTAAAAAAGAAAAAAAAATCATTTAAACAAAGCAAATAGCCCATCGTACCGTAGATAATTTACGAGGAATAATGAGTGAATGAATAAATGAACAGAAGTTGTTATGACTTGAAAATCACAACAAAGAAAACCAGCAATGACAACTTAAACAAATTTATTCTTCACTGATAAAAAAAAAACTTCTACTAATAATCCACTGTTCAATCCTCTAATAACACTCTAATGCCACTATGTAACTCTGTTGCCAAAATAAAAACTCTGCCTCCTCTGATCAAAATCACAGCATTTATATAGACTAGCAACATTCTGGAAAGATCTACGGGATTCCTGGGTAATCCCGCCCCCTCCAGGCAGGAAGATGCCAGAAGCTTCTAGAAAGCACTAGAAGCACTATTTCATCACAAAGGAGGGGGTATTGCATCAGATCATATTTTGCTACAGACACACCACCAGAGGGTGCTGATGAACAAAATAAATAGCTGACCAGCAAGGCAGCAAAAACAGCATGTAACAAATCTCCATTTACAAATGATATACAGTGCTTTACATAAAATACTCATACATAACAAAGTCATTTTATTTCCTTCAAGAAAACTTAGAAAGAACTAATGTGGAATCACAGTTGAAGTAAAATGTGTACTGTTTCGCGATTTCTGTGGTCACTGGTTTCAACTATGGTTTTTATGGCTTGAGTTTGTACGTGCGAGTGGGCTTTTTTATTTGGAAGTGGCTATTCGCCCCGCAGTGGGGTAAATTGGGAAAAAAAAAAAGATCGGCTATCTGCCCCAAGAGCGGGCCGAAAAAAAAGCAGTTCTGCTATTTGCAATCATGGTGGGACGGATAAGAGAAGCACTTCTGCTATTTGCCCCGCAGTTGGGCCAATAAGAGATTTCATCTCATAATCCGCTCCGCTCTCTGATCTTTCGCTCTGAGCCGCCGCGGGGCGAATAGCCTCTTCCTTTTTATTTTATTGTTCTTACATACGTTCCTGTCCGATCCGTAACCCGTCTGTGCAGATGTTGATGCCAGCGAAAATGGAGCTGCTGTATTTATGTACGCAGTTACACTATTCTCTCACAAGATGGCACACCCGGATCACTTATTAAATGTACACCAGCAAGCCGAGATCGAACAGAGTCAACCTAAGTGCTCTTGGTAACAGCCAATCACTCAGTTATTCACTTGGGCTCATGTGCTTCACGCACACTTATAGGTCAAGCCCTCGTGAAACTTCCCCGGGAAAGATGTATTGATTGACATGTTTCTTATCCAATTCCAGGAAGTATAAACTTTCCACAGTAACTGAAAGAGTTTGGCCCTCATTTATCAAACTTGCGTAGGGTGTGGTGTACAGCGTTCGCCAGGTGTCACGTCTGATTTACTAAAAGTGTGTACGTCGCTGATTTCGGTGTAGAACTGGCGTGGCGTTGATAAATCTGGAGGCAGAAACCATCGTAATTTACATGACACGCCCCTATAAATTCATGCTCCGGGAGGTTCCAATCTGAAAAAATGCTTGCTTCGTCATGTTCACTCGCCCTCCAATCGAGGGGGGAATCCCCAAAAAATCCCGGATGTAAGATGGCTGCCACCTGTAGGGTCGTTCCAATCCAGTTTTGCGGAGGGAAGGGATCATTTTCATCTGCTCAAGCCCTCGATTATCCTCCCTCAAACTAGAGATGTGACGTTCGCGAACGAGTCGAGTCTTTTGAACGGCTCTTTTAAGTGAACGATGAGAACCGATTCGCAGTTGCGAGCCAGTCGTTTGCGAGCCATTCTTATATGCAAATTGCCCATGCTGCCTTCATGTGTCATCTGTGTGCCCCATGAGTCTGAGTTGTCCATGCTGCCTTCACGTGAACGACTAATGACATCTCCGAGTTTGAGTTGTCCACAGCATGCTCCATTCACGTGAACGCAGCTATAAATCGCAGCTAACTTAGGGAGGAGAATATTAGTGCGCCGCCGCCCAACTGGACTGAAGACATTTGCCGCTGTATCTGTTCTGATGTGGATTCGAGTCGAGCTGAGCTCCTGTTTGTAAAGTAGTTCAGGTGTACAAACACCAGGTAGGGTAGTACAATTTTGCCTTCACATTTTTATCATGTCCTAATTTTTAATGTAGTTTTATTATATTTTTATATACATATATTTTTTTTATTATTTATTATTTTTATATTTTTTCTGTATTGTTAAAATGTTCTTGTGTGGAAAATTTTACAGTAAAGTTGTTTGACGTGGAAGTTATCTGTAGCCTGCGTAGTTTTCATTGTGCCACAAAGTTTTTTAGGTGAGGGAAAATTCAAAATAGTGATCTCACTGCCAAGGCATGGGTATATGGCACCACCTTATGGAATGTTTACAAATGAAAACACAAGCCAAATTAAATTCTAATCAATATTTCAGAATAATTCCCACCAATAGAGTATATATTGGTGGGATGTGTAAGTTTGAATTATTCTGATCTAAATCTTATCTTATAACTGCTACCAGTGATTGTTTCCTTGATAAAAACGAGTTACCCCGGTTGACTTCCAGAAAATAAATAAATATAACAAGGAGCCAGTCTTTTGAACGGCTCTTTGAAAGGAACGGCTCCTCAAGATCCGGCTCCCTTCAAAGAGCCATAAATCCCATCTCTACCTCAAACAAAGCCAACAACGAACATCCCTCCCAGCTGTGATATAGCCCAGAATGCTTTGCTCATTCTCCCTCGGTAAAAAAAAATTCACGTCCGCCATTTTTCTCTGCTGGCAAAAGGAGGAATTTTGGCAGGAAATTACCATTATGACAGAGTTATATGCAAATAGCGAAGTTTGGGGGTGAGGGCATCGGTTTCGCATTATTTTTAAGCATGTAACATTTTGCTGTAGTTAGCCTATAGCATCTGCGAGGACTGTTGCGGAGCTTAAAGCAGCTTTAACACTGGACGCGAAACGAATTTTTCGCACGACAGATTACATTCAAGTCAATGCAAAGACGCGAATACATAAAAACGTGTGCATTCGCGTCTTTGCATTGACTTGAATGTAATCTGTCGTCTTAAAAAATTCGCTTTCAGGTCCGTGTGAAAGCAGCTTTATTTTCCCATAAAACAGTCGCAAGTGCCGTAGCAATCAAACGAGCACGCCGTCTTCTTCTTGCCATGAACATGCGATACAGTAGTGATGGCAAAGTGAAGCTTTCTGAACCAGTGAAGCTTTCCAGCCAATTGTATCGGAAAAAGGTTCATTCATTCAATGCCTCTAAAACCCTATGATGACCTCTGCTGTTGAAAACTTGTAGTGCAGTATGTTTGAAATAGCCTACCGGTATATTTTGGCCCAGTCTCTGTGGGTTGAACATGGTTATGAAAACTTGAACCAATAAATTATCTAATAAATACGCGGATTTCTATATGAATAAAACTGTTGTTTTTCCTGTTTGAATTGTGTCCATATTTGCGTATTTCAATTCACTGTACATTGGGAAGAAGTGGAACAAACACTTCTGTCTCTGTCTTTCTGCACCTTTGTGCATGTATGTTTATGATCACACTAGCAGAAGGAGATAGGGAGTGATATATAAGCAATATAATTGAAAGTACCAGCAAGTGCTTCCTAATGCCTGTGCAGTTTATATAGCTAGCTCAGTCAATGTTCTCAACTGTCTCTTACCCAACACAGACATCATGACCAGTTCTCTGAAAGTAGACACAATCGGTTACATGTAGCCCTGGACCACATAAAAAATTAAGCAGGGTTAGAGGGTTGAATAAATCCTTACACTCATCTTCTGGCCTCTGATTTGGTCAACAAAGGCAGACACTTTGGCATCTTGTGCAATGAACAGTCCATCAAAAAGAGGCGGTTCATCTGTCCTATTAAATTAAAATAAATTGTTTGGTAATAAAATCACACTTTCAGAAATATTTTATTGTCTTCAATTTAATGTGACAATTTGCTTATAATGTCAATTGTTCATAAATGTGCCAAACATAATGTGAATCATTTGCGAATCAAATTTGATCATAATCCTGTGTCCAGAGGAAGAGCCTTTGTGTCACAGGTGGATATTAATGCTGTTATTTAACATGAACTTGTACGAGTGGTTAAAACGGTTGTGACTGAGTGTCAAATAACCTTTGTAAATTTGTCGGGCATTGATTAGGGCCACGGAGGGCAGACTGAAAGTTACTGAGCAATTTAATGGATTCTTGTCATGGAACTGTAATATAACAAGATGGTTTTAAACAGTGCCATAACACACCTGACTGACGTCAAAAAACACAATTTAAAATGATTGGGTTTAAAGTATTTACTTAAGGGGGATGTTGAACATTCACACATTGTATATATTATGCTACTTAACATGTCATAAATTAGGCCTACTGTAATTATGAATTAGAATTGTATGATTATGCGTGATTACAAACCAAATATTGTTTCTGGACTGCTTACAAACATTTTCAAAATACAAAAATAATTTCAGATTCCACAAGAAGGTGGCACCTGACAGTGTATGTATATGAAAAGTTAAATGTTTTAGCAATGAGGATCAGCATAGCTAATATATCAATAATTAAAATGAAAAAATGATTCCACTAACCCTTTGGACTTCTTGAAGCGGTAGTGCTTCCTATTACCATCTGCAGATACAGCCAGCATATCTGGTGTGCATGCTGGGCATTTAAAGGGTTCCACCAGGCACAGATCTTCTTTCTTAAAGTTGCAGAAAGCAAACTTGCGAAAGACTCTGTGGAAGTTATCACCACAAATACTGCCCATCTGGAAATAAGCATGACATAATTTTGGTAAATGAAAGATTCTGAAATTTGGAATTAAAAATTTGCAAGTGAAAAGAGAGTTCTTACCCGTCCTGTGCAAAGGGCTCGGTGTTCAAGCATTTTGAGGAATGCTTGTTGTGATAAAGCTGGGCTGGCCAACTTCATCTGCTGAAATGACGTGAAGACATCAAACTTGAACAGCATTTGGCAGCTGGTGGTTGCTGGCCAGCATCTGTACCGAAGTAAGTCGCTAATCTCTGGGCTCCACTCGTAAGAACAAAGTGGGCAGCAGGCAGCAGGCGGGCATAGGTTGTACGGACCTGAAAAGAAAAATATGTTTACCATTAGACCAGTATCTGTGCAACACAGGACTAAAGGATAATTGTAAGCCATTATTGTGCTCAATCTAATGTTATCTTCTGGTGGGATGGAAAAAGTAAATGCAAGTGACAACATACTATTGATAGTCACCAAAACAGTCTTCCTTCCGGGGATAATGGTGAGGTCTTGGTTTGAACCACAGGAGCAGACATGTTTCGGTGGAGGAATGGGAAGCAGACACACTGCAGTAATGAAGATTTCAGAAATTAATATCAGTAATGTGTGGACATTTAGGAGATAGTCTTACTACGACCACTTAACTAAAGAGATAAAGCAAACATGTACATGGAGAGCATATTATGAAAACATGGTGAAGAGACATCTATTAAATTCTTTGAACACACCTTGTTCACCAAGTTGATACCGGCCAGTTTCATCAACCACAACTACTGATGTGGGAGGAAGAGGTTTATAAAAACCATGAATCATAGCTTCTCTATCATGAAAGACATTTTTTGTGTGGATGATTTTGTCACATGACGCACAGAGAAACTCAGTTGCCGAGGGCACACAGTCTAGGCACCGGACCACAGCATCGACTGTGTTGCAGTGCTGACAGCAATGCTGAGTGACCATCTCTGCTGCCACCCTGCAATTTAAGAGTTCTGGCACTAAAGCCCTGAATTTTTTTTCCACAAGTCAACTGTCGTCTGGTCCATGCAGACATGGTGGGTGTCTCCTCCCCTTCCAGTGATGCAGGCACAGTGACAGAAGTCAGCAGGTTTCTTAATGTCTTAAGATGTTGGTCTAAAATAATATAAAAATATAATGAAAGAGGCTCTGTCATTGCATACACATTATGAACATGACCACCAGATACAATAGTCAGCTGCCTATATTTGACTTTTTCAAACTGAGTAATAGAATTCAATATACATACCAAGACTGGGGACTTCTTCCGGGAGGTCCCTAGTGCCGATAAGTTTAACTGTAAAGACAAAATATAATGTCAGAATCGTTACTGCTGACCAACAGCATTCAAATCTGTGAATAACTGTAAAACTGTATTCTACTTTGCTGACCAGATCGATTCATCCTAAAATGTTGTGGTATGAGGTTCCCATCCTGGTCTCTCTTCCTCCAGGACACATTGGGGCCTTCAGGCCGCTTTTGTTTTCGTTTCTTCTTGAAGGGCTAAAAGTAAAAACTAAGATGATATATTTGCCCCTACAGGGGCAGACATGTCCTTTCTAGGTATGTATAGAAACGTTCTCTTCTAAATTTAGGCAAATGGAATAATGCACATATAATGTATGAAAAAATGTAACTTTTTCTGTTGCAAACTCATCTGCTAAGGTTTTCCCTGCCTCCAGCCAGTCCTTAAATTGTTGAAAGGATTGATGCGCCATTTTTAATTTTTTAAAAATGACAAAAAAAAAGATAAATTGAGGTTAAAACACAGAGAGAGAGAGAGAGCGAAAGCGAAAGCGAGCTTAATGTGAGAGAGAGGGAGAAACACAATAAGAAACTAAGCAAAAGCTATCAGAGACAAGGAAATTAAAGAGAGAACAGGGAGAAAGAATTAAAAAGTGGCTCTTAAAAGAACCATTGGGGTAAAAATATTTCAATAGTTCGATGACAGTTCGATGTACAAAAACCTGGAAAAAAAAAAAAAAAAAAAAAACAAGAGGTAGGATTAGTTGTGCAACCATGTCTTTTACAGGTTGCCACTGAAATAAACATTTAGCTAAATGCAGACCAAATTAATACAGAGGTCAAAGAAGAATAAGTTGTGTGCGTACAATGGCCCTAAGTTCATCAATCAAAACAACCAGGCCTCTGTTAACAAGACTGTCATTTGACTATTTTAATCATCATTGTGTCGCAGACACTAAATATTGCAGGTACTTAGAGATGTAAATTAAAAGCATGAGAGCAAATGGCAAAAGTAATTCCCAGCTAACGAAATATTTAGCTATTTACTATTTCACCTCCGATAAAGTGCTTCCCACATAGCACGGCATGAGCTGACGGTTCCCACTTGCTGCCGCATACATGCCAGCTCTACCGCTTTTGGGGCGTTTTTTTTTCCAGAATGAAACGCCCCGAAAGCGGTAGAGTCGGCATGTATGCATCAGGATTCTGTCTTTTGTCAGCTTGTATCCATGCTTCACGCCGCTTACTTTCCTTTGGAAATACGTGAAATGAAATTTTCTCTCCCTGTTTCATATTGTGATTCGAACAACCAAACGCTACACACGACTTGGGCATGTTTTTGATGGATTATTACTTCGTTCGCATCACTTTCAATACGGTTTCACGGGCCACGTGGGTTTTGTTTTCACCGAGTCACCCTGCACCGGAAGTGTAATAAAGAAACAAATCGTACTCCATGGCTTACCTGTTCAGTTCTGTGCGTGATGAATGAAATGTGGTCCGCTCACTCTTCCCGCTATTGGCTCGTCGCATATTGATGACAATCAGAAGACCACGCTGTCGTTGACGCTGGCGACGGACACGAGATTGTCATTATTTACACGACCGCTAGAGGTCGCGTAACTTCTAAACGTAACTTTAGGTCGTAATAAGCTGTTTGAACAAACGACCTTTGGGGGCGTATTTTGGCGGAGGACTGTCTCTTGCGGACTTGTTGATCATAAAGAAGTGTTCTGCTCGCCTGCATCCTAGGAACTGCTCTAACAGTGGATTTTTGTGGAACCATCGCTGATGATGTGCCTGACATAGCAGACATGTGTAATGATGGAATTGGATTTTCCTACTCGGCCGAAGTCATCTCCGACATTACACTATCAACCAAAAAAAGTTTCATAGCAGGAATGTTTAACGGTTTGTTTTGCAACCAACAGTGGACATTGGGTAGCCTAGCTTGCGGACTCATTGATCATAAAGAATTTGTCTGCTCGCCTGCAGCATCAAAGGAATATTTACTCTAATTTGTGGATTATCGTGGAAACATTGCAGATGACGTGGCTGACATGGATTTTATCGGTTTACAAGAAAAAGTAGGATGTGCATTTAATTGTTTATGGGCCTGATGACAGGCAGGCTAGCTGACAGGGAGGTATGTGAGTGAGACGTAGCCGAGCCTGCACCAACTATCACTGACCGTAACTTCAGGGCTGTACAGTAACAAAGCTGCAATGCACGGCTAAACAAAGCCAGAGTACCTTAACTCAACGTAAGCGTCCCAAAACAAAGGCTAAGCACAGTAACTGCAGTTAAGGGCGTTCTGTCATGGTTTCTGGTGGGATTTTCGGAGGTACTGCTTTTTTCATAAAAACAATCAAATTGACTCAAAATATTCATCCACATGATAAAGGAGGTCTTCAACACCCCCAAAATGACAATAACTCATTTTCGATGAAATGTGATGTTACGGTGTTTTGCCTCTCCACGGAAGAGCTGCTGACTGACCGACTGGACTGTCTCCATATCACAGGCGGATTAATAAATAAAAAACTGCTTCCTGCTCGCCTAACTGGCGATCAGCCCAAGCTATCAGAAAATATGGATATAAAGTCCAGGAGAGGTCAGAAAAACCCACCAAACGAACAGACAGGCGCCGAGTGTGATGTGTAGCTAATTGTGTGAAGGAATGTGCGTGCATGATGGCGTGTGTAAACTGCTGAATTTTCACTCGGTGAAAGTTTGATAAAAACACGACCAACTGACACGTTTATAAATAACACCACTCGGATATGAAATCGGGATTGCACTTTCAAAGTCAACTCCCAATGCGATTGATTTTGTAAACTGTTTCCCCAAAAAAACGTAGTTTATCTGCCAAAATGCTGAGCGATTTTTCCAGTCAAAACAATAACACCCGGTTACTTCTGCGGAGGTCAACACTCAGAGCCTCGTTTTGAAACCGGATATGCGCGAAGACGGCTAACTTGGGATTTGTCTATTCCACACTCCCATCGAATATTCCCATTATACCAGTTAAAACAATGTTTCAAACCCTGACCTCAAAACCCCTGCCCTGTTAGTTCTGTTTCAGGTCAACTCTCGCACATCTGATCCAATTAATTATTAGGCCCAAGAAAAATTTGTGTAACCTTTGTCATATAAAATTACGGACTTCTGTGTACACAATCATCACAGCACTATAAGTGTTGGCAAAAAAGAATGCAAATACTGTACCAGTAACCTCCTTTCTAAACATCGCTGTGGAACATTTCACTGATCAGGCTCCTCACATCTTTCTCTGCCAGCCCTTGCTTGCATCTCAAGACAGTCTGTGCAATGCATAGGACAGATATCTCAACAATACTTTTATTTAAAATAAATAAAGATAAAACTATGCAACAAAGCCATGTACTAAAAGTGAAACAAAATAACGTATGCATTTAACTAGCCAGTTACTGGTTTTGCAAGGGAAATTCCATCCAAAAGGTCTTAATGAGTCAGGCCCCTTGTGTCAGTGTCATCAATGAGTTTCAATAAAATTAGAGACTCAACTTAATTTATATTGGCTTTCGCAGATGATGCATCCGTATAGTGCCTAATTCACATAGTATACCGTAAATTTCTAAATATAAAAAGGAACAGCAAGCTAGCCATGACTGTGACATGAAATAACGCCCTAACGTTTACCCCATAAGGACTACACTCAAACGTTAGCTACATCTGACAACAACTAAAATTATAGCGCACTTTACTCAGTGTTGTTGTTTGTACGACTGAGTTGCGCGATAATTTATATTCGTCTCACAGCTGAGCGAGTATAGCTAATGCTAGCTTTCTTATTTAATTTGTACTGAGCATCGTAAAACTTAATTTTCAAAAACGATCAGTGGTTAGAATAATGTTAATTAACTACGTTTCACCTGGGTAACAACTTATGGAAGTTTCAATCGTTTGCCAACATTAGCTACAAGCTAACATTAGCCATCCAAGTTGTTTTCCCCCAGATTTACCGTATATTTACAGCAGGTAACGAAGAAAAAAATCTGAGATTTCTATATTATTAGTTATTTTAGCTGCTTTACTATTTATATTCAATGAAACGGTTAATATTGGTGAATGTAATGATGAAGGAAACTTACCTTTAGCTGACTGAAATGTTGAAGGTCCTTAACGGTTGAGAAAAATATACGTTACAGTGCGTTGACCGGTTCCGCAAACGGAATTTGTCTGAAGCGTCTGGTATCGATACAGCATTCGGTGGCGGAAAGTTATCTGTTCATGAATTTGCGGAAATTACTCACGCACTTTGTGGATCAATTAGTTTTCTTCAGTAATTAGGAATAAAGCCTTGCACAGTCATTTTTCAGTGGCGTGTCCTTTGACCGGTTCCGCAAATAATTTCCAGTTTCGCAAACATCGCCCTTTGTCAGGCCAAACTTATGATATTCTTTGTTTATTGGCATAATTGCATGCCCCTGGCCACAAAGGAACAGACCCATGTATTTTCCACCAATTTTAGCCAGCATTACTCTGCAGGGTATATCATAATAATTGGTCAAATTTATGGATAATTGTTCCGTGTGTCCACATTGTATCAGCTGGAATCCACGTGTGCTGGCCTCAGTTCAAGACGATTTTGTACATCCACCGATATTCAACTGCTATCAGCGACTATGGATGGTTCTTTCTACTCTTTCCAATTCAAGTACATACCAAGTATACATTAAAATGATCAGGACGAGACCACAAATTCAGATTAACACAGGACATGAGTAATGATCAACCCGTTGAGCCACTGAAAAACAGTTATGGTGGGGGAAAATATGTTTTATTTCATATTGACTACATTAAACTTTAATAAAATTCTTTATTAAAGAATTAAAGGGCGACGTTTCGTCATTATCACGCGACCGTTGCAGCAGACGACAGCTAATTAGGGGGAATAAAACCTCATTTATCTAGTCTTTGAAAACAAAAATTCCACATTTTTGTATTTTACAACATTTATTTACTAATTATGGTTGTATAAAACAACATTATGCATTATCCTTGAGTTCCCCTTTGAGTAAAAACATTAACTGTATGGCCGCTCAGTGTAATTGTTATCGTGCGCCCTCCTCTGGTGGATAATTGAAACAGCTTTTGAAAATACATAGAAAGTACAATAGACCTATCGGACATATTACACTCGCTTTTCCAGATTCACTTTTCGATCAAAGGTCACATGATAGAGTAAATATCATCGATACGTCGAGTAATTGTTAACATCCCTTCTGTCAACATGTATGATTCTGCTAGAAAATGCAATAATATAGTAAATTTACAGTCATTATCTACTGTTTTGAAGATATTCTTCTTGTTGCCTTTTTTTTTCTTTTTTTTTTTTTTTTGCATCTGCCTTGGTGTCTGATAAGTCCCCCCTGAGTCCTGCTCCACCAACAAATTCTATTCTATTCAGAATGGGGTGACTGGACCCAGTCCACTGCTTGTGAGTATTGATCACATGACTTCTCAAATATGATACTGATTATGTTAATCAAATGTGATAATGATTATACAGCATATCAGTAGTTACAGGGGCATTTACATGTTTCAAACTTTGAAAATCCAGCTTTGTCCAGCCCAGTGATCTACTGGGTCTCAAGCCTGGGAAATATCCACTGGCAGTAAGTTTTCATCACGTTATTCTAGTCTCCTTTATGTGTTTGAAAAAGTTCCATTAAATTATTAGAGATTTTGTAAAACAATGACGAAAATTTAAAACGGCTGGGATAAATAACAGATGGGGTCATAAAACTCAATTCGGCTCAGATGTGACCGATTGTCTTTCCCCTGTGCTCTTCAAGTGTACACTTTGTACCTGGACAAACATGTTTTTTTGTTCTATATTTACATTTTAATTGCTCTTCTCTTTCAAATTTAGATGCAGCGACAAAAAGCAGCCGGCCGCAGTATCCGAGATGGAAGCTTTGGTAAAAACGTTGCTCTTCAATGAGAGAAGGATAAAATTGCTGTGGTCCATTTTTGCACCTCAGGAGATATATTATGGACTACCTGTGTTTTTATGTAGTTCCCTATAGCGATTGTTCTGGATTATGAAATATATCTATTTTTATGGTCTTTTATTCAGTATTAAATCCACATGCCCAGTTTTGTACTCAATTTTCAGTATATTTTCTTATTTTTTCTAACGATCTGTCAATAAATGTTTGTATTTGAGGCACATGGCTTCATTTTTTTACTGTAACTTTCAACAATTGCAGTTATATTTTGTGTGTATTATTGTAATGTGGATCTGATCGGCAGGTACAAAGCAGGACCAAATTATATCCTGCTGGTGGTGAAGATGGTCCACCAGCATGGAACAGCACCAAACACACAACATATGCTGGTCATGCTGTTCACCAGCATAAACCAGCAAGTGCTGGTCACCAGCATAAACCAGCATACATGTGTCCAAAACACAGCATATGCTGGTCCATGCTGGTCACCAGCAAAAACCAGCAAACATGTGTCCAAAACACAACATATGCTGGTCCATGCTGGTCACCAGCATAAACCAGCGTACATGTGTCCAAAACACAACATATGCTGGTCCATGCTGGTCACCAGCATAAACCAGCATGTGCTGGTCACTAGCATAAACCAGCATGTGCTGGTCACCAGCATAAACCAGCATTTGCTGGTCACCAACATAAACCAGCATAAACCAGCATTTGCTGGTCACCAGCATAATCCAGCATGTGCTGGTCACCAGCATTTGCTGGTCACCAACATAAACCAGCATAAACCAGTATTTGCTGGTCACCAGCATAATCCAGCATGTACTGGTCACCAGCATAAACCAGCATACACGTGGCCAAAACACAACATATGCTGGTCATCAGTAAGACCAGCACATGCTGGTCTGTGCTGGTTTTTTCAGCAGGGTTGATAGCAATGCACCTCGCTGATATGAGAGAACGACACGTTATATACTGGACAAAGAAAGTTAGGGATCACTCTGATTTTTAATATTGAAATATGATATGGAACATAATTTGAACTATCAAATATTTCAAATTCGAAAATTGGGGTGATCCCTAATTTTCTTTGTCCAGTATAGACAGTGACAACAGTCTGTGAGAATTAAACGAACCGAGTGAGAAACTAGTGAATGGAATGCTAGCCAGCTTTTCAGCAGGGGTACGGGCAAGCTCCAGAGAGCTAGACTGAAGGTTTGAATTCAGTTTGGTGCGCTACATTACAAGGGAATAAATATCTCGCTAACGTTAACGTAAAGTTAAATTCACTACCAATTTGAAGTGTGACATGACCACAGTAACGCGTTAGTGTTGTGATCCTCATTCCAACCGATTGGAAAAACGTACAGAGGCTTTCCTGTTAACGGTTGGTTACGTATCCATTAGGCTAGCTAGGACAGCGCAAGCATCCTTAGATATGATTAATAACATGCCCATTGGCACACAAAACCACTTTTGGCCATGTTCCTGTGGGCTATTCACCAGTACCACGCGTTTGACCATTCAGAGTCAGATGTGAGGCATATATTGACCAATCAGTGCCTTAATCGTTGATTAAAAACAACTCCTCATAACTTCGTCCTCGAAAAGTGTCAACCAAAATTGCGCCTCGATTCATTTTTTTAATATGTATTCCAGTACTACTTAAGAAGGAAATTGATTGTATGCTCTTTAAATAACAAAAAAATGACAGGAATTTTTCCATTATTGTCAATGGAAATTGAGAGGTGCGGTGCACTGGACGCCATATTGGTTTTCTTCAACTTTTCGCTCCGACAGCCTCTCCGGTTTTATACACACTCATTGAATTGAACCCACGGTCGAATTTCTGACACATGCGCAGTTTGTAGAATCGATGTTATCTTCCACTCGATACATAATGCCCGTGACCTCGTGACATAGTTTTGACAGTTAGTTCACGCTATTCAGATTTCGTATTCATTCTGAAGAAAGGGACGTCCGTAAACTGCAATCCGTATTTGTAATTTAGTGAAGTTGTAACTTTATGAGTTGTATTCTCACAGAGAATTTATACACTGCATAATCTATGCGTGATTTGACTTAAACAAGAGTTTACAAAATTTTTATTTATGCACAACTATGGACTAACACGCACACATTTTTAATACGTGCACGATTTTTATGTGTACACGCACGAAACTTTTGACAGTAACCGTACCCCATATAAAAAGCCATTATTCGTGACGTGCTGAATATGGATTCAGATTCGGGTGCATCCCTACTGATTAGCATACTATGTTGAGGCTAATCGCTCAGAAGCAAGTTATCAACTTAACAGTACACTGTGCTAAATAACTGATGCAGGACAACTGATGCTTCATTTCATTGCTGTATCTTTACTTTACCTCTTTCTTTCTCCTGTTTTTCCTCCTCTTCTTTTTTTTCTTCCCTGAAAGCAGGTCTCTGGCGATGCAAGGGGGGTGACCATCACAGTTCTCCCCCTGCCCTGGCCATGTCTTTCATGAAACTGGACCTTAACTCATCTGTTTACATTTTCTGACACTATAGTAATGTCAAACCTTTCTCATATATTCCATATACTCCTATGCAATACTTATGTGCACATAACCAAAATTGCTTATACAATAATCCAGTTTAAGAGCTTTTCATGACAACTGCATCATATTAGTACATATTCATATCATGTTTGGTCTCGTTATTCTCAGAAGAATCCAAGGAGTTGAATGGAGTATGTTTCATTCCCATTGAAATTATGGTTCATTCCCTTTTGAAAACTCCTGAAAATTGGTCAGAATCCTCTCAGGTAATCACTCTGTTCTTCTCTCTCTCCTAAATTGTTTTATTACCTCCTACAAATGGTGGAAACCCAAATCCAGATTCGACCTCCCTTCCAGGTAATTTATGGCCATGCCGCCTGGATCAAAGATGTGATTTGGCTTAAAGCAAAGAGAGACAATCCACTCGGGGAAGATCGAATCCGATCTCTCCCCGTGTACGTAAGTGCATGTGTATAGTTATGGAAGATCGCAGACGACTTCCCGCACGCTTGTTTTGTGTGTAGCCGTTTCGCCAGGTATGACTTCACTCTCATCGTCTAAACTGTTTGTAACTTGTATTTGATTTATCCTTGATTTGTTTGATTTAAGCTTTTGCCTAACTGGTGAATAAATTCTTGTTATCCCTTTAAACTTGCGTGGTCTCCGTGACTAGCCACGTTACGGTGGATACTTACGGGTTTTATCCCAACCGAGGACTGAGCCAGCAGACCGGGATGAGAATTGGTTTTATTAAGTTGGAGAGGCTATCACGGTCTGCTCATTTAAAGGGTCTATATAGCGCTGGTTCTGGGAATTTCACCATAAGGGAGCCCATGGACGAAAAGTCGGTTTCCGTTAAATTCCCTGAAGGAACCCTCTGGGTCTGCATAGACCTGGGTTCGTAGTCACTGAGGCAAAAGATGCCTTTGCTGAGGTGATTCCCTCCATCCCCTGGTATTACCAACGAACCTAAGATTTGGCAATAATGCTAATACCCGGGAGCATATATTGAGTAACGGAGGTATTCATTTAGGAGTCCGAGGGGCAATCACCCTCAGATCCATGCATGTTTTCCCTAAACTATAAATTCTAAATTCTAATTGGAGTCAGATTTGAAACGAGTAAAAACAGTAACTGTTACGCTTCTTCTGCAGTGATCACTGATGTGTCTGATCTCCCGCTTCTTTCTGGTGTAATATTCTAATGCTCACATTGGATTATTCACTGCAGGGCGGCAAATCGGATATATCCGTGATTACAGCATGGCCCCGTTTGCGAACGGAGAAAGTTTATTAATATTATTCCATTTGCTTCACAACAGCCTGAGTACGCATGCCTTTCGCCTCCCAGCTCTTCCGTCATTGGTTTAGCTGTGCGAGTTTTACACCCCTCCCCCCACAGAGAGCAAGCAGTTACCATCAGCCGGAGGAGAGGGGGGACTTTTTTGGTATTATAATTTGTAGTAATATTAATTGGGCATTGCTTTACATTTGAATCTATGTTAGCTATGTTAGCTTTTATGAGTTAATAGTAATAACTAGTTTTAATATAGTTATATTGAAGGTGAATTTTTTCCCGATTTTGTGGCGCCCCCTGGAGGCCACGGCGCCCTTAGCATTTGCCTATATTGCCAAATGGGCCAGCCGGTTCTGCACAGAAGGCAACGAGATATATAAACCAGAGGTGCAACGTTGTTCGTTCCAGATCAGCCGATGTGTGCAGAGCTGACCGCTGGAACTCATGTAAACAAAAATGCTCCAGTGAATATTTCGGTAAATATCAGTAATAATCATTCAGCGGAATTTTGATTTCCGCCTTTTCTGACCAATAACTAGAGAAGAGTTAGCTTGAAGCGCCATTTCTGTCAATTACCAACCATTGCGTTCACCAAAAGCGCAGTTACTAACTAAGTAAGCAGCTTACACAGTTCGTCCATTCATTGTCAATGGTTATACGACGCAAGTTAACATCTGTGATTTCGGGAAACGCACCCCAGAGCGATTGATATTTTTCCATTAGGACTGTTGGAAACAGTGGTACTCATCCAGTCTAATTTACAACCTCTTAGGTATGGTAATATTATGATGACCGATCAAGTTCTGTCAGATTGGGTTTATTTTCTCTAGCAGTACGGTCTAGGATGGGGCACTTGTTAATTTATTATCGCGAGTGCCGGGAACCTTGATAACAAGTGTCTTATTGTGACCGCTGCCAAGTGGGGAAACTCGTTTGCAAGGAAACTCTCGCTGAAGAAACGTCAATTTTTTAAAAAGAAAAAAAAAAAAAAACACTGGTTTGGTATTGGATCAGACACATATCTATGAATATTTTTTGTTTGATAGAAATTCCGCTGTATTGTGCAGACCCAGACACTGACATTAAGAAGGATGAACAACTAAACCTATTCGCATCCACTGACAGTGAAGCAGCTGCTGATTTCAACGGGTTTTCAGACGGGCCTGACGCTGAAGTCGGGAGTGATTCAAAGTACTGCGGTATTTTCGCTCATTAGGACTGCAAGTATAGCACTCAGTGGAAATTAATAAAACCGAATGTTTAGTCAGTAATTTAACAGCTATCCCAATGCTTGTGCAGTCTCACTCGCCATGTATAGCTTCTACGTGCTGCGCCCATGTGACGTCAGAGCATCTCCGCGAGGATTTCTCTGATTGGTCGAAATATTTTCAATGGCGGCATTCATGAAATCGTCGATGATGGGGGAATTCTGCTTCAGGACCGACTTTCGGAGATGGGTAGCTTAGTTGTATGAGCTCTATATGTTCAAACATTCGCATGAATCGAAAGTTTATGACATGATCTATCTTCCAAACTGTATTTTGAAATTCCGTTGTCTATTCCTTTAAGTTTTCCTTATTTTATTCAAGATGATACAAGTGGAATCTCTTTTCTCATTCCAAGCTGATGCAAATACCTTATTTCAGGATAATTCCACCGAATTTCATTTTCACATTTTAAAACAATTGTTGTTCTATCTTGAGGTCTTTTGACTTGGAATGAATTGAACATATGAACTGCCGAAAACTCATGACAGCAAATTAGTAGACTTTCCAACATGTATTGTGAATAATTAAAAACTCTCCAGAGTTATTCATTATTTTGTATTTTGGAACAGCCCACTTGTGGTAGAAACTGTGTCTTTAATGAATGAAGTTGCGGTAGTTTCTTTCCGAAATAAAACAAAACAATAATGAAAACTTCCGTTAGAAAAAAAAAAAAAAAAAAAAAGGAAGAGCTACGCAATTTGTTCTGAACTGAGAGCGTGTACTCGGTGTGTCACACGAACAATATGTGGGCTGAGAGTTGTGTTGAAATAAATTATAGATTCCACAGAGAAACGGAACGCTCAAACAAATATTCGTCCGGAAATGATAAAACATCCAGATAACTCTCTCCTAACGGAGATTTCCTCTTAGTATTGGCGCTTTAATATCCACTGTCTCTTCAAGGAACTGAGATGCTATGTCATCTCCTCAGTCCGCAGTTTCAGGGGGAGAAGAAACTTTGAGTTACTTGAAGAAAACCTGCCAGCGAGCAGGTTAGCTTCATGGAGTATGTTGCCGCGGTAACAGACTCACTTGGACTGAACTCGCATTGTGAACCGGAAAACTCAGAGTTTCCTGCAACTCTTAGCTAACAAACTCAGAGTTACCACTAACCCCGCTTTCTGAAACAGGGCCCAGAATTGCGGCGGCGGGGTGCAGCAGATCAAACGATAAACAGAAAGCAACAACGTATATCCCCGAGGGAATTAATGTTGCTTACAAGGTACTGAGTAACGTTTTTTTTTTATCACTGTTAGGGGTCAGGTAAGGTTAGGCAACAGGCTTGCTAGCTCGTTGCGTGCATGTGAGAAAAAAATATATAGAAAAACAAAGGGGGAAAAATTGACGATTTTTTTATCCGATTTACGAACCGATCTTGATCACCGGTGGCAATTTGCCGATCCGATGAATCGATCCGATCCTTGCTCCGACTTACGGCTCTACCTTAAAGTTATCTACACGAATATTCCTCGGAGGTTTAGCTTATCTTAATGGTAACGCTGGCAAACAGATGCTGATGACAAACGGTATGCACACTCACTGTCTTTATATTGTTTTCAATGTAGAACATTCACAACATAATGCCCTACATAGTGGGTGCGTGTACATTTCGAGCACAGCCCTATTCGAACCAAATCATCTCCATGGAAACTCAGCTGAGATGTTAGAGATCAAATCAGCCAATCACAGAGGGCCATGCCAGGACTGGTTCCCATGCACAGAGAATCGCTGAGTCACTTAGTCAAAGAAATCCTTGCTCGCACACACCTCAAACTCCTGCTTCTCACGCAAAAAAAAGTTCATCCTGTCACAAATGTAACCACATCATTCAAGGCCAGAGACTTTGCCGAGTGTGTGGATGTCTTTATTATTTCTCTGAGTGATATAATGTTGGAATTACAGCGATCTAAAAACTCCGTCTGTTTGCTGTTCTCCCAAAAATTTCTGGGTGGTTTTTGAATGGAAAAGATAGCGAAATTTGACGTAATTCATGTCCTTTGGCTGTTCCCTGAGCCAAAACTATGTACTTCTGTGCTACAAAAACTATACTGCTGTGACAACAACAAATTTTCCTATGTTTTTGTGAAATTGCATAAAGAGGGATTCAACTTTGTGGAAGTTATAGCGATATGAAAAGTATTTTTTTCAGCCTCTGTGCTCCCAGCTCCCACTCTAGGTGTGACATCATGCGCTCTAGCAATGAGAACCCAACTCCCATTCTTTCCAATGGGAAAACTTTTGTTAGTTTTTTGGGAATATTCGGGCACCGCACAAAGAAACTCAACCAAAATCGATAGGACTCATCCTCTAACCACTATCAACCAGTGGCGGCTGGTGGAGTTTTCTCCAGGGGAGGGGGGTGGGCTATAACTCCAAAATAGACATATACCAAAAAGCAAGCAAACATGTACTAAGGTATCACACCAGTGTGTTTACATAAATGAAAACAACAAAAGTAACATTATAATGTCATGTAGCGTTCTACTTTTTTGTGCATAAATTTTGCCCTTCTTTCCTTGAGAGAAGCAAATTTCTCAGTGACTCTATGGCTAAAGTCAGGGATGGCTTTATTAATAATCTGGCATATTAATAATAAACTAGTTTGTGACGCCGAACATAATTCAATGAATATAAAGTAGAAATAACCGAGATTGCATCAGCTTATTCTAGAAAATATGAATGCTCTGAACAGATGATTTTTATCAATCCTAACTGGAAACATTAAAAATGACTGGCAGGTTTGGAAACGGCTACCGCATTTTCAAATGAAGGACACGAAGATTTAACAATTCAAAACCTCTTTCAGAGTAAAATATCATTAGGCTGTACCATACTCCTCTGCCTGAGTATAGCTATGGCTGTCTACTTAAAATTATGTTTCTATGATGCAGAAAGAAAGCACCATAATCAATCTATATTAACAGCCGACAGGAAAGTGCGAGTACAATTCATTAACACCACTTGCCAAACCTGCTGATATGTTGACGTTCAGTAGCTGGGCTAGATAAAAATAATCTGTCGGCCTACAGGGCATTCATATTTGGAAGAGGCTATTCGCCCGGTGGCGGTTCAGCGTGAAAGATCAAAGAGCGGGGCGGATTATAAAATTAAATCTCTTATTGGCCCAACTGGGGGGCAAATAGCAGAAGTGCTTCTCTTATCCGCCCCGCCGCGGTGGGAATTGCAGAACAGCCTCTCTTGTCGGCCCTGTTGCAGAGCAGATAGCCGATCTCTTTCCCCTAATTCACCCCGCTGCGGGGCGAATAGCCACTTCCTTCATATTTTCGAGAATAAGCTGACGCAATCTCAGTAATTTCTACCTTATAATAATTGGATTTAGTTCAGTGTCACAAGCTAGTTTATTATTAATATGCCAGATTAGTACAGGATAACAAAGTGGCGAGCTGGGTATTGCTGGACTACATTGACTATAACCAGCTCATTTTACCAGCTTCACTATTTAACAAATTGTTATGATTCTGTTATGCCTGACCATGTTTTCGTTATGACTCTGCTTCCAAGCCATGTTTTTTGATTTAGTCCATGCCATGTTTTGTATTTTGTCTGTCTTTCTTTGCCATGTCTTTTGTCTGCCATTACTCATATTGACAGTTTAGTTATTATTCTGGTTTATGTATTTCTCATGCCCTGCATTGCACACTGTCTCCCCTGTCTGGTCATATGTGATGTGACAGTTTTATTCCCCAGTATTGTGTGCCACGTTTTCAGGTGATTTCATGGTTTCTGGGTTTTCAATTATTCCTTCCGATCTCGTTTGCTTCCTTCGCCTTGCTGTTCTGTCTTTACTAACAAATACTAACAGTTTGTTATTTTGGATAAATTACTAACAATAACTAACATTGTTTTTAGTACTAACTTACTAACAAGCACTAGGGATTGTATAGCTGCACATTACTAATTGACTAACGAGCTCTCAGCACTCACTCTGCTCTAGTCTCCGCCCCTTGCCTTCTCTCAATTTACTTTGCTGTGCTTCAGCAGATTCTCCGCACCTTGTTAAACACTGTTCTGCCTCTCACACTGTGCACTTTAGAACTCCCTAACCGGAGCCGTTTGTCATAGGCTGTCTGTGTAATCCCTGTCCGCGTTTTGGCTTTCGCCAATTTCATGTGGTTAGGTACTTCCTCTTGTTCATTCCTTTGTAATTAGTCTGATCCATCTCACCTGTTCCCTATTATAGCATGTGACTTCCCGTACGTGTATTTAAGCAGTCAGTTCACAGCCAGCCCTTGTCAGAACGTTTTCCTTGTTGTTTATGCCTTGTACTCTTCGTGTTATACTTCTGACTGGAACGTCCCGGATTTTAATTTTGGCTTTGTCTTTGATATTCTTGTGCCCGTGTAACGAACCTGTTTTGCCTGGCCCTGAGTTTTGTGTTTGCTGCCCTGTTTACGAACTGCATTACGACTACTGGATTCTGATTTTGGATTGTGGACTCTGTACCGTTGCCTACTGTCCTGCAGGGGCTTCCATCCCAGAATTAATAAAGAACAAGTTTGCTGGATCTTTTGGTTCTCGCTTCTGGTTCCTGAACGCACCCTCACACAAATACATTCATAACAATGCATTTATCTAAACGGCAGGCGAAATTAATGATTTGGCCAACAGTTATGCTGAGAGTAAGGCAGGCATCTATGATGTAATCGCAGTATTCTGGGCTTGAACTGTGCAGTCAGTGGTTCCGAGACCGTACCTCGGTGCAAGGCCAGTAAAGACAGAAAAATTTCACTGTCTCGCGACACTCCTTCAGTGGTCCGTAACAAGGTTGCTGATTGCCTGTATGCAAATGAGTTTCTGTTGGTGTCCGCAACTCTAGCGGGAGAAAATTTTCGCTGGCAGGAGGGTGGTGTGTAAATCCAGCTGCATTCAACTCTGGGCGCAGGTGAGGTGCGCCCCAATATAGTCCTAAATCTTGTATTGAAGAGGAGCTACTGCGTATGTACAACTTTTAACGAGAGTCTATGGGCAAAGATTTTTGCGCCCCAGGGTGGAAACACGTCACCAGTCAGACAACAGAGATGAACGAAACAAGTTTACTCATCATTAACTATATAACATTTATCTTGCTCATGTAAAAATAAATATACATATTTCAAAATATTTCCATTTTATTCATTTTTAATTTTTTTAATGTCTTGTTCAAGGTAATGTGAGTGGTGGGGTGGCGCCATAGCGCCCTCTATTGGCCAGCTGCCACTGCTTCCTCTAACCACTATCAACGTGCATGTGAAATGTCAAAAGGATCGGATAAGAATTGCAGTCTTTAGAGCGTTCACAAGAAAATCTCTACGGACGCGGACGCGCGACGACCGCAAATCCATAGTACCCCCGGACACTCCGTCCAGGGATACAATATTAATAATAATAATATGAGTAGTAAGTGGTCTCCATTGTAATTACATTTGTAATACTGGCCTATGAACATTTCTATTCAGATTATTCTCAGTCTCAACTACTCGCAAAGGTAAATCAAAGGTTTTATATGGTTACCATAAAAATTCCACCCTCACTGAAGACAACACCATAACCACAGATCTATCCAAATGATTTTACCCTGTAGCCATCCATTTCATTATCAAGGACACACTGATAAATTCACCTGTTGGTCCAGGGACAGGTTGGTGGTGGCTGGCCTAAATCTAGCTGAGTCTTCACCAGTCTCTGTGGCTGAGACTGAGGCTGCTGCCTGTTCCACACTTTAGCACAAAGTCTCTGTCTCTCGTTGTTCCTCCCTTTTAGGGATGTAGTCATGTTCTGGCTCTGAGTCTCTTCTCCTTTCATGTTATCTTGCTGCAAGAGCTACAATTACCGCTGCTTTGCCGCAAATGGATTTGTTCCATTTTCAGTGCGATTACTGATACGGTATTGTTGTATTAAGGAAAACTAGCTAGCTTTATAGCTAATTAAAGCTATTCCACGTTATCTAGTGAGCTAGCTAACTGTCGCTAAATGTGTTTCTTCATAAAGTTCATCATCTACAAGTTAGCTAGCTAGATTGACCTAATTAATAAACCAAATGGCAACGGAAAACACAGTCACTAGCTGGCCACGTTCGGCTATATTCGGTGTCCAGTAACGCTCCATTTACACAAAAAAAAAAAAAGCATGAGTGAAAAGTGAAGCTAAGAGCAAAGGCTCTTAGTTGAGGTCCAAAAGTACCTTAACTTATGCGACGCAAAAGAAACGTTGCAAGTCACATTGGTATCGTTAGTTAATATAAAGGCCATAGATTACCTGGGTAGCTGATGAAATAACCATGGTTTAGCCTTGGAGCCATAATTCTGCAGAATGAGAGAGCGAACAGAGACTCTGTGTGTACAGCAGTCCGTGGTTGGTCTCTGCTAAGCAACTTTCAAAGACAATTCTTATGCCCTTCTAGCAAGGCGTTCCTTTCAAGCAATCAATCACACCGTTCAACAAACGTTTCATTCTTTGGAAACATCCGCCGTTGGGATGAGCTTGGAGGAGCCGCATCTTGTGCTTAGGGGCTCAATTTCGGTACCTGGTACAGATATAAACAACTCTGTTATCTTGCTAAGTTGTTACATTTCCCAGACATAAGTTGATAACTCCTACCCATAGACAGTATATAAAGATGGACGAAGCAACCGTAACGTCATCCATTGGTTTCAGCATACCATTAAGGAAGCCTCGATTTTGGCAATTTGAATAGCGTTTTTTTTTTTTTTTCATTTTGAAACCGGATGTGATTCCTATTTGGCCATCAGCTGAAAATCGTGGCGTTCTTTTTTCGTTCCCACATCAGGGGACGACTTCTACTCTGCAGATTATTGTAGGCAAGGACCACGTGGATCTTGCGTTCAAAGTTCTCCACGAGATATCCTGCAATATTTTGTCACGAGGCTCGCAAACCCACCAAAGTCGGGAAAAAAGTGCCATTTCTAGCTCTGAAGCAATATTGGGAGGTCTGATGCTCCAAAACTGTGTAAAATAATGCATTAAGTCTTCTTCCCCTCCTAGATCTTGGTACTTACTATGAGTTTTGAAAGAGCTGTGCATTTCTGATGAGTAACCCCTGCGTAATCAAAACTGTATAATAGCGGGGGTTATTTCGTAAAATTGCTGTAGGAAGGTCTTTTGAAGGGGATTTTCTAGGCTTGCCATTGTCTAAGGAAGTTATAAGTCAAGGTTCTTATACTTCTTGGAACTCTAGCTCTGGATCTTGATTGAGAAGTATTTATCATAAGCCATTTATGATTTAGAAAGCTTTAAAAATGCACTTTTTGGCAATTTATGACAAAAATCCGTGCACACATTGTCTCGGAAGGTGTTTTTGGAGCTTCATAGCGCCATAACCAGACAACCAAGAAACTGGACATTAACAAGATCTTCAGACAGTGGAACTTTTAACAGGTGTAAACATTTGCACAGGCGTGACTCTTCTGGTTTGTCTGAATAAACCCTTTAAAAACGGAATTTTCTTTGTTAACCTGGTTACCCCATTACTTGCTAATGTTGACATGTTGCAGAAATTTCAGAAGTCCAGCAGCCTTCTAGTTCCAGGATATCAATGGAAAGGGGCTTCCACACACACAAGGTGATTTCCAAGCACCTGGCTTTAGTCTCCATCTAAAATTTAACCCCTTAAAATCCAAACCAGATTAGGGTTACAGGTCTCCAGTCTTGGACAACTGAAGTCTGTGTAGTGGCATCTTCTCCTTACAACCTACCTTTCCTTGATATGGCGTTGGTACAGTGGGATATTCTAACTCCCAATAAAAAGCTCTTTTTTATTTCATTTATTCTCTTTTTTTAACCCTTTATCGATCCTGAGTGGTGCGTCATTGGCACCAAAGGCACGAGTTAAATTTATGAAAAACTGAGAAAATCACCAAACTTAACTGAACCTGAATGGAAAGTTCAGGAGTACAAAGAGCCAACTTGATCTCCTCCTCTTTCATCCTTAAACACGGAGACTGTCTTGAAAGAATGGGCCAATATCCCACCAGACACAGAACAAAAATCATACTCAAGATTTTGAAGGAAAAGGGTGGGCCTACTATTGATGCTAAATATGACCTTATGCAAAGCTTTCTGACATTTTACACACCACTGTTTATTGGCTGATGATTTCCTTTAATTGTTGTTGGCATAAGATTTAGTACATACACTGTTATAAACTTGCACCTTTTTTGCCAGTTAATTTAACTGTAATTTTATCACAAATTTACAAGAGTTCCATGTATGTAAAGTGTAAATCACTGTGAAATGCGCTCAGGACTCCACCTACAGGTAAAATAACCAGGAAACAATCTACGATTTAACGGTTAAATTCAGTCAGTTTATAACTGTGTCGGGTTTTTCCCCTTTGTAATGGCGCGCTTCCGTCATTCGAACATGTCAAATTATTCTGTTTATTATTATTTATTTAAATATTCAACAGCGATAAACTTTATTTCATGGACGCGTAAATTCCACCACGGAAGTTATAATGTTTGCTATGATAGAATTGAAGTCTGTAAAGCACGATATAAAAGCGTTACAAATAGCCCGCCAATAGGTTTTATGAGATTGTGAGTTTTTATGAATTTATTTGCATATTCATTTGAATTATCGTGTTTGCATCACAAAATAAAAAGCAATCCTTGTCGACGTTTATGCCAACGGTCGGTTGTAGTGTATATAAAGCGTTGTTCACGAAAGCGGGGGGTGGGACTTTGGCAGGGAGAGGAAAAAATGGCACAACGCCTGTTACAATCCCTCCGATGACAAGTATAAGTGGACGAGGTTAAAATGCTTAAGAGTTTGTGACTGTCAAATTGTACGCTTACGGAACAAAAATATATTACGATGTATTGAAAAATATAATGTAATATATTATAAAATACATTTGAATATATGGTACGGGGCAACATATCTTTGACAATACATGTCTATATATATATATATATATATATATATATGGGTCCATCCATGCAAATGTGTATTTGATTGCCTTGTGAAACAAGCTCAATTGTGTGCAATAACAGTATGTGATATGTGGAATATTTATATATTGCCAAAAAGTACATCACTAGGGGAGATAACTTTTATAGTTTCAATATGCTCTGTTCCTTATTATTTTTACAGCACTTGAAAATGTGTGAAAAATTGGTGGATTTTCAAACGCCATTTTGTGACATTTTTGGCATTGTATTTTTGAAGCTTTCCTGAGAATATTCAAAAGGCTGTAGTATTTGCATGCAGCAACTAATCATATCTTCAGCATCTGATTAACCACTCTCAAACTTGTTTTCAAAAATAAAAAATCTTATTTTTTATATTTAAAAACAAATTTCCCAGTGTCACTTTCGTGATGAATTCCGTCAAACAAGTGCCTGAACTCTGACATTTGTTTTTGTGCTCAAACAATGTTTGAATAAACAAACTTAGATCCCGGCTGTGATGTTCAGTTGTCAATGTAATAAATTCTGTTCATCCCCCACTTGTCAATACAACTGGCGATTTAGAGTAGCTCATTATAATTTCAATGCGGAAATTCCGTCAACTGTCACGTAACGTTCATGAACGGCTTTCACCGACCATAATTTCCAGTCTTTGTGGATTATCATATAGAGGCACGATGTAACCTTCTGACGCAAAATTAGTGGGAATATCAAGCAAACTTTAGCGCGTTACCCTCGTTGTTTTGCATCCAAAAAGTGGATGCACTAGCGTTGTGTATGTTTTGACCAATTTTCAAACATGACGATGGACATCACTTCACGGCTGTCAAGGGTCACGATCGTCCAAGTATTCTCATTTTCGGTGTTGCTTCGCCTGTGACAGGTTGATTGGCGTGTTCTGTACTTTTTTGGTGGTTGTATCGCTAACGCTATATCCAGGTTCAGGGTAGTTAGCATATTGCGCGATTCACTCAGATTGTCCACGCAGTGCACAATCGTGATTATGGACTTCTCATAATCAACTAGGCCTGCACGATAAATCGCCAGAATATCGTGATCTCGATTCACCCCTACGCGCGATCTAATTTCTAAATGTTGACGATTTTCCAGCATTATTTCACGAGCCGCAGAGCAAACAAACTGGTTGTTTTCAAAGACAGAGTAGTGAGCAGTAGGCGGTCTCTTGGGGCGCTTGAGACCGCCCCCAAACGCAACACTAACATTGCATTCGTGCTCATCCTATGGCAAAGCAGCTCTACATCACATGAGTTCATGTAGAAGCCAGAGGACCTAAACAGTAACTGGCGCTGGTCTTTCGAATCGGACGGAGTTGGTAAGCAGTGTAAATTCAGAAGCGGCGAGGGAGAGACGAAGAAATGTTAAAGTGCAGAGTGCAGGAAAGTTTCACCTTGGTCCCATGTTCAATTGACAATAAAGCACTGGATTCGCACAATTACAAATTTGAAACGGAAGACGGTCCAATTTATTTCTATATTGTTCTTTTGGCAGTCGCATTTTGAAATGACCAGGAAACAGTACAGATTCACCTGCGTGCGTTTGCCAGATTATTTTTATAGGCTTACATTTGAAGATTTGATGTGAATACGAAAATAAATCACACCTCGTGGTGGATACGCTTAATGAAATGTTTTCCACATTGCGTCGGCCTGTATTGTTATATTTTTGAAAACCAGGGCCATATTAAAATGGTTTTATTGTTATTGGTTATTGGCACACTTACACGGAAGCCTTGTTTGGTATGTCCACTTATTATTATCGCTTTTTAATCATTATAGGCTACATACCGGTTGTACTTGTTGGCTAAATGAATTGCTTGATTTTTAAGCTGCTTTTCACGAGCGCGAACGACTTATCCGCACGACAGATAAGTGCACTCAAAATCAACGCGAAGACGCGAATGCACGCGATGTATTCGCGTCTTTGCATTGTTTGAATGTTTTCTGTCGTAAAAAAATCGTCTCACGTTCGTGGAAAAGCAGCTTTAGTTCGCAAAGTAGCTACTCAGGAACAGATTTAGGGTATGCTAATTATGTCAAGGTGATGGAGCTGACTTCAAAGGGCCAGAAGCATTTTAAACGGCCACTTAAGTTTGATAGCCATATTTTCAAGACTGCAGGTGGATGGTACGGGGTTTGGCTAAGGGTTGCCCAAAAACTAGTCTTGGTTTATGCTGGAATGCAGTCGGCGTGCTGCTTTCTCTCCGTGCAGGCTTTTGTTTGTGTGCAAATGTCCCTCGGATGGGCTTGCATCGGTGCCTGCCTGTTTGATATGACATTATAATTGAGCAGTATCATCTCCTGGGTTGCGGTTTGACATTGTTGCATCCCTAGTTCAGGGCCATGTGGAGTCAAAGAGCACTTAAGGTGCACTTATTTTGCTTATTTTGTCTTTTTACCTTTTTTTTTTTTTTTTAAACTGCACTTTAATGGCCAGATTTTTTTTTTTTGTTTGTTTTGTTTTTTAATGACAACAATAAACATTTCAGTTTGTGGGAAAAAATCGTGCCAAAGAATCGTGATCTCAATGCTAAACTAAAAAATCGTGATTCACATTTTTTCCAGAATCGTGCAGCCCTATAATCAACCGTTTTATTGTTGCAGGTATAGAAATAAACACTGATTATTTTGTGTCAACAATCCTTGCATATCATAACAAGAGGTACATAATGCAATACAAATTAAAGGGTTTAGGAGATTACAACTGTTTAAGGACAGTTCTGGTGTATGTAAAGTTCAAATAAAACCAGGAACATATCTTCAAGAGTTACATCACGGAAGTGACATTTATCACGGAAGTGACATTTATCACGTAAGTGACGTTTTTCCCTCCAACATTTTCATCACGCATGTGACATTCACCTAGTCTATTATTATATAACCAAAGCTGGCTTGTATTTATCATTGAAAATAGATGCTCCTTGCCACCAATAGCAGAAAAAATATCTATTGGTACAACAATGAGGGTCTGTTTTGTAAAAAAAGAATCTTAACCGAGTGTGACCCAAGGCCAGCTCAGGGCAGCAAGTGTCAACTATATTTTCTAGACCTTCAAGTTGTATTTTGCAAATGTTTGAACCCTATCCTTTAGAAAAAAGCATTTACTTACTGAAAAACAACAGAATCTCTTTCTTTTCATAATTTTGTGGATTTTTGGGAGGACTTGTCAATGTCACGTAAATGTTGATTTTCATAAGGTCACACATCAAGCGAAATAACGACTTTCCAAACAGTAGCATTATCTTGTCTTCTATTTCAGTGAATAGTACATTAATTGAACTACCTGAACCCAAAAAATGGTTATCATGGGGCATGTTCTAAAATTCCATGTCTGTGTCACACTTCTGTACCCTATTGCATGGATGGACCCATATATATATATATATATATATATATATTTATACCATGGTCTGGGTGAATACTCTTTTCTGATTGGCTGGCAGGTATTGATTAAAACCGTGGAACTGCACAGGTAGTTTGGCTACGGTAGTTCGAAATTCATCCACTAGCCAACCTGTAACCATAGCAATGTTAGAGCACTGGCATTTGGCTGGGTATATCAGAAACCTAGCTACTCATTTATCTCCAGAAAATTTGGCAGCATCATAAAGTTGTGTCCCGCCAGGTGTTTAACAATAGGTACTCCAGCGATAATAACCGTAAATATTTAAGCAGCGAAGTAATCACGCTTTATTCATTAAACATTAGTAATAGTGCACAGTTACAAAGGAAGCTAACATGTCCACTTCATGTATCAGCAACTGTTGACAGTTTGCTAGCTACATGCTGTGACAACAGACTGATTTTAGCTCGCTGGCTCTAGGGAAACCGTCATAAATTCATAGTACAGTCTGCATGATCGCGATAATGTGGTGTTATGCATAATCTCTGTTTCAGCTGGAATCTGTTACCAAATTATTAGATGGCAGAAAGCTGTTAGCTTCTGCAAAAATTCTTTTCTCCTGAAGGTGAGCTGAACTAAGTTAGCTGGTTCAGTTTAGCATGGCCTATAGTATTGGCTATGAGAAGGCGAGCGCCTGTTTAATGATAACTAGCTCGTTTTTTAAGTGTAAAACTTTCACCAAAAATTTCTGAATGCTTTGATTTGATATTGCTGGCAAATGACCATGGTATAAGCGGGATAATTGACTCGTAGGTGTGCATTACACAGTTTTAAGGCACGCCGCTCGCATGGTGGTTATTCGCCTCCGTGCCGTGCCTTAAAACCGTGTAATGCACATCAACGAGTTGATTATCCTTATATATATATATATATATATATATATATATAAAAATTTTAATTTTTTTTTTCAAGCACATATTACAAAAATATAATGAATGAACATCATACATATCTTAAACTTCAGATAAATTAAACATTTGGACAAGAATTTATCAGGTCAAAAATGAAGAGAAATGCTTTATTTATTCAGCCTTTTATTCACCATAATGCAGACTTCACTCTTAACGCTTAAAACATATCTTTACAAAATTTGTTTTTCAAGTTGCAAACTTTACAGACAGTAATTTGAAAATGCAGACTACTTTGCATTGCTCAGCAGAATCAAAATTGTCCGCCGTTATACACTACCAGTCAAACAATTGGACACATTGCCTTTCAAAATGTCCTCAGTATGTTTTCACACCTTTACTGTAGTTCATTTTTTCGGTAAAGAAGGGGAAAATATCAATTTTTCCAATTATTTCTGGTCCAGTTCTTTTTTAAACTGACATTTTAAAAACAAACCAAAGTGATAAGCATGAAGTTAGCCGGATTGGCTGGGAACTAGTTGTTTAGACTATTTCAGTGATTATCATTCCGCGTTATCAGCACATTATCAGTACGAGCGTTGGGAAAACTGACTCCAGTGACTAACAGAGGTTCATGCAGCACTTAAATGCTTCAGATGTGTTTATGTTTTTGATGTCTAAAAGAGTGAAAAAGTGAATGATTCACATCTACTGTTGGTTGGCTCCTAAAAGCCTGTGTATTAAAAAGCTCACTTCTTTGCCAGATGTTACTTTACTAATGGTTGTTGGAAGTTCATATTGAAAACATGAGCAGTGAACAGTTCACATCTTTGTTGGATGTTGCAACAGTGGCAGTTGAATTTCACAATAAAAGCCTGTGTGTTGAACAGCTTACTTCTTTGTTGGATGTACTACGCATTGTTTTTTAATAGTCATAGTATGCCTGTGTTTAACAAACAGGTATTGAAATAGATGAATATGCTAGAAATAAAAAAATGTGGGGATATTAAGATCTGAATGCATCATAAAATCTTCTTAATAGATCAGCCATGTATTCTGCCATGCTTATTAATATTAAAAATGTGTAAACAGCATTATTCCCAAATCCAAAATAGTTGGGACAAAGTATAAATTGTGAAATAAAATCAAAACGCAATGACTTTCAAATCACTCCAGCCAGTATTTTATTCACAATAGAACAGAAATAACATAGCAAATGTTGAAACTGAGAAATTTTACAATTTAATCCACAAAAAGAGCTCATTTCAAACTTGATGGCTGCTACAGGTGTCAAAAAAGTTGGGACAGGGGCCTGTTTACTAGGGTGTAGCATGCCCTCTTCTTTTTAACACAGAGTGGAGGCGTCTGGGCATTGAGGAGACAAGTTTCTTGAGTTTAGCCATTGGAATTTGATCCCACTCTTGTTTAATACAGGCTTCCAGCTGCTGGAGAGTTTTGGGTCTCCTTTGGTGGACTTTTCATTTAATTATGCGCCAAATATTCTCAATCGGTGAAAGATCAGGACTGCAGACAGGCCAGTTCAGCACACGGACTCTTCTACTACAAAACCATGCTGTTGTAATAGCTGCAGTATGTGGTTTTGCATTGTCCTGCTGAAATACACAAGGTCTTCCCTGGAATAGATGTCGTCTGGAGGGGAGCATAATTTGCTCTAAAACCTTTATATACCTTTCAGCATTCATGATGCTTTTTAAATATGCAAGTGTCCCACACCATATGCACTAATGCATCCCCATACCATCAGAGATGCTGGCTTTTGTACTGAATGCTGATAACAGGAGGGGTGGTCTTACCCCTCTTTAGCGCGGAGAACACAACGCCCATGATTTCCAAAAAGAATGTCAAATTTGGACTTGTCTGACCACAGGACACTTTGCCACTTTGCTACAGTCCATTTTTAATGAGCCTTGGCCCACAGAACACGGCGGCGCTTCTGGATCATGCTCAACAATGGCTTCCTTTTTGCATGATAGAGTTTTAGGTGGCATCTGTGGATGGCACGGCGGACTGCGTTTACAGGCAGTGGTTTCTTGAAGTATTCCTGGGCCCATTTAGTAATGTCAATGACAGAATCATGCCAGTGAGTGATGCAGTGGCATCTGAGAGCCCGAAGATCACGGGCATCCAGTAAAGGTCTTCGGCCTTGTCCCTTTGGCACAGAGATTTTTCCAGTGTCTCTGAATCTTTTGATGATGTTATGCATTGTCGATGATGAGACCTTCAAAGCCTTTTTTGCAATTTTTGAGGAACATTGTTTTTAAAGTATTCCATTTTTTTTTATGCAAGCCTTCACAGGTTGGAGAGCCTCTGGCCATCTTTACTTCTGAGAGACTCAGCCTCTCTAAGACATCCTTTTTATTGCCAATCATGTTACACACCTGATGCCAGTTAACTTAATTACTTGCGAAATGTTCTTTCAGCTGATTCTCTTATATATTAATTGCTTTTTTCAGCCCTTTTTTACCTGTGTCCCAACTTTTTTTTGAGACCTGTTGCAGCCAGAAAATTTGAAATAAGCTCATTTTGTGGATAAAAATGTAAAATGTCTCTGTTTCAATGTTTGAAATGTTATCTATGTTCTATTGTAAATAACATATTGGCTCATGTGATCTGAAAGTCATTGCATTTTGAATTTATTCACAATTTACACTACTTCGGAATTGGGGTTGTACATGGACCGGGCCGGACTGGGGCAAAAGAATGGTCAGTAAATTCATACCTGACCGCCCACTCTCCAGGGGGTGGGGATGGGAGGTAGTGGCCGCCAAAAAATTTCACGCTTATTTGACAAAAAAGTATGCATTTTAACATCACATTGGACCGTATTTCCCATAAAACATTGATATTACTAGTTTTTGAGTTTATATAACACCAGTTAGCCTACAACAACATAATTATAGTGTATATCTAACACACAAACCCAGTGGCTATATGCATCTGTGATTTTAACAGATATTAACAGATCAGCAAGTCACTCCCCCAAAGTCCCTAAACCAGGTTTAGTAACGGATAACATGCTCAATAGCTTGTGAAAAAGTTTCTAAAATGCTGTAATGGTCTTTTTTCCTGAATGTTTCTGAAAGATGAGGCTTTAATGCTTCATAAACACTCAAGGTTTGTTGGGGGGCACCAGTCAGACAACAGAGATGAACGAAACAAGTTTACTCATCATAAACTATATAACATTTATCTTGCTCATGTAAAAATAGATATACATATTTCAAAATATTTCCATTTTATTCATTTTTAATTTTTTTAATGTCTTGTTCAAGGTAATGTGAGTGGTGGGGTGGCGCCATAGCGCCCTCTATTGGCCAGCTGCCACTGCTTCCTCTAACCACTATCAACGTGCATGTGAAATGTCAAAAGGATCGGATAAGAATTGCAGTCTTTAGAGCGTTCACAAGAAAATCTCTACAGACGCGGACGCGCGACGACCGCAAATCCATAGTACCCCCGGACACTCCGTCCAGGGATACAATATTAATAATAATAATATGAGTAGTAAGTGGTCTCCATTGTAATTACATTTGTAATACTGGCCTATGAACATTTCTATTCAGATTATTCTCAGTCTCAACTACTCGCAAAGGTAAATCAAAGGTTTTATATGGTTACCATAAAAATTCCACCCTCACTGAAGACAACACCATAACCACAGATCTATCCAAATGATTTTACCCTGTAGCCATCCATTTCATTATCAAGGACACACTGATAAATTCACCTGTTGGTCCAGGGACTGGTTGGTAGGGGCTGGCCTAAATCTAGCTGAGTCTTCACCAGTCTCTGTGGCTGAGACTGAGGCTGCTGCCTGTTCCACACTTTAGCACAAAGTCTCTGTCTCTCGTTGTTCCTCCCTTTTAGGGATGTAGTCATGTTCTGGCTCTGAGTCTCTTCTCCTTTCATGTTATCTTGCTGCAAGAGCTACAATTACCGCTGCTTCGCTGCAAATGGATTTGTTCCATTTTCAGTGCGATTACTGGTACGGTATTGTTGTATTAAGGAAAACTAGCTAGCTTTATAGCTAATTAAAGCTATTCCACGTTATCTAGTGAGCTAGCTAACTGTCGCTAAATGTGTTTCTTCATAAAGTTCATCATCTACAAGTTAGCTAGCTAGATTGACCTAATTAATAAACCAAATGGCAACGGAAAACACAGTCAGTAGCTGGCCACGTTCGGCTATATTCGGTGTCCAGTAACGCTCCATTTACACAAAAAAAAAGCATGAGTGAAAAGTGAAGCTAAGAGCAAAGGCTCTTAGTTGAGGTCCAAAAGTACCTTAACTTATACGCAAAAGAAACGTTGCAAGTCACATTGGTATCGTTAGTTAATATAAAGGCCGTAGATTAGCTGGGTAGCTGATGAAATAACCATGGTTTAGCCTTGGAGCCATAATTCTGCAGAATGAGAGAGCGAACAGAGACTCTGTGTGTACAGCAGTCCGTGGTTGGTCTCTGCTAAGCAACTTTCAAAGACAATTCTTATGCCCTTCTAGCAAGGCGTTCCTTTCAAGCAATCAATCACACCGTTCAACAAACGTTTCATTCTTTGGAAACATCCGCCGTTGGGATGAGCTTGGAGGAGCCGCATCTTGTGCTTAGGGGCTCAATTTCGGTACCTGGTACAGATATAAACAACTCTGTTATCTTGCTAAGTTGTTACATTTCCCAGACATAAGTTGATAACTCCTACCCATAGACAGTATATAAAGATGGACGAAGCAACCGTAACGTCATCCATTGGTTTCAGCATACCATTAAGGAAGCCTCGATTTTGGCAATTTGAATAGCGTTTTTTTTTTTTTTTCATTTTGAAACCGGATGTGATTCCTATTTGGCCATCAGCTGAAAATCGTAGCGTTCTTTTTCGTTCCCACATCAGGGGGACGACTTCTACTCTGCAGATTATTGTAGGCAAGGACCACGTGGATCTTGCGTTCAAAGTTCTCCACGAGATATCCTGCAATATTTTGTCACGAGGCTCGCAAACCCACCAAAGTCGGGAAAAAAGTGCCATTTCTAGCTCTGAAGCAATATTGGGAGGTCTGATGCTCCAAAACTGTGTAAAATAATGCATTAAGTCTTCTTCCCCTCCTAGATCTTGGTACTTACTATGAGTTTTGAAAAGAGCTGTGCATTTCTGATGAGTAACCCTGCGTAATCAAAACTGTATAATAGCGGGGGGTTATTTCGTAAAATTGCTGTAGGAAGGTCTTTTGAAGGGGATTTTCTAGGCTTGCCATTGTCTAAGGAAGTTATAAGTCAAGGTTCTTATACTTCTAGGAACTCTAGCTCTGGATCTTGATTGAGAAGTATTTATCATAAGCCATTTATGATTTAGAAAGCTTTAAAAATGCACTTTTTGGCAATTTATGACGAAAATCCGTGCACACATTGTCTCGGAAGGTGTTTTTGGAGCTTCATAGCGCCATAACCAGACAACCAAGAAACTGGACATTAACAAGATCTTCAGACAGTGGAACTTTTAACAGGTGTAAACATTTGCACAGGCGTGACTCTTCTGGTTTGTCTGAATAAACCCTTTAAAAACGGAATTTTCTTTGTTAACCTGGTTACCCCATTACTTGTTAATGTTGATATGTTGCAGAAATTTCAGAAGTCCAGCAGCCTTCTAGTTCCAGGATATCAATGGAAAGGGGCTTCCACACACACAAGGTGATTTCCAAGCACCTGGCTTTAGTCTCCATCTAAAATTTAACCCCTTAAAATCCAAACCAGATTAGGGTTACAGGTCTCCAGTCTTGGACAACTGAAGTCTGTGTAGTGGCATCTTCTCCTTACAACCTACCTTTCCTTGATATGGCGTTGGTACAGTGGGATATTCTAACTCCCAATAAAAAGCTCTTTTTTATTTCATTTATTCTCTTTTTTTAACCCTTTATCGATCCTGAGTGGTGCGTCATTGGCACCAAAGGCACGAGTTAAATTTATGAAAAACTGAGAAAATCACCAAACTTAACTGAACCTGAATGGAAAGTTCAGGAGTACAAAGAGCCAACTTGATCTCCTCCTCTTTCATCCTTAAACACCGGAGACTGTCTTGAAAGAATGGGCCAATATCCCACCAGACACAGAACAAAAATCATACTCAAGATTTTGAAGGAAAAGGGTGGGCCTACTATTGATGCTAAATATGACCTTATGCAAAGCTTTCTGACATTTTACACACCACTGTTTATTGGCTGATGATTTCCTTTAATTGTTGTTGGCATAAGATTTAGTACATACACTGTTATAAACTTGCACCTTTTTTGCCAGTTAATTTAACTGTAATTTTATCACAAATTTACAAGAGTTCCATGTATGTAAAGTGTAAATCACTGTGAAATGCGCTCAGGACTCCACCTACAGGTAAAATAACCAGGAAACAATGCGCCGATTTAACGGTTAAATTCAGTCAGTTTATAACTGTGTCGGGTTTTTCCCCTTTGTAATGGCGCGCTTCCGTCATTCGAACATGTCAAATTATTCTGTTTATTATTATTTATTTAAATATTCAACAGCGATAAACTTTATTTCATGGACGCGTAAATTCCACCACGGAAGTTATAATGTTTGCTATGATAGAATTGAAGTCTGTAAAGCACGATATAAAACGTTACAAATAGCCCGCCAATAGGTTTTATGAGATTGTGAGTTTTTTATGAATTTATTTGCATATTCATTTGAATTATCGTGTTTGCATCACAAAATAAAAGCAATCCTTGTCGACGTTTATGCCAACGAAGTCGGTTGTAGTGTATAGCGAAAGCGCGTTCACGAGCGGGGGAGTGGGACTTTGGCAGGGAGAGGAAAAATGGCACAACGCCTGTTACAATCCCTCCGATGACAAGTATAAGTGGACGAGGTTAAAATGCTTAAGAGTTTGTGACTGTCAAATTGTACGCTTACGGAACAAAAATATATTACGATGTATTGAAAAATATAATGTAATATATTATAAAATACATTTGAATATATGGTACGGGGCAACATATCTTTGACAATACATGTCTATATATATATATATATATATATATATATATGGGTCCATCCATGCAAATGTGTATTTGATTGCCTTGTGAAACAAGCTCAATTGTGTGCAATAACAGTATGTGATATGTGGAATATTTATATATTGCCAAAAAGTACATCACTAGGGGAGATAACTTTTATAGTTTCAATATGCTCTGTTCCTTATTATTTTTACAGCACTTGAAAATGTGTGAAAAATTGGTGGATTTTCAAACGCCATTTTGTGACATTTTTGGCATTGTATTTTTGAAGCTTTCCTGAGAATATTCAAAAGGCTGTAGTATTTGCATGCAGCAACTAATCATATCTTCAGCATCTGATTAACCACTCTCAAACTTGTTTTCAAAAAATAAAAAATCTTATTTTTTATATTTAAAAACAAATTTCCCAGTGTCACTTTCGTGATGAATTCCGTCAAACAAGTGCCTGAACTCTGACATTTGTTTTTGTGCTCAAACAATGTTTGAATAAACAAACTTAGATCCCGGCTGTGATGTTCAGTTGTCAATGTAATAAATTCTGTTCATCCCCCACTTGTCAATACAACTGGCGATTTAGAGTAGCTCATTATAATTTCAATGCGGAAATTCCGTCAACTGTCACGTAACGTTCATGAACGGCTTTCACCGACCATAATTTCCAGTCTTTGTGGATTATCATATAGAGGCACGATGTAACCTTCTGACGCAAAATTAGTGGGAATATCAAGCAAACTTTAGCGCGTTACCCTCGTTGTTTTGCATCCAAAAAGTGGATGCACTAGCGTTGTGTATGTTTTGACCAATTTTCAAACATGACGATGGACATCACTTCACGGCTGTCAAGGGTCACGATCGTTCCAAGTATTCTCATTTTCGGTGTTGCTTCGGCCTGTGACAGGTTGATTGCGTGTTCTGTACTTTTTTTGGTGGTTGTATCGCTAACGCTATATCCAGGTTCAGGGTAGTTAGCATATTGCGCGATTCACTCAGATTGTCCACGCAGTGCACAATCGTGATTATGGACTTCTCATAATCAACTAGGCCTGCACGATAAATCGCCAGAATATCGTGATCTCGATTCACCCCTACGCGCGATCTAATTTCTAAATGTTGACGATTTTCCAGCATTATTTCACGAGCCGCAGAGCAAACAAACTGGTTGTTTTCAAAGACAGAGTAGTGAGCAGTAGGCGGTCTCTTGGGGGCGCTTTTGAGACCGCCCCAAACGCAACACTAACATTGCATTCGTGCTCATCCTATGGCAAAGCAGCTCTACATCACATGAGTTCATGTAGAAGCCAGAGGACCTAAACAGTAACTGGCGCTGGTCTTTCGAATCGGACGGAGTTGGTAAGCAGTGTAAATTCAGAAGCGGCGAGGGAGAGACGAAGAAATGTTAAAGTGCAGAGTGCAGGAAAGTTTCACCTTGGTCCCATGTTCAATTGACAATAAAGCACTGGATTCGCACAATTACAAATTTGAAACGGAAGACGGTCCAATTTATTTCTATATTGTTCTTTTGGCAGTCGCATTTTGAAATGACCAGGAAACAGTACAGATTCACCTGCGTGCGTTTGCCAGATTATTTTTATAGGCTTACATTTGAAGATTTGATGTGAATACGAAAATAAATCACACCTCGTGGTGGATACGCTTAATGAAATGTTTTCCACATTGCGTCGGCCTGTATTGTTATATTTTTGAAAACCAGGGCCATATTAAAATGGTTTTATTGTTATTGGTTATTGGCACACTTACACGGAAGCCTTGTTTGGTATGTCCACTTATTATTATCGCTTTTTAATCATTATAGGCTACATACCGGTTGTACTTGTTGGCTAAATGAATTGCTTGATTTTTAAGCTGCTTTTCCACCGAACGCGGAACGACTTATCCGCACGACAGATAAGTGCACTCAAAATCAATGCGAAGACGCGAATGCACGCGATGTATTCGCGTCTTTGCATTGTTTGAATGTTTTCTGTCGTGCGAAAAAATCGTCTCACGTTCGGTGGAAAAGCAGCTTTAGTTCGGCAAAGTAGCTACTCAGGAACAGATTTAGGGTATGCTAATTATGTCAAGGTGATGGAGCTGACTTCAAAGGGCCAGAAGCATTTTAAACGGCCACTTAAGTTTGATAGCCATATTTTCAAGACTGCAGGTGGATGGTACGGGGTTTGGCTAAGGGTTGCCCAAAAACTAGTCTTGGTTTCTGCTGGAATGCAGTCGGCGTGCTGCTTTCTCTCCGTGCAGGCTTTTGTTTGTGTGCAAATGTCCCTCGGATGGGCTTGCATCGGTGCCTGCCTGTTTGATATGACATTATAATTGAGCAGTATCATCTCCTGGGTTGCGGTTTGACATTGTTGCATCCCTAGTTCAGGGCCATGTGGAGTCAAAGAGCACTTAAGGTGCACTTATTTTGCTTATTTTGTCTTTTTACCTTTTTTTTTTTTTTTAAACTGCACTTTAATGGCCAGATTTTTTTTTGTTTGTTTTTTTTTTTAATGACAACAATAAACATTTCAGTTTGTGGGAAAAAATCGTGCCAAAGAATCGTGATCTCAATGCTAAACTAAAAAATCGTGATTCACATTTTTTCCAGAATCGTGCAGCCCTATAATCAACCGTTTTATTGTTGCAGGTATAGAAATAAACACTGATTATTTTGTGTCAACAATCCTTGCATATCATAACAAGAGGTACATAATGCAATACAAATTAAAGGGTTTAGGAGATTACAACTGTTTAAGGACAGTTCTGGTGTATGTAAAGTTCAAATAAAACCAGGAACATATCTTCAAGAGTTACATCACGGAAGTGACATTTATCACGGAAGTGACATTTATCAGTGACATTTATAAGTGACGTTTTTCCTCCAACATTTTCATCACGCATGTGACATTCACCCAGTCTATTATTATATAACCAAAGCTGGCTTGTATTTATCATTGAAAATAGATGCCTTGCCACCAATAGCAGCAAAAAATATCTATTGGTACAACAATGAGGGTCTGTTTTGTAAAAAAAAGAATCTTAACCGAGTGTGACCCAAAGGCCAGCTCAGGGCAGCAAGTGTCAACTATATTTTCTAGACCTTCAAGTTGTATTTTGCAAATGTTTGAACCCTATCCTTTAGAAAAAAGCATTTACTTACTGAAAAACAACAGAATCTCTTTCTTTTCATAATTTTGTGGATTTTTGGGAGGACTTGTCAATGTCACGTAAATGTTGATTTTCATAAGGTCACACATCAAGTTTAAATAACGACTTTCCAAACAGTAGCATTATCTTGTCTTCTATTTCAGTGAATAGTACATTAATTGAACTACCTGAACCCAAAAAATGGTTATCATGGGGCATGTTCTAAAATTCCATGTCTGTGTCACACTTCTGTACCCTATTGCATGGATGGACCCATATATATATATATATATATATATTTATACCATGGTCTGGGTGAATACTCTTTTCTGATTGGCTGGCAGGTATTGATTAAAACCGTGGAACTGCACAGGTAGTTTGGCTACGGTAGTTCGAAATTCATCCACTAGCCAACCTGTAACCATAGCAATGTTAGAGCACTGGCATTTGGCTGGGTATATCAGAAACCTAGCTACTCATTTATCTCCAGAAAATTTGGCAGCATCATAAAGTTGTGTCCCGCCAGGTGTTTAACAATAGGTACTCCAGCGATAATAACCGTAAATATTTAAGCAGCGAAGTAATCACGCTTTATTCATTAAACATTAGTAATAGTGCACAGTTACAAAGGAAGCTAACATGTCCACTTCATGTATCAGCAACTGTTGACAGTTTGCTAGCTACATGCTGTGACAACAGACTGATTTTAGCTCGCTGGCTCTAGGGAAACCGTCATAAATTCATAGTACAGTCTGCATGATCGCGCATAATGTGGTGTTATGCATAATCTCTGTTTCAGCTGGAATCTGTTACCAAATTATTAGATGGCAGAAAGCTGTTAGCTTCTGCAAAAAATTCTTTCTCCTGAAGGTGAGCTGAACTAAGTTAGCTGGTTCAGTTTAGCATGGCCTATAGTATTGGCTATGAGAAGGCGCAGCGCCTGTTTAATGATAACTAGCTCGTTTTTTTAAGTGTAAAACTTTCACCAAAAATTTCTGAATGCTTTGATTTGATATTGCTGGCAAATGACCATGGTATAAGCGGGATAATTGACTCGTAGGTGTGCATTACACAGTTTTAAGGCACTTCGCTCCGCGGGTGGTTATTCGCCTCCGTGCCGTGCCTTAAAACCGTGTAATGCACATCAACGAGTTGATTATCCTTATATATATATATATATATATATATATATATATAAAAATTTTAATTTTTTTTGCTTCAAGCACATATTACAAAATATAATGAATGAACATCATACATATCTTAAACTTCAGATAAATTAAACATTTGGACAAGAATTTATCAGGTCAAAAATGAAGAGAAATGCTTTATTTATTCAGCCTTTTATTCACCATAATGCAGACTTCACTCTTAACGCTTAAAACATATCTTTACAAAATTTGTTTTTCAAGTTGCAAACTTTACAGACGTAATTTGAAAATGCAGACTACTTTGCATTGCTCAGCAGAATCAAAATTTTCCGCCGTTATACACTACCAGTCAAACAATTGGACACATTGCCTTTCAAAATGTCCTCAGTATGTTTTCACACCTTTACTGTAGTTCATTTTTTTCGGTAAAGAAGGGGGAAAATATCAATTTTTCCAATTATTTCTGGTCCAGTTCTTTTTAAACTGACATTTTAAAAACAAACCAAAGTGATAAGCATGAAGTTAGCCGGATTGGCTGGGAACTAGTTGTTTAGACTATTTCAGTGATTATCATTCCGCGTTATCAGCACATTATCAGTACGAGCGTTGGGAAAACTGACTCCAGTGACTAACAGAGGTTCATGCAGCACTTAAATGCTTCAGATGTGTTTATGTTTTTGATGTCTAAAAGAGTGAAAAAGTGAATGATTCACATCTACTGTTGGTTGGCTCCTAAAAGCCTGTGTATTAAAAAGCTCACTTCTTTGCCAGATGTTACTTTACTAATGGTTGTTGGAAGTTCATATTGAAAACATGAGCAGTGAACAGTTCACATCTTTGTTGGATGTTGCAACAGTGGCAGTTGAATTTCACAATAAAAGCCTGTGTGTTGAACAGCTTACTTCTTTGTTGGATGTACTACGCATTGTTTTTTAATAGTCATAGTATGCCTGTGTTTAACAAACAGGTATTGAAATAGATGAATATGCTAGAAATAAAAAAATGTGGGGATATTAAGATCTGAATGCATCATAAAATCTTCTTAATAGATCAGCCATGTATTCTGCCATGCTTATTAATATTAAAAATGTGTAAACAGCATTATTCCCAAATCCAAAATAGTTGGGACAAAGTATAAATTGTGAAATAAAATCAAAACGCAATGACTTTCAAATCACTCCAGCCAGTATTTTATTCACAATAGAACAGAAATAACATAGCAAATGTTGAAACTGAGAAATTTTACAATTTAATCCACAAAAGAGCTCATTTCAAACTTGATGGCTGCTACAGGTGTCAAAAAGTTGGGACAGGGGCCTGTTTACTAGGGTGTAGCATGCCCCTTCTTTTTTTAACACAGAGTGGAGGCGTCTGGGCATTGAGGAGACAAGTTTCTTGAGTTTAGCCATTGGAATTTGATCCCACTCTTGTTTAATACAGGCTTCCAGCTGCTGGAGAGTTTTGGGTCTCCTTTGGTGGACTTTTTCATTTAATTATCGCCAAATATTCTCAATCGGTGAAAGATCAGGACTGCAGACAGGCCAGTTCAGCACACGGACTCTTCTACTACAAAACCATGCTGTTGTAATAGCTGCAGTATGTGGTTTTGCATTGTCCTGCTGAAATACACAAGGTCTTCCCTGGAATAGATGTCGTCTGGAGGGGAGCATAATTTGCTCTAAAACCTTTATATACCTTTCAGCATTCATGATGCTTTTTAAATATGCAAGTGTCCCACACCATATGCACTAATGCATCCCCATACCATCAGAGATGCTGGCTTTTGTACTGAATGCTGATAACAGGAGGGGTGGTCTTACCCCTCTTTAGCGCGGAGAACACAACGCCCATGATTTCCAAAAAAAGAATGTCAAATTTGGACTTGTCTGACCACAGGACACTTTGCCACTTTGCTACAGTCCATTTTTAATGAGCCTTGGCCCACAGAACACGGCGGCGCTTCTGGATCATGCTCAACAATGGCTTCCTTTTTGCATGATAGAGTTTTAGGTGGCATCTGTGGATGGCACGGCGGACTGCGTTTACAGGCAGTGGTTTCTTGAAGTATTCCTGGGCCCATTTAGTAATGTCAATGACAGAATCATGCCAGTGAGTGATGCAGTGGCATCTGAGAGCCCGAAGATCACGGGCATCCAGTAAAGGTCTTCGGCCTTGTCCCTTTGGCACAGAGATTTTTCCAGTGTCTCTGAATCTTTTGATGATGTTATGCATTGTCGATGATGAGACCTTCAAAGCCTTTGCAATTTGACGTTGTTTTTAAAGTATTCCACAATTTTTTTATGCAAGCCTTCACAGGTTGGAGAGCCTCTGGCCATCTTTACTTCTGAGAGACTCAGCCTCTCTAAGACATCCTTTTTATTGCCAATCATGTTACACACCTGATGCCAGTTAACTTAATTACTTGCGAAATGTTCTTTCAGCTGATTCTCTTGTATATTAATTGCTTTTTCAGCCCTTTTTTACCTGTGTCCCAACTTTTTTGAGACCTGTTGCAGCCAGAAAATTTGAAATAAGCTCATTTTGTGGATAAAAATGTAAAATGTCTCTGTTTCAATGTTTGAAATGTTATCTATGTTCTATTGTAAATAACATATTGGCTCATGTGATCTGAAAGTCATTGCATTTTGAATTTATTCACAATTTACACTACTTCGGAATTGGGGTTGTACATGGACCGGGCCGGACTGGGGCAAAAGAATGGTCAGTAAATTCATACCTGACCGGCCCACTCTCCAGGGGGTGGGGATGGGGAGGTAGTGGCCGGCCAAAAAAATTTCACGCTATTTGACAAAAAAGTATGCATTTTAACATCACATTGGACCGTATTTCCCATAAAACATTGATATTACTAGTTTTTGAGTTTATATAACACCAGTTAGCCTACAACAACATAATTATAGTGTATATCTAACACACAAACCCAGTGGCTATATGCATCTGTGATTTTAACAGATATTAACAGATCAGCAAGTCACTCCCCCCCCCCCCAAAGTCCCTAAACCAGGTTTAGTAACGGATAACATGCTCAATAGCTTGTGAAAAAGTTTCTAAAATGCTGTAATGGTCTTTTTTCCTGAATGTTTCTGAAAGATGAGGCTTTAATGCTTCATAAACACTCAAGGTTTGTTGGGGGGTACTGTCCTAAAAGAAGCAAATCCTATTTTTATTAAAGATCCTATTTATCCTAAAGATGCCACGAAGTAAATTAAGTACAATGATGCTGTCCTAACTTAAAAACATAACATTGTCAGCATACAAACTATTTTTACAGAATTATTATTATTATTATTATTATTATTATTATTACATGAATGTATATGCAAAAGAAATGTGACTTTAGGGCCATTTAGATTTTTTTCAATGAGACCATTGCATTATTTGGATCAATTCGTACTTATTGTTTTTAAAATAACGTTGCATATCTTGCAGTCTCTAAAGGGCATATCATAGTCCACTAGCTTCAGAACCATTGTACTCGCTGGTTGCAAGTCTAATGACAGGTGATTCTGAACCTCAAGACAGGGCTTTGGAATGGAAAGTTGGGAGTGTCTTACTGTATTCCAGGACAAAGCTCATTTGGCACCATGAAACAATGTATCAATATGCTTTAAATAGTAGGCTAATAAATCATCCATCAGTGGGGTCGTTTTGTAAGCACAAGCAAATTTGAAATGAACACATACTTGCGATAGCCTATTAATTTGATGTCAATCTTACTGCTTCCTTGTCTCCCTCCAAATGAAAACTGCTTGCCACATGAGGATCATCATGGCCAAGCAAGTCAATTTTTTGCCTTTGAAAGCCAGAGCTTCAAATGCCCACTTTCTTTACTCTCTAAGCTTTTCAGCTCCTCCGTTGCTTTTAAAGGAGACATATTATGCTGATCCATGCTTTTTGACATTCTGACAATTCTATAAGCTTCCACCTCCATGCAGAACGTCGAAAAAGTTGTCAAAAATGACACATTGGGGTTCTGTCGTAATTCTCAAATGGGAATTCACGTGATTTCCTGCCTCTCGGAACGCCTCGTAATGAGAACTTTGCGAGATCTGTCAAAATTCTTTTGTTATGATTTCAAGCCAATCAAGAGGAATGTATAAAACCTGTGATGAATCAGGAAGAATCCGCTCTAAACACGCCCACGACGCCTGCCCCCAAACCGCCGAGAAACACACGAGAAGCAGACCGAGTCAGCGTCTCTACCCAGACAGCTGTGATCAAGACCTCAATAGGCATGCAGTTTACACCGTGAGGATGCACCAGCAGATCCATAGCGACCCAGCTCATGGAAAGTTGAAACAACATGTGCAAAGTAAAGGTATGTCTGGAAACTTGTAACTTACTCACAGGTGTCTATTTGCTCAATCCAAATCGTCGTTGGCTACTACACTTGATATAGCAGGGCTCTGAAGTTTTACAAGTGTTACATATCAATCTTGACTTATAGCTGTTTAAATCATTTCATTGCAAGTCATTTATTCATTTGAAGATCTCCATGGACTTTCACTGACGAAAATTATCAACAAAACCCAATAATTGAAAATTTCACCAGCGTAAATTTTTGACAGACACACATAATGCACGTGAACACTAAAAACAACAATTCATAATAAAGTGTGTGTTTATATTTTATTTCCAAATCCTGTGATTTCATAAATTTAATTTATATAACCTTATGTCCACTGATTCAATTTTGGATGAACAGAAGTCTGATTTTCTGGTGGCTGAAGATGCCATATAACAAATGTCACAAATTGATGACACCGTAAATGCAAAATTTGACTATGAATGTAAAGAGAAAGTAGAATGAAAGTTCATTTGTGATAGTTATTGTGATACTACTGTTTATTAATGCCATTAGTCTTCAAATAATGGGGTTAAGAAATTATTGATATGAATTTTTTTTTTTTTTTTGCAAAAAAATTTTGGCAAATTTTGACTCCGATCTCTCAGCTTTGATTATGTTCTCCTCTCTAAGGATCGGCATGGAAACCTACAGGACAATAGACCTCCTGGAACAGATGCCAGGCTTTAGTGAAGTCTATGTAGCGAAGTAAAGAAAAGTACTTGTAAACTGCAACCTCCTTATTGCCAAACATTTTAATGAAAGTCAGACTGTCACAAATGTACCCAATATTATCTGCAAAAATACATTTACCGTAACTGAGTGCTCAATTTCTTTTCTTTGTGAGGATGAAAGAGAATTGTTTGAGTCTGCTTTGATGAACCTTGTTGTTTCATGTGTAAGACCTTACACCAGGTTACACAGTCTCACTTGTGCACCAGCTGGCTGACTGCATTGCGTCACTTGTTTGTCTGGGATGCACTTCTTGGATTGCATCACTGACAAATAATATATTGTTCGAACAGGGATAGGGGGGTACTCATCTACCCCTCCTTTTAGCCCCTCCTCTGTTTTACTGCAGATCTGTTTGTCACATCACAAACTCACTCTGCAAACCCAACCCCCTCTTGCACACCCACCCATCCTTAAATATAATCCTGTGGTGACAGGGTATTGTACAGTCACTCCAAGTGCTGTTGCTTCCTCTTTGGATTTGTGACTGGCTGTCATCTGCCCTGCTTACATACCACTCAGATTGATTTATTTTCTGAAGCGGAACGATACTGAATAAAAACATAACCCTCCTGGAAACAGGTGATCAGGATATAGACTTTGAGGAGTGTGTGTCGAGCAATTGCAGTTACTCAGGTAAGTTACTAATTCTTTCTTTCAATCTGATGAACCACTCTTTCATTTCTTAAGCTGTGCTTGAGTGAGAGACTGTTGCAGACTGTAATACAATAGACCCAAAGGGCAAACCCTGTCTTCTGGGAACACTGTCTCCACCTCGGGAAGCTGTCTGAACTTGAGGAGTGTGTGTCAAGCTATTGCAGTTTCTCAGGTAAGTTACTCATTTTTTCAATTTGATAAACCACTCTTTCATTTCTTATGTTGTGCTTGAGTGAAAGGCTTTTGCAGACAGTAAAATATAGAGCCAAAGGGCAAACCTTGTCTTCTGGGAACACTGTCTCCACCTCGGGAAGCTCCAGTGCAGTTTTAAAGAGTAAAGCTGGTGTCTCAGAGGAGAGAGTTTTCTCTGGATGGAGGTCGTCTTCCCAGAAAACACAAACTATCCTTCAATGTAACAATGCAACAGAATTTTCCAGGTCTTCTTTGACATGAATAACTTCTCAAAAGAGAGAGCTTAACTTTCTGCTAAATAGGCCAGTATAAGTGTTTCCATCTCAATTATGCTGTAAATGTGATATGATGAGGAATACTTTGGAGAGAAGAATAATGTAAAATAATGCTGGAATCAACTTAAGAAGATAATTTAGCCTCACAGTCAGTTTAAGTGGTGAGTTCAGTTAGGCTTGACCATGTAACTTACATTCACTCTCTTTTCTAAGGATCATCAACCCTCAAACCTGCTAGATAAAATCAAACCAAAATGAACAGCTCTGTCATCGATTCTAGCCTACCCTTCAACCACTCCTCTTCAGGATCCAGTCCCCAACTCTTGGACACATTTACACCCTGCACATACCACCCTGCTGGGTTTGTGTTTCTGTTTACTGAAAGGAGCACCAACCTTGTAGTGGGCTACCCTGCCAACATCATGGTAATGTGGCTGGTGGCCAGAGAGAAGAGTGACTCTTCCACCTCCAATAACTTTATCTTCAGCCTGGCCCTCGCTGATGCATGGTTTTGCATAATGAGCCCCATCTGCTGCTTTGGTTTCGACATACTGGGAATCAGATATTTCATATATGTACTGGACTTTACCACTGGGATCAAAAACAGCTCCCCACTTTTTCTCACCTGCATTTGTCTGGACCGCTACGTGGCTGTGGTTCACCCCATTGTGTTCACCAGCATCGAGGATAAAAAGATCAGAGTTGCTATTTCCATGCTTGTTTGGGGGCTCGTGATAGCCTTTGCCCTCAGCAGGTCAGTGCTCACCACCGCATCCATGATCCAATATTATACCTACATTGGGCTGATCCTGGCTGGCTTCACCATTATGTTTTACTGCAACGTTTCTATCATATGGAGTCTGAGGAAGTCGGTCTTGGGCAAGGAGAAGATCAACCCCATGAAAAAGAAAGCACTCAGAACTGTGCAAATCTATCTGGGCATCATCGTGTTTCATTACCTGCCTGGAGTTTTTATCAGTCTCATTCGTCTTTTTCCTGATTTGCAAGAAATCTGCACATTTGATATGATTCTAACCATTCTTATGGCCTTCAGTTCCATCTCTCAACCCCTTCTCTACATCTCCCTGATTAAGCAGCTGCCATGGCTGAAAAAAATTGCTCTGCATCTGCTGCCGAAGCCCTTCCCCTGAGCCACATAATGTAAGCACATGAGATGTATGCTTGTGATTGTCTGTTAGATTGCATATACTCTCGACATAAATTCGTGAATATGAGTATATGAAACAAAGCAAGAATGTTATCTGAGTTATAGGCAAATATATTATCTTTGATTTGTTTGTAATTAGCAAAGAGATGATAATTAACACAGCTGTAACTAAATGCATTGATTAAAAATTGAAAATTATTTGAATCTCCCACATCTATATTACCATGATTTCATATTACGCGAATTAAACTTATTCTGATTCTTTAAAAATGAGCATGTATGATCAATCAAAGAGACCGATTTTTGATGTCATGAGTAGATGATATTTATCTCCATACTTCCAAGACTGTTTTATTATGTCCATTTAATTTCATTATGTCAGTATGGGGTCTAGTTTTGCCCAGGAAACACCTACAGTGACTTCAGATTTTCTGGGAGCACAGCATATACGCAAATAAAAATGATTGTTTAGTTATTCCTGTGCTTAATGCTGACAATCAGTGAGCAAGTACCACATTCAAAGTATTTTAGACCACAAACTGATAAAATGCATTTAAGGGGACTTATAGTTCAGCAAACATTTTTCCAAGATATTCACTTTTTAAACTAAGAATTATTATTGTCAAAATAATTCTATTAGAAATTAAATTTAAAACACTGAGTTTCTGTAGCATCACATCAGTGGTTGACATGGCAACAGCTGTTTTAATGAATATATAGATACTTAGAGATTCACAGTTATTGAGATAAATAAACAGTGTTTGGTTATAATTTCAGCTGCAATGTGAAAGAAAAAACATGTCACTGCAGAGGTTTTTTCCAGGTTTCTATATTCTAGTATTGATTTTAACCCCCCTAAATCAATTTCAGCGGGAAACAGTTAAATATGCATATTTTGATTTGCTCATATTCAGAGGTACATATTGCAAAAAGAGCTCTGTAGAAACATAGATCATCACAAAATGAAGAAAACTGCCAAATATGAAGTTAATTGGATATACCGTTGCTGAGAAATCTGTATTTTCTTGTTGAAAATCATCTTTATTTTTATAAAGGTTTTAAAGTGATTTTTAGTATAAAAGAGTATTTTCAGAGCAATTTTAGAGCATCCTGAATTTTTCAGACTGTTTTAACGTCAAATCTCATTTTCTCAAAACAATGGATTTGTGGTAAAGCCCACTTTACTTCTCAAAGGCACAATTGTTGATGCAGTTCTTTTGCCAAATTAAAAAGCTGTTACTGACAACAACACACAAGCAAATTGGGCTCCAGCAAATTTACCCTTTTTGGTTTGAACCCCAATGATGTTTTTATTATTATTATTATTATTATATTATGCCCCCGCCTCGAATGAGCAGGGGGCATCATGTCAACGCCCCTTCCGTCCGTCTGTCCGTCCGGCCGTAAACTTCTCGTTTCCATGCAATAACTAAAGAATGCCTTGTCCAATCCGCCTCATTTCTAGAGAGTGTGTGGGGGGTGGGTAGAGGAAGGTTCCTTTCGAAAACCAGCGCTGTGCGATATCCAGTATGGCCGCCACGGCGGCCATCTTCATTTCAGTTTCCACGCAATAACTAAAGATCGCCTTGTCTGATCCATCTCATTTCTTGGTTGTGTATGCGGGGTGGGAAGAGGAAGGTTCCTTTTGAAAACCAGCGCTGTGCGATATCCAGTATGGCCGCATTTCAGTTTCCACGCAATAACTAAAGATTGCCTTGTCTGATCCATCTCATTTCTTGGTGGTGTATGCGGGGTGGGAAGAGGAAGGTTCCTTTTGAAAACCAGCGCCGTGCGATATCCAGTATGGCCGCATTTCATCTTTTCCAGTATCCATGCAATAACTAAAGATCGCCTTGTCTGATCCATCTCATTTCTTGGTGGTGTATGCGGGGTGGGAAGAGGGGAAGGTTCCTTTTGAAAACCAGCGCCATGGCGATATCCAATATGGCGCCAAAACAGCAGCCATCTTGATTTCAGGTTTATCCATGCAATAACGAAAAAGAACTCCTCATCTTCATTCCAAAACCAGTTTTCTTTTAACATGTTTAGCTTTCAGTATTATTCACTTTTTAAGTGGGCTGATGACCATATGACAGGGATAAAAATGGTCTTTGTTTCAAAAGAGGCCATTGAGGCCCATGGCTTGATGCTTGAGGCACGGATGACGTCAGCCAAAACAGTGGCTGGTACTAGGAGTCACCACAGGTTTATTCCTGTGTCACATTACGAATTGAAGATGTCACAGTTGTCTAAGGACAGGTCAAGTTTGAGCACTCGTGTGAAGGTTGCATCAGGTCCTGACCGCTGCAACAATCAATGGTTGACTGCCTTTGGCCAGAAAGGAATATGGACTGAGCGGCTGTGTGTGATGATAACTGGCATATTGGGTGCATTTTGGCAAGGTCAGATGAATACTGTGATGTGATAGTTAATTTCATGCATCGATAAAAAGGTTCCCAGTTAACATTCTTTCATTAAAACGTAACCTTCGTGATGAATCATATGTTCCATTTGTGAATGTAGGCTCTGTGTTGTTCCTGATCCAGTCCCAACCACTGCAGCTGGCGATGCTACAAACTAGGTGAAAAACAATTTCAATGGTTGAAAGTTTTCAGCTCATTGACTTCACCCATGTTACCTGCAGACCGCTGGTTCACCATTGATTTGAGTGGAGTGCCAATGATTGTGACTGTGTTGTCGGTCACATACATGTAATCTGGGTGAGCGTTACATTAACTTGTAACTGTTTGCATCAATTAGGACTCAGGGGGACTTCTTAAAGGATCCATTTCCGGGAAAACACATTTTTGCCAGTTATTGCATGTATACATTAGTCACTCTGACAAAATCTGAAAAGTTTTCGAGTCAAAGCAGCTTCCTTCCTCTCTTTTTTCCTCATCCGGAGGCTTTCTACACCGGAGGCATGAAAATTGGAGAGTTCAGTTTGGGCACCCTGATGACGTGAACAGCGCAGAGGAGGAGACGAGGTGTGGCTTGGGAGTAGCAAACCGCGCCCACTGTTTTCCGCAAACACGCTGAAGACAAATATTGGAGACAAAAGCTTAAGGATATAGTGCGCACTAATGCTCTGTAGTTGGCTGCCAGAATCCACATAAAAACGTTTTTAACATTCCATTGAGCGATGAATCGCAGAGGAACAAGTGGATTGCATTTATTTTTGCTGATAATGTTCCTGAAGCCCCTGTCACAAACCTATTCCTGCGTGCTCATTTCACGTCGGACTCTTTCTCCAACTTAGGCCAGTACAAAGCTGGCTTCCCTAAAAACTGCGCCTCCAGAAAGGTGTTGTTCCAACACTACGGAACCCACCACTTTAATATTGTCTCAGGGCTCTCAAGTCTCACGCATTGAGCGTGAGACACGCATTTCAATAGGTCACACATGACATTTCTCACGCTGAGAAGTGATAAAACTCGCCGCACATTAGTAACATAGACTGTATATAAAAGAGATTAGTAATCTATGAATGGATGAGGTGACAGCAGAATACTCTGCTTGAATCGCCAACCTATCAGCCAATCAGAAAATCGTATTTCTTGTTGCCAGGTGAAATAGCTGCGCCGTAATCACCTCTTCCACATGCGCGCAAATGCTGCTATTGTGTGCACACGTCAAAGAGCTGGAAGTGGAAGCCCAAAATCAGGTAATCACTTCATCACTTAATTTTTTTTTTTTTTTACAATAGCTGCTTATTAAAGTCGAGGAACTATGCAGGATATTTGCTTTATGGATCATTTTTTACCTCAGTTTAACAGCTTTGGACGGTTATGCTTAAATTAATTGACTTGTAACTTGTTACGGGGAGAGTGGGGGCTCTCTGCCCTCCATGTAGTGTATTTTGGCTGAAAACAAACCCTGCTCCGATCCGGTGTCACAGGTGGTACCGCAACATCTCTTGTTTGTGACAGACAAAACGATACAAACACACAAAAGAATTATTTAATTTAGCCTTTATTATACTGGGGAGTCCCACTGAAATTAAAAAAGTACAGATTTGGCTAAACATGATCTTGTTCAAAACCTAACAACTACTCCAAGAGTAAACGCTAGCAAGTTCAAATCAAATTTTTAAGCTAAGCTCATGTCAAATAACATTCGCGAATGCCGTAGCTGGCCAGCTAACTCATATTCATAATGCTGAATACAGCCGTTAGCTGTGTTGTGTAAAATGGTTGATGTAGCAAAGTAAAAGGAAATATACACGCAACATGCAGATATAAGATAGATACTTGTATATCCCAACGTTTAATTGCTCACCTACTTGAGCTACCACTTCTGACAACAAGATGCGACGGATAACCCGGTCAACATTCATTCTGCAAATAGCCTACAACGCGCACAGAACTTCTGCGACCGCGCCCACTTAGGAGACAGAAAGTGTGACCAATTTCATCTGGGGGGATGATGAAGACTCACTTTCTTTTGTTTGAGTTTACTGGCAGTTATTAATATTCAATAACTGATCCTGGTGTCCCATCTAGTGATAGAATATTGTAACTGCGTGCATAAATTTGCAGCTCCACGTCCACTGGCGGACACATCTGCACAAAGATACACCATTGTTCTCTTCTAAGCGCCCCAAATCCAGATAATCCGTAAATGATTAATTAACTAAATATTTTAATTTGAAATGAGTAACTAAGTTGCCAGTGTCAAAGTAACGAAGTGAAAGTCCCGGTTTAAAAAAAAAATCTTAAGTACAAATCCTCAAAAAAAAACTACTTAAGTACTGTGCACCTTTGAAAACGGGAGTGTCATGCATCCCCCCCCCCCTCCCAAAAGAAAATCTCACTCTAGCCTGCATTCAAAACTTGAGAGCCCTGTTGACTGTAAATGTCAACTTTCGCATTAGCTGACAACTTTGTTCCCCCAACTTTAATGTTATCATTACATTACCGTAAGCTATTGGATGGAGAGTGGTGCAGCTCAGAAGAAACTTGGCAGTATACCCAATACGTAAACGGTTCCCTCACAGCCCCAGGGCTCACCTGACATGACGTATTTCCATAGCTGTCGCGGGCTCACTTCCAGCTACAGTTAAGATACACACATATGAAACTAGACAACCTAAGGAATCTATAGGTGTCAAAAACGCTAGGCTATGATGTCGTTAAGCAGGCGAAATAACGCTCCAAACATACGCTAAATTTCCGTTAGCAAAAAGCTATGCTAACGTTAGCTAGCAGAGTTATTTTAGGCCAGCAATAACCGTGCACATTCTGTTAATTTGTTGATGGGTTGCTGTTGCTATATTGTTGTCATTTCATGCTGCCCAAATGCAGTCTGTTACTCTTGATAATATGATCATAGAACTTAGATGTACTAACAGTAGGTTGTACCCAATATGTAAACGGTTCCCTCACAGCCCGAGGGCTCGCCTGACATGCCGTATTTCCATAGCTGTAGTAGGCTCACTTTCAGCCACAGTGAAGATACACACATCATATGAAACTAGACAACCTAAGGAATCTATAGGTGTCAAAAACGCTAGGCTATGATGTCGTTAAGCAGGCGAAATAACGCTCCAAACATACGCTAAATTTCCGTTAGCAAAAAGCTATGCTAACGTTAGCTAGCAGAGTTATTTTAGGCCAGCAATAACCGTGCACATTCTGTTAATTTGTTGATGGGTTGCTGTTGCTATATTGTTGTCATTTCATGCTGCCCAAATGCAGTCTGTTACTCTTGATAATATGATCATAGAACTTAGATGTACTAACAGTAGGTTGTACCCAATACGTAAACGGTTCCCTCACAGCCCGAGGGCTCGCCTGACATGCCGTATTTCCATAGCTGTAGTGGGCTGACTTTCAGCTACAGTGAAGATACACACATCATGCTACGCTATGCTATGATGTCGTTAAGTAGGCGAAATAAGGCTTCAAACATAGGCTAAATTTCCGCTAACAAAAAGCTAACGTTAGCTAGCTCAGGTAATTTAGGCCAGCATTAACCTTGCATATTCTGTAAATTTGTTGATGGATGGCTGTATATTATTGTCTTTTTATGCTGTCCAAACGCAGCGTGTTACTCTTGATTATATGATCATGGAACTTAGATGTACTAATGTTAGCTTTTATGTGACATTTATATTCCCCCTGTTTTTAGGCTATTTCGCTAGTACATCTCACGCAGGGCCCAGTACATCGCACTCAGACGGCAGAAGCACATCAGAGCCGGCCAGAATGGTGGATAGATTCAGCCATGGTGAGGTCACATGTTGTGTTACTATGCACGCGTTGCTATGGCTACGCTTTCAAGCCACTCCTCCCTCCCCCCACCCTCTTCCCTCGCACCACCCCCTCCGCCGGGCTATGCCTCTATCTTTCAGCCGAGTCAAAATCTCAAAATTTTCTCGCGAGAGCAAGATTGGCTTGATAAAAAGGGCAACATAAATATAAATGTTGCGTAATTTTTGCAAATAACCGCAAAACATTATGTTTTAGACCCAAATCACTTGTTTTTAATGGCTGTATAAATACCAGGTAATGGGTCCTTTAAAGCCATCTATTCGCGCTGGCAATGTATAGCAGCGTTGGTTCCACAGACTGATGAATCGCACAATAGTTTCAAGTTTCCTGTGGTTTTATGAATGAAATCGAGAATGGTGTCCAATTCTGTAAATAGTAAAATTATTTCCATCGCGACTTAACTACCAGCGCAAAAAGGTTGCTTTAAGGCACCCTCCACAGAATGCAACGCTGCATTGCGGTTGACATATTGGAAGGTGAAAGTTAAATGCACTGTTAGGCAAGTCCAACCCTAAAACTGTCAACTGCTTTGAACTGGCTGTTATGTAATAATGCAGGACGGAATTTGCACTGGTGCATCTGGACAAAACTGCCCTAGCTTCTAGTTTCTAGTCCAGAGAAAAAAATTGGCATTTAACGACTAATTTTCGAATTTTTCACACCTTCAACTGGGCAATGTTTTTTTTTTAACACCCAGTAGTACAGTACCGGCATAAGTAATTGAATATACTACAGAGCTTTTAGACGATTAATAGGGAACATGGGTTTGGGAATTGTACTTGTACTTATATTGCAAAAGTTTGGATTAAATTAATTTTGTTTGTTTTCATGAATATAGCAGACCTCTGGTATTAATAGTACAAAATGCCCTAATATATTTAAAACCAGGAAAAACACCTCCACAATTTTTTTATATGATGAAGTTGATGTATGCAGACATCCGCACAACAAAAATGAAAAAAAAAAAAAAAGTCTATTCAGAGCCTCATTGGGTTCTAAGGGCCTAAAAAAGGGGAAACCCCCAAATATTTCTTAAACCACAAAAGATAGGAAATTTTCGATTTCAGATTCAGAATCTATGTGAAAACTCACTTTAGGACACCAATTTTGGATATTGTAGCATTTCTGGTATTTTATTTATTTATTTATTTAGATTTATTTAAGCTGGGGGCCTGACTGTGACCATGTCTCCTTTACAGCAGGGCCCTGCATTACAAACAATTAAAATAACAAAGTTTTCAAGGATATTTGTAGAAAAAAATAAAAAAAGCCATTATTAAAGGGAAAACATTAACTAAAACAACAACAATTCTCTTGATAAAATTATTTGATCAGAGTTTTAAAACGTCCAAAAGGAACCAGTTCTTTCAATTTCAGTTCAGCTTGCAACTGGTTCCAGGTGTGTGGGACATTATAATAAAAATCTGTCTTACCGAGCTCTGTTCTAACACGAGGAACACTGAGACACAATGAGTCCCGTGACCGTGTCCCATGGCAACCCACTCGCCGCGGAAGTAGACTAGCTAGATAAAGAGGGATTTTCATTAAAACACATTTATAAACAAATAAAAACCAGTGGTAGTCTCGTCTAGCTTTCAATGACCCCCACCCTATTGACTTGTATAAAACACAATGGTGTGTGCGGAAATCAAGACCAGTGATAAATCGAATAGCAGAATGAAAAATACAATCTAAAGGTTTTAAAACAGAAGTAGATACATTTCTATTAATCACATTACCATAATCAAGCATGGGGAGTATTACTGAGTGCACAATCTTCTTTTTATTTTCAAAATTGAAACAAGCCCTATTTCTGTATAAGAAGCCTATTTCACTCCTTTTCTTTTTTGTTAAATTTTCAATATGCATGTAAAAAGTCAGCTTGTCATCCAGCCAAATGCCCAAGTATTTATAATGGGGTACATGCTCAATTTGGCTACCCTGCAGGATACAAATATGAAAATCAAGGGGGTCTTTTTTTCTAGCTTTGCTGAATACCATGAACTTGGTTTTGTCCTCATTTAAGACGAGCTTCAAATCAATTAGAGATCTTTGAATAGAGTTAAAATCATGCTGCAGATTAGATATGGCCTGTTGAATTGAAGAAGCAGTCGAGTAAATTACCGTATCGTCAGCATATAAGTGCAGTTTACAATGATCCAAAGATAAGCCAATATTATTAATATAAATAGTGAATAACAAAGGGCCAAGAATTGAACCTTGTGGAACTCCTCTGCTGATTTGAGCACTTCGAGATGAGAACGCGCTTACATATGAGGACCCATTGGTGTTCACGTAGCCTGAATATAAATAAAATTTTTTGTGGTTGCCAAGGAACGAGGCATCAATGATTTAAAAGAGAAAAATAAACTGTTTCGGTATCGATAATTTGTGACTGTCAAAAAATTCACAGATTTATCAGTGTGTCTTTTTCAATTATTCCCTATGGAGAAATTTCTTTTTGGCCCCCATGGCATCACGTGATTTGCAATATCAGCTTGACCGCTAAGCCCATATCGGCGTGCGTTCCAGCCTTCGTTGTTTGTCCAGTTCTTCTTATAGGTCCATGGTTCAAACCCAGTTTGTGCGTCTGTCAGGGGATCACTTCTCCAAAACGCAACTTTGCCATGTCATTAGCAGTGTTATGTTCACATAAATATGGGAACTACTTTTAGTTAAGTTAAGAATTGTAAGTCATGCGTATGATACATTGACATGTAGTGCTAAGTGGCGCACTGATACAGTGTAGTAGAACAGCATGTATACGTTAAATAATGGAATGTAATGCCAACAGAAAAACCCAGTAAAGCATCGTTAACTTTACTCTGGTGTCCATTGGATGTATGTTGTGAAAGTGTGAAAACACAACAGAATTGGCGATGAGGATTTAAAGGTCACAGGCCAACTCGAGAGATGTCGGCTAAATTCTGTTTGACATGATTGGTTTTGCCATATCCTTGGTCTGACTCCACCTAATTAGTCGATTACAATCACTTATTTAAAAAGGTTAAAAAATGCTTAGGAATGCGTCGTCCGTCTGGACCGAGAAAGCGCAAGATTACCACGCGATATTCTTTTGTTCCCACGGCGACACGTCACAGTTGCCAAACAGTACAGCTCTTGAATTGATGGCGTCGGCTCATTCATGTCTTTGGGCTCTAAATTCATTGACCAGGCGCAGGCGCGGCGAATGGGGGGAGCGCCGCGCCAACGGGATGTTTCCAGGCGTAGTTTGCAATTTCATGCCCTGCGCAGCCCGGCGCAAGTACTCCTCTGTCCCTCCTGCCGGCGCAAGTGTCAAAGAGGGAGGAGAGAAGGCATGTTTGGGTTTAACACAGCCGAGTCAAATCTTCACCAATCAAATGAGCTCCTCTCCTCACCTTTAAGATGTTGGAATAAAGAAGCCACTGTCCTATACCTGCATGATGCGTTAATGTTGCATTTTACTTTGCTGCTTCAGGCATGTTTTCTGCACCGCTTACATCTATATTAAGCATTACGAATATGAGTTAGCTGGCTAGCTAGGGCATTCGCAAATTATTACCATTAAACTTGAATGGAATTTCAAAACAAAACTACGTCAGATCATTCATACTTTTGAAGTTGGAATGAAATACGACGGTTGCTCATTTAGTTCTTCTGCCTGCATCATTGGGAAGAGAAACGATGGATAGCGTCTTCCTATTATTACACCCTGTTGCTGCTTAAAATTTTGGGATTAACCCATTAATGCCCAAATTTCTTTTCAAAGTAAAAGTTACCTTTTACTATCGGATATGGCATACAATGAACATTCAACACTTATATTCTGGGGAAAAATATTTATTTTGTCATCGAGGACCCCAAGTATGTATGTTCCTTTACGAATGTACACAGATTGTTGAAAGCATAAAAATCATCATTCTGAGAAAAACATATTTAGACAATGCTATAATCTCCAATTCTTGTCTTTAGTGTGATATAAAAATGTGCCTCAGTCAGAAAAAATGACACATATGACACACACCTCTTGGAGCGTCACATAGTGCTGTTACAGATTCGAGAAATTCATGCAAATGGCGGCCCCCACCACTGCTGTAAAGGGAGACTACTCTCATAAGCACTTTTCCTGGATGCGAGTTACTTCCCTTGATTAAGCTACAGCAGCTTAGTCACAGTAACGCATTCACTTGGGTTACAGATTTCCAATAAAAAATGTGCCATGTCCCAGAAATGGGACAGTGGTCATTAATGGGTTAACATTGCATGGACAACAATGCAAGATACACATTTATTTTCAATATGTGATCTTAACTCAGTACGAGATCATAGCAATCAGGCTGTATTCCTTTCCCCCACTAAAAACGATAAAATCTAAGTGACAATAATAGTGTTAAGCCGCTTGCACACTGGACGATTAGCGAAACAAATTTTTTCGCACGACAGATTGCATTCAAAGTCAATGCAAAGACGCGAATACACGCAGCAACGCAATCTGTCGTGTGAAAAATTCGTTTCGCGTCCAGTGTGCAAGCGGCGTAATACTACTATTATTGTCACTTAGATTTTATCATTTTTAGTGAAGGAAAGGAATACAGCCTGATTGCTCTGATCTCGTACTGAGTTAAGATCACATATTGAAAATAAACGTGTAACGTATCTTGCATTGTTGTCCAAGTTCGGTAAAGTTGGCAACAGATTCACAGATTCGAGGTTTGCGGCTCAATAGCTCATTAGCGAAGCACTTCTCGGACACATATGACAGCTCTATCTAACCTCTGCAACACAGAGAAGCAACTACAACCCGATTTTATCCAAACGGGCCATTCTGTGCGATCGGTTAATTGTATTGCTCCCAATGTGGAGCTGGCTACCGAGCGCAAGCTTAGGGACCGTCTGCAAAGTGCAAAACGCATTTTTGGTATTTTTAATGAATTTTATTTACAATAAAAGCCAATAGCTCTGCCAGTTCTCATCCCTGCGCCATACTAATGCCTCCATGCATGCAGGGTCTCTCCGTGGTCCTACTTCAGCCATTAGTTTCAGGATATTTGACGTTCTGTAATTTTGGTGAATATTTATTTCCAATAAAATTCAATAGCTCTTCTAATTTTCATGCCTGAGCCATAATATTGCCTCCATGCGTGCAGGGTCTCTCCATGGTCCTACGACAGCAATAAGTTTTAGGATATTTGACTTTCTGTAATTTTGCTGAATTTTTATCTGTTATAAAATTCAATAGCTCCTCTAATTTTCATGCCTGAGCCATAATATTGCCTCCATGCAAGCAGGGTCTCTCCATGGTCCTACTACAGCCATTACTTTCAGGATATTGGACTTTGGCTATTTTTGGAGAAATTTTATTTCCAATAAAATTCAATAGCTCCTCTAATTTTTCATCCCTGAGTCATAATATTGCATCCATGCAAGCACGGTCTCTCCATGGTCCTACTACAGCCATTACTTTCAGGATATTGGACTTTGGCTGTTTTTGGTGAATTTTTATTTCCAATAAAGTTCAATCGCTTCAAAATCCACAGGATCCCTCCCAACCCTTTGGCAGTACTTTGAGCTACTACCAGCAGGCAGGTGAGAACAAGGTAACAAAGTTATAATTAAGCTCTATTACTCAGATGATAGATATTAATTTGATATAAATGCAGAGATACCCAGCCAGTCATCAATATTTGTTGCACTGTGTGAAATACCATATTAAGAATTTACATATCCATTCTGTCCTACAACTCCTGATATCTGTGGGGAAATTTCTTGAAAACATGGAGTGAAAAAAAAATGTGATTTAAAATGTTCAGTCTGTGCTCAGGTTATGAGTACTCTTTCTGTTTAATGTGCCCACACACACACACACACACACACACACACATAAAAATCAAAACAGGACTTATGACTATGGTTCATAACTTTAATGGTTGAAAAACAAATGGATATAACAAAGCTTATTCTGGCAAAAAGTACATACAGTCATGCAATAAAAAAGTACACACAATCAAAGAACAATTAATTTATAAAACTACTACAGCTATTAACAGCTATGTACAATGTACAGTGTAACCGTAGTGATGCGATCAAACTCACCTATGACCTCTTTAGTCATATCTATTGCACAGTACACAATGCCAAGGGTCATCTCCTTTTGGTATTTGTTCTGCTAGTAAAAAAAAGAGTATCTGCACACTTGGATCAATGCAAGAGACTTGCATTGATCCAAGTGTGCAGATACTCTTTTTTTACTAGTTGTTATTTGGTTATCTGGCACCTTGGCATTTTTTTGGTCGTGAGTGCGGTGATTTGCTCTCGGTATTTGTTCTGCTGTCATCCCAAGGCAGACTGAATGGTACCATCTTGTGCATGTTCCACACTGGATCTGTGAGATTGATTAAATTCATTGTTAACATTGAAAAACTTGACCTAATTTATTATGACGAAATCACACTATGTAATTAAATGGTATCTATGGCTTTACAAAACCCATGTGTCTGCAGGACTGCAGTAACTTGAAAGGTGAGCAGTAGAGCATTAGTGTGTAGTAGTGGCAGTGATGGTACCAACCCTATGATGCTGCCTCGAAAATCACAATGCTTATGCCTGCAAGAGCACAGCATGTCATTTTCTAAAACAACTCGCCATTCTTCTCCCTTTAACAATGACGTCATATCTTCACTACTCCGTCAATAATGAATTACATGTGGGATGGCTTAAAATGTTACATTTTGGAATGAACCTCGCAAGTTTTTTTCTTTCTTTTTTTAAAATTTGAAAACAATAAATTTCTCAATTGTTGTTTCAATATGGCTTAAGGTTTTATCCATTCAGAGGTACAGTGCAATTTGGTGTCATATGTAGTACCTTACAACTCAAGGAAAGAAGAATATTCAGTTACACTCTGAAATTTGCAACCAAGGTTAAGACCCTTTTGGTGGTGGCACTAGCCAGGGTCCTGAGATGTGTTGCTGATCGTGTGGTCAGATACACAGAGTACACTCCCTCTCTACAGTTCATAAATAGAAGGCAAAGAGTGGGTAGCGCGACAACACATCAGTTCTGGCAAATCAGCTCTTGAAAAGATATAGAGGCTCTAGAAAAAGTTCAGAGATGAACAACTAAGCTGATTCCAGGTATAAAAGATGAAAGCTATGAGAACAGGCTGAAGATCCTTAATCTCTTTAGTCTTAGGAAAAGGAGACTAAGGGGTGATCTGATTGAGGTCTTTAAATATGTTAAAGGGATTAACAAAGTGAATTATGTAGGATTCCTTCGGCTAAGTTCTGTTAGTAGAACTCGGGGTCATAAATGGAAGTTGACCAATGGTAAATTTAGCACTGATATTCGGAAATATTTCTTCACCCAGAGTAATTTCGATGTGGAACAGCTTGCCTGACCATATTGTTGAGGCAGAAACCTTGGGAATTTTCAAGAGCAGACTTGACTTAAAGCTAGATACCACTGAGTCATTGAGTATCTGAAGTGATATATTCACAATAGTTAAAAGAAACTGGTGAGCCTAGTTGGGCTGAACGGCCTGTTCTCGCCACTCATGTTATGTTATGTTATGTTATGTTAAGATGGAACCTTCCAACTTATAAATGCCATTTTTTGCATGTGTATGTACTTAATCCTGTCCTGTCACTAATGCTGTTATGTATCATTAATTGTCTTGGAGATCACAGTTTCATCACACTGAATACAGTGTATATAACATGACACCAAGGCGATCCACTTGATTTCTGCCTTGGTATGAAGGCTCTCCTAACAGACCCAAGTCTATTAAGGATGTGCCTATGCCATTACTTCACCTTTTATTCTGTACTGCCACCCCAGTTGACTATGTGCTGAGCCCCTCCTGTACTCACTGGTGCACTTGATTGCACAATGCAAATGCATATACAACTTGAGAAAATAACATGAATGATAATGCCTGCTCGTATGAAGAATGCTGCACAGGCTAATATTTTTAACAAAATAACTTGCTCAAAACACAAAACAACCATGAAGCTCACCTCAGACTTCATGCAGGAACTAAGAAAACAAAAATAAATGAACATTAACCCTCTGACTACACAGACATAACAATGTCTGGCCTCTGGGGGGAATGCCATGTCACAGGTAATGTCCTTCTTTTAATTATCATTTGAGAGTATGCAGACACAGAGAATGCTGACAATAAGTATCTGGAGAGAATGACTGAGAAACCCCAAAATCAACAACACAGGCCCAACAGCTCTGATGGATATCTACCATTCATTATGTCATATCAACACTGATTTCTACAAGGCCAAATGGGATCACATGGATTAAATTCCAAAGTTATGCAATTACACTTTTAGACCTCCTGATAAATGAAGTTGTATTCAAATTTGTGGATTGCAATAAATGCCTACTTCTGCAAT